>JANAVB010015599.1:1320107-1442607 GCA_029216955.1 Iris pallida | reverse complement strand
TATCCTAACTAACTGAACACTAATGCACATGCCAAATGGCCAAGGATTTCCCCCTCTCACTGAACTAATGGCCTGCTCATAGGCCAAGGCCAAATGTCTATGCGATGGCATTCCTGCTGCCAATATTATGTAGCCAAAGCCAACCTCAAGCTCACTGATACAGTAATACACACAAAATACTGATACATGGGTACTACACTTGGTTCTTAGGCCTATGGCCAAAATGATATAGGCCAAGCCAAATGTGGCCAATTCCTGTACCCAAACTGAGAGTTCAATCAGTCCTCTCTGACTAATACTTATGACAGGAACCCAATGTGGCCCTTAGCCCGATCCCCATACCACATTGTCAGTGATAGTCCCAAGCTACACACCCCCATAACATGCATATATCCATATCCCCTTAACACATAAAACACACACACACACACACACACACACACACACATATATATATATATATATTAGTGAGATAAACTAGGAAATCAATTAGGATGCCTATTTAATGAAAAACCAAGCTAACCCTATAATCAAAACTGAAAACCAAGACTAATATGACCACTTTGTCATTTTGACAAATACTTGGTGGGCTCTCCTCGAATTTCTCTAAGGATGGCATAAAAATCCCAAATAAAATACACAAAAATGAGTTTTAGAGCCTTGCTCATCTTCCCATGGGTATCCCTAACCAATGTGAGTGTTCCTACATGTGTCATGCATGAAAATGAAGCTCAAACTATCAAAATAACAAGGGTTTTACCTATTGGGTGGTTGTTTTCCCAATGAAGTCTTCTAGGTATGCTCTTGTGTCAAGTTTGACACAATCTCTCCCTCCTTTGGACTCCTTCCTGCGAGCTCCTTGGTCTTCAAGCTTCTAGCCTTATAGGATGAAGGTTTGGGAGGGTTTTAAAAGAATTTAGGAGAGTTTTGATGATGGGAATGAATGAAAATGGAAATGGCTTGAAGAGGGTTTCTTTTAGGGTTTGTGGAGGCTCTAAATGGAATGAAGAAGAAGGGATAAACCCTCATAATAACCAGCCATGAATGGAAGCCCTAAATCCCTTCTAAAATGTCCATTTTACCCTTTCAAGTCATCATGAACACTTCCTTAAATGAGGGGTTAATTGTGCTCTAAGTGTGGGATTAATTTCTAGTATAAACTAAGCTTAATATGACTTAAATGAGGCTAGTTGTGTTCATCCTAGGTTGTAGGCTCAAGTGGTTATGTCGAGTCTAGTTGGGTCTACAAGTTAAGGTTCAATTAATAGGCTAAACTAATAATAAATAAAACCTTCACAATAATTTACTTAAATAAATACTCAAGCAATATAAATAATATAGATTGACAAAAATAACCCTATATAGGATTGTGGTAGCGACACACACACACACATCTTAATTGCTCGTCTCTATTTCTGGGTCTCGAATCTTAATGTAAGTATGAATATTTTTGGATAAGAATTCATTATATAGAGTCTTACATATTGCATGCTAAATATTTTTGGGAGTAATTCATTTTTAAGTGCAATTTCCATCTTTATATGTATGACAATTCTATTTGCATGCTCAATATTTTTGGGAGTAAACCATTATAAAGGTGTAATTTCCATCTTAATTTGTATGATAGTTCTATTTGCATGCAAAATATTTTTTTGGAGTTAATCCATTTGTAGGTGACGGGATTCCCTCAAAGGTTTTATTAGTAACTATATTATGATTTTGAGATACTAGGATAAGATTAAGATTTGATTTTGATTTAACCGTAGGACTAGGATTATGATTTCTTTTAAAGGCTATAAATATGTTTACAAACTTTCTACAAGATTTTTAGATTTTACAAGATGGTTACTTAGATACTTCTAGTGAATTTATTTATGAGATTTTTTATGATTCTACATTGTTTATTTATGAGAGGTGGTTTATCTTGAGTTATCTTTTGATTGTAATCTTTACAAGATTGTTAATTTTGTTGGAGATTTTATTGTTGAACTCTAGAATTTTAGTCCCACATTGCCTAGTACTCAAAGTGTGTATTTCAATATAATGCTTCTCTTTGTATTAACTTATGCATATGGGGTATGGTAGCCCATGTGGTTGGCGAAGTACTTTTCTAGAGGGCAAGGATCAAGAGTATATGGGGTGTGGTAGCCCATGTGGTTGGTGGGGTTTTTTTTCTAGAGGGCAAGGATCAATACACCATGAAACGATTGTTGTTTTTGTCACTCATTCTTTGTGATTTTCCTTAGAAGGGGCTTAACGATCTAGACTCGGGCTAGGGCACAGGGCTCAGGCGAAGGGCTTAACCTAAATCTACGAAGGTTGCCTCCCTCTCTCTGCCACTACTGGTCGAATACTCTACCTTCCTCTCTCTCATTCTTCTAAACCTACAGACACTAGGAATCTTGAACCCTCAACTCAGGTTAGAAGAAGTAGTCCTAAATTTTAATTTTAATTTCAATGTTTATTTTTTTCGTTAATCATTCTTGCATGACTCGAGTTATATGAGAAAATCTCGAGCTTTGGATTTGGTTTCCTAAATCTCTCTATCCCTCTCTTGAATCTTGATTGCTGATTGCTCGTCTCTATCTCTATCTCTCGAATCTTAGTGCAAGTATGAATATTTTTGTATAATGATTCATTATATAGAGTATTATATCTTGAATGCTAAATTTTTTTGGGAGTAATCCATTATAGAGGCACAATTTCCATCTTAACTACTATGATAATTCTATTTGCATGCTGAATAGTTTTGGGAGTTAATCCATTTGTAGGTGACGGGATGCGCATAAAGGTTTTTATTAATAATTATACTATGAATTTGAGATACTAGGATTATATTAAGATTTAATTCCATAGGATTAGGATTAGGATTTTTTAAAGGCTATAAATATGTTTACAAACTTTCTACAAGATTTTCAAATTTTACAAGATCGTTATTTAGATTCTAAACTTTTAGTAAATTTATTTACGAGAGATTCTACGATGCTTATTTATGAGAGAGTATTTATCTTGAGTTTATCTTTTGATTAAAATCTTTGCAAGATTGCTAATTTCAACTATTCATATCTTGAGTTTAAAGGCATAAGCAAACAATGAAGTCCTTTCGAGATATGTTCTTTTCTTTCTTCCACTATATAATGCGGCTTGGAAATGGCTCAGAAATGATTCGTCCAAGTCGTATGTGTAATGCCTCGCTCCGCACGATGCATTATGTTAAGTCGTTGACTCGAAGAGTTAAGTTGACCTGATGATGTATCGATGCAAGTACTAAGTTAACTCGAAGAGATGATAAGTTCTATTCGAACAAGTATTGATTTTAGTTGGTTTCATGTATAGGCTAAGCTTTTACGTTGAATTGTAAGAGGTCGACATTTTACCTTATTTGCAACAGAGTTCGCAGAAGTTCAAAGTATCGCCTCGCAATGGGCTGAGGAATAGGCACGGTAGGCCGAATCAGTCGAGTAGTTCAACGGAACACGAAGTGGTCGAATGGCTAAGTCAAATGAGTTGCCCGTTCAATGAAGTTAAAGAATCAAGCCATAACGACTCGACGAAATGAATGGGCGAATCGACTAAGGTGGAAGGACTTTGATCCTTCTTTACTACTCCGTCATGCCTAATTAAAATGTACCTTTGTATGCTAAGTTAAACGATCGAGTCCATGGGCGTGGCTCGAATGACATAGTTTATAGTGTGTGTCAAACATTAAGAACATTGAGGCAAAACGTGCACCAAGTGCATGAATTGGAATGGAACATGAAATAATTGTATCGACGAGTACATTAAATGCACGAGTCACGGGACATTGAACAATTGAATCGATATGTGCCTCAAGGCATAACTCATAGAACATCTATCAAAGGTGTGCCTCCATGCACGAGTTATAAGGCTAGAACATTGAAAGATTATATCAACGCGAGTGCCTTAGTGCAAGAGCTGTAGAACATCGAATACTCTATCGAGGCATGCCTCAAGTGCACGATTCGGAGGGAATGAAGATAAGTCTTAGAACATTGAAACACCGTATCAAGGCGTGCATCAAATCTATGAGTAGGAGAACATTGAACATTAAGGCATACAATATGGAATATGACATCGAGGCATACATCGAGTGCATGAGTTGATGAATATATAAAAACTGTATCAAAGCATGTGTATGTGCACGAGACTTATAAAATATATCTTCGTTGCGAAGGGGACAGTTGTGGCACGAATGTGATGGAACTGTTGAATGTGGCATGGTGCCTCAGAATATTTGGGGCCTTTGGATCGTTCGTTTGATGAACATTGAGTTAGACATGGTGCCACAAAATATTGAAACAGAGTATGGAAAACATATATGGAAGATTGATAAAGTGAGATGATTGCAAAGTTTGAGTTTTGGACTCGGACTATGTTTGGTTGCATGAGTTAAAAGCATATTGCATGGTCAAATGGACTTGGATATAGCCCATGCACAGACTTTGTTTTCCCTCAAACGAGGTACGCCAGGGTGCCAGGACCGTTCGGTCTAGAAGGGAATTTAGATAGATATTATCTAGGATATTTCATTAGGAGGCTTGCGACCTACTATTGAAAATAGAGCGCCACAAATATCGGCATTGTTCAAGGACCTCCAGAAATTGGTTTAGCAACCTATACTGGAGTAATCACCGTCATACCATTGATAATATAGTCCATTCTGGCATGGAGAAGCCAGTGACCTTCATATAGATAGGGGCCGATGAAGTATTGATGCAAATTGATGCAAGTGCTAAGTTGACCCAAAGAGATGATAAGTTCGATTCGAACAAGTATTAATTTTAGTTAGTTTCATGTGCAAGCTAAGCTTTTATGTTGAATTATAAGAGGTCGATATTTTGCCTTATTTGCAATAGAGTCCGCAGAAGTTCAAAGTATCGTCTCGTAACGAGCTGAGACATTGGCACGGTAGGATGTCGCAGTCGAGTAGTTCAACAGAGCATGAGGTGCTTAGATGGTTAAGTCAAATGAGTTGGCCTTACAACGAAGTTAAAGAATCGAGTCGCAACGACTCGACGAAACAAATGGGCGAATCGGCTAAGGTGGGAGGACTTTTACCCTTCTTTCCAACTCCGTCATACCTAATTAAAATGTACTTTTGTATGCTAAGTTAAATGATCGAGTCCACGGGCGTGGCTTGAATGAGAGAATTTATAATGCATGTCGAACACTAAGAACATTAAGACAAAATGTGCATCAAGTGCATCCGCTGTACATGCACATGTAGGACCGATTGTAGGAACGAGTTGTAAAACGTAATACTCTAGAGGGGGGTGAATAGAGTAGGCAGCAGAAATTAACTATTTAAAAATGTTAGTAACAAGATCACATAATATATGTATCACAGATATGTAAATGAAAAGTAGAGAGTAGAGAGCAAACGCAAACACAAGGATGTATACTGGTTTCCCTCTTGTGAGGACTAGTCCAGTCGGAAGAACTCTAGCTTCCAGTTGAATCCACTACGGAAAATCACCATAAGTTTTCATCTGAAGTTCTTGCAACTTCTACAACGCGATCTTTGATCCGAAGTACTCGACCAACTTCAATTGTGAAGAGTCTTTCTTTAATCAAGCCTCTGATTACAATCACTCTGAAGCTTCTAGACCGTACCGTATTGGCAAATTGACTAGAGGATTGTAACTAGCTTGGAATTTAAAAATGAAAGCTCAGAATACTTTGGAAGAAGTAGTAGGCTTATAGAGAAGAGATATGAAAGTGAATTGGTGTATGAGTGAATTGAAATGATCGAAATCCTTCTCTATTTATAGTTTTTCCAAAGGCAGAATTCTGACAGAATTTGGACAAAATTCGGGCAGAACTCTATGAGAAAATCTTGTTGGGATCCGTAATTGCGGGAAGACCAAGTTCAAAAAGCAACGTTTACTAACCGAACTCTGGCCGAATTCGGGCCGAATTCTGTTGGAGTTCTGTCAGGATTTTTGTAGCTGCCCTTCACAGAAAAAATTTAGAATATTTTCTACTATTATTTATTTTATTGGAATGGTGATTTTTAAATTTTTATAGATAATTATTTAGTTAATTATTACGGTAGATGATTTTAACCATGATGGAGTTTTGGAGTACACGGTGACTAGAAATCGTGGCACGGATAGTGCAAGGGCGTGCTTTGGCTAGTGTATTAGCCTTGGTAGCGAAGGCCGAACCATAGCGATGTCCTAACTAGGAAAACCAGGCCAAGTTGCGACTAAACCCTTATCGAAGTTTTATCACGACCCGCACCCACTGTGAGGGTACGAGAACGTAACAATGTCCAGCCTACGCCGCAGTGTCGGCGGTAGAACACTGTCCTAGGTCTCATGCATCTAACAGTATTAGGCTAAGCAGTTTATACTCCCCGAATGGGGGTGACATAGTAGAATGTAAACTCAATCACATCTAAGGTAGAGCATAATGGAAGATAGATAAAACATGAAATCCAAAAGGGATACAACAGATAGAAGTCTAAGTGTCTAAGATACACAACCCAAAAATATATCTCAAAGCTCAAATACAGTAATCCATAAATACAACTCAAGACAACTGAAAATAAACTATGAGCAAAACCCTAGCTATCTATACAACCTCTACTATGTCTCCTCTAGGCTAGCAGGTAACCTCCAGGCTATCTGTAAAATTTATCAACAGGTCCAGTCAGGACAGGAACGAGCACAGTACATCTCAACAAATCATAGCAGGTTAGAAAATATAATCATGAAGTAAAGTAAGATACAGGATCTGAAAGAAATACAGTATGTAAACAGAGAGAGAACTGTAATAGAAATATCTACTATACATAGAGAACTAACAGTGACTAGTGAGTCAGAGTAAAATATAAACATGTGAATGGCATAGGAGATTCATGACTATAGCTAAGAGAGTGGTTCATGACTACAGCTACTTGGATAATATTCACATGCCTATTTCTACTCTCCCATCCCCAATCAATACACAAGGATCTGTTCAAGTTATGTTAAGATTCGTGAAACTTCATATGGCTCATAAAATGAGTGATACGTGAAGGTGATTCATGATGGCTCTGTGAACATGAGAGTACATGTGTCACAAGCGATTCGTGAATCAGAGGAAGCATAGAGATACGTGATGATTCGTGAAATGCACAAAACATGCAGTATCGGATGCTCCCGAGGGGGATAACATCTCATGAAAAGATCCATATAGTACCAATTCGTGTGACCAATGTGACAGTATCAAGTAAAGTAATTTAAAGCAGAAAAATAATTCTAAACAGGATATGAAATGATCAGAGAATGTACTCGCCTGCTATTTGAATGTCCAAAGGAAATGTACCATCCGAGGAGAGGTGTCTGGCTCCTATTTAGAACAGCACAAGTCACAACAAGTCCAAAATGGTAAAATAAAGCTCTACTATGCATTCTACATGATTCTAGGTCATTCTAGGTCAAAGTCAACTCTTGGTCAACTCTGGTCAACCGTACTAGTCAAATTAGGTTAACTAGGAAGTACTAAGTCTAAACCTAGACTAACAAGTCTCATTAGGCCTAACCAAGCCTACACTAACACTCACACAAAATCACAAAACTACACAAGTTATCAAACACACATTACATATATATTCATATATATTTTTATTACAAACAAGGTGCATAAAGACAAGGAGTGAGTGATACATGAATGTGGATATGGCAATGTGTACATAGCAGTACAATGTGTTCAAATGTGAGGGTATTATGTTAGAAGGATAACATTTAGCAAGGGTTCATTGTGTCACATAGAAGAAATAACATATAAAGTATAGGTTTAGCATGTGTGTGTGTGGGTGTTAATCATAACAAAAGGGTTTATTTATACATCAAAGGGTTTACTCATAACAGTAAGTAGGTTTTATGTGTATTCATGCTTGGGGTTACTGTCAACATGTAGAAGGAGGTTTTAACATATGAACATGGTACTAAGTGCTAATATGGCATCATACATTCCTATCATGTTGGCATTCATATATAGCATACATTCATACTTGATTACGTTACTTACTTACATATGGATACTTGCATACATGTTTCAATACCTTGCATTACCCACATGCTTGCATTTCATCCATTCATTCATGCATTGTATTGCATTCATTCATTCATTCATTCATGCACCTATACATACATATTTGAATACATTATATACTTTCATACATTATATCATTTATGCATACTCTATATTATATTACATTCTCTTAACACACACACATATATATATACACATGCATACATACATATTTGTACATACAAGGATACACAAAATGCATATGTCGTATAGTAATCTTCTACTTAAAATTAATACTGTACAAATTAAGCATTCATTAAATTCTAGGATTAAATTATGTTATAGATCTTTGTATTAGCTTTCCGAAACTTTAAACGGATCGTATTTTTGTGTCCAGAAGCTCCCGGAATCGCAAAAACACCAAAACGCGTTCGCCTTTCGTATAGCTGACACTCAAAAATTTTACAGAAAGTTTCAGAACGAATTTGGCTTATTAAAATCTATATTTGGAAAGCTAACTTCGATACGGTTCTTTTAAAAAAAACGGGAGATAAATCGGAGTTTTAAGCTAAAAGTTATGACATTTCTAAGTTGCTATTGCTACTAAAAACGTGGATAAATATTATGACGAATTTAGGTAGTTTGAGACAAAAGAAACACAAGTATATAACATAATATATCAAGATCACTCTCTACACTAATATATATATATATATATATATATATATATATATATATATATATATATATATATATATATATGAAAAAAAAAATATATATATATATATATATATATATATATATATATATATGAGACACTATAGAACACATCTCCAATACAAAAATATGAGATTAAACATGTAATAATTCATTCATACATAACAACAACACATAGTGTGTCCAAATTTGGGGTTTTCTCACATGGACACAACCACAACACAAAGGACACTCCTATGACCTCCAAATGGACACGAAATGGACACAAATGGAGATACAACCATGGGTGTCATTCCTATGGGTTCAAAATATTTCTATATGCATGTAGGGATGGATTAGAGGAGAGATTATACCTTCCGGAAGAGAGATTCAAAAGAAAATCCTTCCGACACGATACCGACACGTAGAGATTCTAAAAGGACACGAACGAGCTCCGAATCCTCCCAAACTTGGCTAGCACCCTCTAACCATGGAGTAGAGGAGAAATGAAGAAGATTTGGTGGAAGAAGGGGTTGATTTGGAGATGAAATTAATGGAGGTTCATATCTAAATTAATTTGGGGAAGAACAAGAGAGAGAAAGTGGATGAAAACAAATGAATGAAGGAGTGACTCACTCCTTATCCCCCCATAGGTGGCTGCCCAAAAATGGTTAGGTGTCCCCTATTTGAATGTCCAAAATGCCCTCCGCTAATCTATTTGATTTAAATTAGGAATGGGTTAAAGGTTGAGGTCAATTTAGTCTAGTTTTAAGTCTCTAATTAAACTAAACCTATCCATAAATAATTAGTCTAACTACTAACTAAAATTAATATCATGTGGACTAAAATTAATATCATGTGGGCCATGCCTAACTAGTGTGTGGGTCCCACTAGAGTCAAACTACCCCCCGAGTCCCCGTTTCAAGTCGGATTGAGTTAAAATTCGAACTCGACTCAAATAACCCCAAAACAATATTATAAATAATAAAATAAATTTCAACCCCAAAATAATATCATAAATAATAAAATAAATTTTAAAAATATTCAAAAATGTAAAATGACAAAAATACTCCTGTTTCTAAAAACTGGGGGTGACAAATCTATCAACCTTAAAAAAATTTCGTCCTCAAAATTAAAACAAAGCAATCACAGGAAACACATGCAGAGAACAATCTCATTCAAATACTTTTCAAAAAAAAATCAACAATAAAAAATCTCTTTGAGGCACATCAAACATTTGTAAATAAAAACTGATACGTGTCCGCTACGGACACAAAACCATCACAAAATTACACCTATCAAAGGTCAAAATCAACAATCACCAACGCAATAAATATCAAAATAATTTAAAGAGGTCAAATGCAAAATATCCTTAGGCCAGAAATGATATTAAAATATCCTAATCACATGGTTAGGTTCTAGGTCAAACAGTCTCTAGGGTTTCACTAGCAAAACATCAAAATTACAAGTCATGATTTTAAATAGTTTTAAAATGATTTAAAAATTACCAAAAATCATATCATGATTTAAATGTCAAATCAATAAATGATTAAAATTACAAAATTTCAAAATTACCCTTATTTTAGAAAACTGGATGTTATAAGTCTACCTACCTTAGAAAAATTTTGTCCTCGAAATTAAAATGTTCATACTCCTTCTAGGTCAAACCCCCCCATAATCAAAGTCTCAGAACTTAAACAATCATACGATTTAAAAGGATGACATACAGGATCATGGCATAAGGTGGTAGTGAAAGTCTCATCTAGGTATACTAGTCATGCTAAACCAAAACGGTCATAGGGTATCAAAATACACAAGCAATCTAGGGAGCTAAACTAAAAAAGATACAGAAATAACAATCATCAAGACTGTAAGGCAGTCTACCATCCTATATAAAAACTGGTACTTATCAAAATAAAATAAAGTTAACTACCATTTATCTAATAAGGGGTACTATTCAAGAAAATCAAAATCAAAAGTTAAAGAATGAAAGCCAATTGCATGGAAATCCAATCATAATATATTTATATATATAGCGTTAGAGAGGGAAAAGCTAGCATTATGTACAAGTTATGTAGTACGTGTGTGTATGGGTGTATGTGGACATGTTCATATGGTTTGATAATAGGCGTGTGTGTATGTGAAATATACATGAAAGTGCATAGGAGGATTTGGGTTTCAAACAATAACTATCAAGTTACACTAATCATGGCATATTGGTTAAACAATATACAATACACAACTCATTTGCTCATAACATGCATGGCTAACCATGTATATATGTATATATAAAGAGGTAGAGATTTAGTTATGTATCTATATACATTATAACATGTATGCATAAACTCTATATATATCTATATAGATTTATGAACATAACATAGAGAGGAAGGGTTAGGTTACATGGCAGTGTATACTATGTTAGAGTGTGGGTGTCACTATACAGAGTTATAGCTTTAGTAATGAAAGGTTAGGCCCAGTTTTAGTTCATTATTTACATACAAGAATCTGAAATAAGCTAACATTTAAACTAGTATAATATTAACCAACCCAATGTTTATCACAACCTAACATATAAGAATACGAAACCTAAATTTATATCCCTACATACCATAATGTATATAGCTCAAAACATTACATTTTTTTTTAAAAATAAAACAGCAAATTAAACTAAACATTTGGAATCCAGTATTAAGGGTTAATATGCACACAGTCTTAGATTTGATAAATTCAAAAACAAAACTCAACCAATTTTTTTGAATTGAAACCCTATGTATAACATACATGTGCAGTGATATAAACATAACTAATAACATGAAATTTATATTTGAATTACAAATTTTAACTGAAAATGCAAAGAACCAGTCTCTATTACTGTACTGTATCAGAAATATTGGGGTTTTGAAAATTTAAACATCAACAACATATTAATATGTATTTAGATAGGTTGGAAATCAAAGTGTAGCATGCATACGTGTCAGGCAAAGAGTCTGTGTCCACTATATATATATTCTCATGTCCCAATATAAAAATCAAATTCTACATCAAGACCAACATTTAGATTCCTACCAAGATTGCAAAGTAGGTGATTGACGTAATCAAGACAGTTTTATTATTATTATTATTATTTAATACAAGAATAATAGCAAGAAAGTAATAATGATAAAATCTGTTTTGCTTATCTGTTTAAAGAAGGAACCATTTTGAAACCCAGAACTATAATATCAATTACAAGATAAGGTCTAGCAAAATCATCGATTTATTGTATTAAGAAGAAACTCATAGCAAGAAGTTACACAAGAGTTTATAAAAACAACTAAACCTACTCCTAAGTTAAATAATGAGAAGAAAAACAAAATAAACAAATAATAATTTCTTTTTTGAAGGATTGGAACAAAAGTAGAGAAAACATGTTCAAAAATATTTAAGGTACAATCTGATAATCATATGCATCTATCCAAAATCATGGTACTCTAAATCCTCGTCATACTAGTAAGCAAGGCTACGATAATCACAGAGTCCTCGACTTAGGCACATACCTCTAGAATCATGGTATTTAAAATTTTTGCGATGCCGCTAGCTTGGCTGTAAAAACCTTAAATTCTCACACCCGAGAAATATATCCAAAATCAGACTATATGTCCTCACCATGCTGGCTAATGTGACTGTAGAAGACTAGATTCCATAACTTAGATGACCTAGCGCATATGATTTCATCTTGACAAAAATTAAATTAAATCAACAATGGATACCCAAAAATCAAATTTATCAACGAACATCAAAATTCAAAACTGAACAATAATCCATCAAATCATATAAATACAAACTCGGATGCAACAGCTAACATCAAGATTCAAAACTCCACAATCATTATCAAAATCAAGTTCAACAATAGAAAGTAAAGATAAATCAAATAAAGGGAAGAAGAGTTTTTCAAATCGAAGTTAAAATAAGATTCTCAAGGGTCGTCCCAGGAATCTCTCAAGAAATCCTAACTTTGATTGAGTACCTTCAAAAATATATCCTAATTCTACTGCAGGCTGTAGTGGTACTCTAGTTCGAATACCACTACACAAACTCGACCTGCATGGGCCACCACTAAAAACGTGTCACGACCCGCACCCACTGTGAGGGTACGAGAACGTAACAACGTCCAGCCTACGCCGCAGTATCGGCGGTAGAACGCTGTCCTGGGTCTCATACATCTAACAGTATAAGGCTAAGCAGTTTATACTCCCCGAATGGGGGTGACATAGTAGAATGTAAACTCAATCACATCTAAGGTAGAGCATAATGGAAGATAGATAAAACATGAAATCCAAAAGGGATACAACAGATAGAAGTCTAAGTGTCTAAGATACACAACCCAAAAATACATCTCAAAGCTCAAATACAGTAATCCATAAATACAACTCAAGACAACTGAAAATAAACTATGAGCAAAACCCTAGCTATCTATACAACCTCTAATATGTCTCCTCTAGGCTAGCAGGCAACCTCCAGGCTATCTGTAAAATTTATCAACAGGTCCAGTCAGGACAGGAGCAAGCACAGTACATCTCAACAAATCATAGCAGGTTAGAAAATATAATCATGCAGTAAAGTAAGATACAAGATCTGAAAGAAATACAGTATGTAAACAGAAAGAGAACTGTAATAGAAATATCTACTATACATAGAGAACTAACAGTGACTAGTGAGTCAGAGTAAAATATAAACATGTGAATGGCATAGGAGATTCATGACTACAGCTAAGAGAGTGATTCATGACTACAGCTACTTGGATAATATTCACATGCCTATTTCTACTCCTCCATCCCCAATCAATACACAAGGATCTGTTCAAGTTATGTTAAGATTCGTGAAACTTCACATGGCTCATAAAATGAGTGATACGTGAAGGTGATTCATGATGGCTTTGTGAACATGAGAGTACATGTGTCACAAGCGATTCGTGAATCAGAAGAAGCATAGAGATACGTGATGATTCGTGAAATACACAAAACATGCAGTATCGGATGCTCCCGAGGGGGATAATATCTCATGAAAAGATCCATATAGTACCAATTCGTGTGACCAACGTGACAGTATCAAGTAAAGTAATTTAAAGCAGGAAAATAATTCTAAACAGGATATGAAATGATCAGAGAATGTACTCGCCTGCTATCTGAATGTCCAAAGAAAATGTACCGTCCGAGGAGAGGTGTCTGGCTCCCATTTAGAACAGCACAAGTCCAAAATGGTAAAATAAAGCTCTACTATGCATTCTACATGATTCTAGGTCATTCTAGGTCAAAGTCAACTCTTGGTCAACTCTGGTCAACCGTACTAGTCAAATTAGGTTAACTAGGAAGTACTAAGTCTAAATCTAGACTAACAAGTCTCATTAGGCCTAACCAAGCCTAGACTAACACTCACACAAAATCACAAAGCTACACAAGTTATCAAACACACATTACATATATATTCATATATATTTTTATTACAAGCAAGGTGCATAAAGACAAGGAGTGAGTGATACATGAATGTGGATATAGCAATGTGTACATAGCAGTACAATGTGTTCAAGTGTGAGGGTATTATGTTAGAAGGATAACATTTAGCAAGGGTTCATTATGTCACATAGAAGAAATAACATATAAAGTATAGGTTTAGCATGTGTGTGTGTGGGTGTTAATCATAACAAAAGGGTTTATTTATACATCAAAGGGTTTACTCATAACAGTAAGTAGGTTTTATGTGTATTCATGCTTGGGGTTACTGTCAACATGTAGAAGGGGGTTTTAACATATGAATATGGTGCTAAGTGCTAATATGGCATCATACATTCCTATCATGTTGGCATTCATATATAGCATACATTCATACTTGATTACGTTACTTACTTACATATGGATACTTGCATACATGTTTCAATACCTTGCATTACCCACATGCTTGCATTTCATCCATTGATTCATGCATTGCATTCATTCATTCATTCATGCATGCACCTATACATACATATTTGAATACATTATATACTTTCATACATTATATAATTTATGCATACTCTATATTATATTACATTCTCTTAACACACACACACATATATATATACACATGCATACATACATATTTGTACATACAAGGATACACAAAATGCATATGTCGTATAGTAATTTTCTACTTAAAATCAATACTGTACAAATTAAGCATTCATTAAATTCTAAGATTAAGTTATGTTATAGATCTTTGTGTTAGCTTTCCGAAATTTTAAACGGATCACATTTTCGTGTCCGAAAGCTCCCGGAATCGCAAAAACACCGAAACGCGTTCGTCTTTCGTATAGCTGACACTCAAATAATTTTACAGAAAGTTTCAGAACGAATTTGGCTTATTAAAAAATATATATATATATATCTGGAAAGCTAACTTCGATACGGTTCTTTTTAAAAAAATGGGAGATAAATCGGAGTTTTAAGCTAAAAGTTATGACATTTCTAAGTTGCTATTGCTACTAAAAATGTGGATAAATATTATGACGAATTTAGGTAGTTTGAGACAAAAGAAACACACATATATAACATAATATATCAAGAACTCACTCTCTACACTAATATATATATATGAGACACTATAGAACACATCTCCAATACAAAAATATGAGATTAAACATGTAATAATTCATTCATACATAACAACAACACATAGTGTGTCCAAATTTGGGGTTTTCCCACATGGACACAACCACAACACAAAGGACACTCCTATGACCTCCAAATGGACACAAAATTGACATAAATGGAGATACAACCATGGATGTCATTCCTATGGGTTCAAAATATTCCTATATGCATATAGGGATGGATTAGAGGAGAGATTATACCTTCCGGAAGAGAGATTCAAAAGAAAATCCTTCCGACACGACACCGACACGTAGAGATTCTAAAAGGACACGAACGAGCTCCGAATCCTCCCAAACTTGGCTAGCACCCTCTAACCATGGAGTAGAGGAGAAATGAAGAAGATTTGGTAGAAGAAGGGGTTTATTTGGGGATAAAATCAATGGAGGTTCATCTCTAAATTAATTTGGGAAAGAACAAGAGAGAGAAAGTGGATGAAAACAAATGAATGAAGGAGTGACTCACTCCTTATCCCCCCCATAGGTGGCTGCCCAAAAATGGTTAGGTGTCCCCTATTTGAATGTCTAAAATGCCCTCCACTAATCTATTTGATTTAAATTAGGAATGGGTTAAAGGTTGAGGTCAATTTAGTCTAGTTTTAAGTCTCTAATTAAACTAAACCTATCCATAAATAATTAGTCTAACTACTAACTAAAATTAATATCATGTGGACTAAAATTAATATCATGTGGGCCATGCCTAACTAGTGTGTGGGTCCCACTAGAGTCAAACTACCCCCCGAGTCCCCGTTTCAAGTCGGATTGAGTTGAAATTCGAACCCGACTCAAATAACCCCAAAACAATATCATAAATAATAAAATAAATTTCACCCCAAAATAATATCATAAATAATAAAATAAATTTTAAAAATATTCAAAAATGTAAAATGATAAAAATACCCCTACTTCTAAAAACTGGGGGTGACAAGTTTTATTTATTTATTATTTATATTATCGAGATGAATTCGACCAAAAATTATGTTTCCGAACAGTAGGGATCCGTCAAACATCCAACTTGACAGGCATCTTTTGAACTAAACATTAGAGGATTTCGAAAACTATTTGCAGTCAGTCCTAGACAACCTATAGGGTTCTGCAACCCAACTTACGGAGTTTGATTTCATCGACCGAGCGTCGAGAAATCGGATTTCCAATTTAGCGAAAAACCTGTTTTAAAATCTAGAAAAATCTCTCGATACGACGTGCGTCCCGCCAATCCGGGCGACGTGGTCGCGAACCGAAAGTATCGAAAGCTGCGTAACGGCTTCGTGGTCATGTGGTGTTTGACGGAATTTAAATTGGTTGCGTGTGCGCGACGAATTCGATGCATATCCGTCAAAATTCACTGTATCGGTCTCTGTGCAAATTTCTTAATTACTTTGTGCACGCTCGTCAGATCAAGATAAAACTTACGCCAGCAGGACCATATCATTTTTCTGGTCCTGTATGCCAAGTTTGGTCCAATTCTGAGACAGTTGATCGAATTGCCGTTTTGTGAGCCCTACGGTCCGACTCAACGGGCAATTTTGTGCACGGCCTGCCGGAATCCAACTTTGGACATACAGTTGGATTCGTATCAGAAAACTGGATCCGTAGACATGTAGTTTGACGACTTTAGAGATCGTTGACTCTGGCACGCTTTTCGGTGTAAAGCGGGTCCAATGGCGGACACCGTTTTGGTCCGAAATTACCGTTTTGCCTCTGTGTCCAGAATTGGACTTAAGGACAGGCGATCCTAGCTATTTTGACTATTCTAAGAACATTGGTAATATTTATTTCAGCTTTCAGGGATTGTTGTACGAGTTTTGACTATTGTGGCATTCTGAGTGGTTCAGATTATCGGTTACCAGCACAGGACCACAGGCGAGTACAGTTTATTGTCTGCATTTCGATATTGATCTTTACTATATTTTATTGATTGGCCATTGGTTATGTGATTTTTATACTCTATTATAAATTGTTGAGTCGGGAATGAGAAGTACCAAGGATGTGTGATCCGATCGTAGACAGTGCTTATTTTTCTGCAAGTAGACATCGTAGACAGTGCTTATTTTTTTGCAAGTAGACATCGTAGACAGTGCTTATTTTTTTGCAAGTAGACATCGTAGACAGTGCATATTTTTTTGTAAGTAGACATCGTAGACAGTGATTATTTTCTTGCAAGTAGACCTCGTAGACCGTGCGGTATAGTGTCCCTGACTGATCACATATCAAAGGTACTTCTAACAGTTGGGGAAAGTATTTTGTGTCTATTTATTTGCTATTGGTTTTCCGTATTTCCTGTTTATTTTCAAAAATATGTAATTGATGTCTAACCTCTGTTGTATAGTCATTTTTTTTATTTAAAATTGCATTCAGTGAATTGTGCTCGTTCCATTCCTGACTGGAAACCAACATTTTCAGGTTAGCCGTGGATTCACTTAGCTTGGGGAGTGACAGGAATACTTGCAGACAAAAGCCTAGAGACTAGCTTGATAGTTGAGTTGTATTCATTCATTTATTTGTACAAGTTTATATTTTTCTACAAATGTAAAACTTGTGATCATTGTAAGTTAAATTAATTATGTGAATAAGCATTATTTGTGATTTTGATCTTCATGGCCGTGACAGCGTTCTACCGTCGACACTGCGGCGTAGGCTGGCTTGGACACGTCTTGTATCCGTTTAAAAAAAAAGGGTGCGGGTCGTGACAAGTTTTTGTGGTGGCCCATGCAGGTCTGTCTTCGCAAATCTTGTGAACTCGTGATAGTACTTAAGTTAGTCGTACTATTGCGAGCCTGCGACTAGGAAATGCTCATTCACGAATTAAGGATTAATTTAATTTAAGAGAATGACTAGGACTAGGAGTCCCTTATACAAAATTTACCGATGGGTAGTCTAGGCTATGCAATTTAGATGAGGAGTTATTAATTTTGATAGTTTGTCAATCCCTATAGGTACACGACTACCTTTTGATATGACGACATGATCCAATGTGGATAGATTATTCACTTGGTGATACAGGACTTTCTAGAATTAATAGTCTAACCTAGATGAATTATTCAATTCCTTCTCCTTGTCTCTTTAGATATCATCCTCACATCTTAGTCCAAATTGCCTATTTAGTTCCTATTTTGCCCTAAGAATTATTATTTTATAAAATTTGATTATGTTACCCATATACGAACCTCGGGTTAGTTTCGATTCAAGTTTTTCCTCCATGAATTGAATACATATGAAATAGATACTAGGATGGTTGTATTTCTTTGTCTTCAGTTATTTTCCACCCTGTTCACCTTTTATTTTAAGGGTTGTAACTGATAGTACTCACGCTTTATTTCCTAGTCAACATGTTTGAATCTCTAGGCGCTCATAATTTTTTTTACAGATATAGTTAAAGGTATATTAGTTAACTCATAATGGCAGGATAGCAGCGCACTGTCGTCATTTATTCGAATTATGGAGACTATAGATTCAATGCAGCCAGCAGCGCACTAGCGAGACACGACCCATAGAGTTGAAATTAGTTTAAGAAAATATAGGTTATAGAATATTGCTAAAACTTTGGCTAGTGGTCCTCTTTGATCGTAGTTACCCTGGTGTCGAGATAAGGTAGAGTATCTAATAGCATATCACATCTGAATCACGGAACCAAGAGTTTACCACCGCCCGGGTATATGGACGAGGCAAAATTCTCGGTTAAATGACTTCAGACATGATTACAAGTTAGGATACTATAGAGGATAGGAAAATGTCCTGTATGTCCCATAAGATCCAAAGCCAATACTAGTGGAAGTTCTGTGAGTTGGGTAGCGTGTCCCCCAACCTAGTATTCCGTGGTCTATGTGATCTGTTGGCAAGATAATTGACTGACACGAATAGGTTTACCAGGAATATAAAACTTAGAGATCCATAACCTAGTAGTCGGCCAAGGCTTTATGGATAAGAAGATAGTAGGATGACAGTATAAGCAAGAACATTGGATAAGGTTTTGATTCTCACGAAACTCGAACTACTTGTGCCTTCTTTCAAAAATCTTGTATAATTATAATTTGACTATTTTGACCAATGTTGCTATCACAACCTAGTTTTGCAAGCTTACTCTTTTATCGAGCTTGATTCAAGAGATATGTTTATTGGGGACGCCCACTAACATATTGTCTAATCAGAATCGATGTATTACGGTCTGATCAACCGTAGTGCACCCGGTTCGCTCTTCCTCTGATTAACCTATGTGGATTGAGATGTAGATGTCTCTAGGATCTCATCCGCAACTACATTGACAATTCCTCTTGAATTATATGTTCGCCTTTGAATCACGAAATTGTATTCAGTAACATCTCCCTTGAATTCTTTATTGTTTTTGTCTTTCACCGATTTGGAAAGACGAAAGCTCGTGATGGTAGAGAGATACAGAGTATTCCCATGGCTATGATAATGGTAGGTACAAGTGTAGCTACCATTGGCCAGTCATGTGATTGAGTTACTCGTTCTCCCATCGACCCTCAAACTACTATTGAGACTTTCGAGCCATCTGAATTTGAGAATGATTAGGGTTTTACCCTTAGTCAGAACGCCAACCTAGGAGACTATCTATTCTCAAGAAACCAAATGTTGTGAGTCTCTAATTATTTGCTGGAAGCTTGCCTTAACTAGCAACCCTTAAGCCTTGAACCAACCCTTCCTCGACCGAAGCCCACAGTTAGACATGAGATGAGTGGACAATAGGGTAATCATTTACCGTGACACTCATCCCGAGATGGGTTTCCAACAAATATTACTCTAGTTATATAAATTTTATTATTAAGACCTAACTAGTGATTGGAACACCACAGTCACTAGCTTAGCCAATACCATAGCTTAAATACCCTGTCATATTATGATCTACCAGTTGTCAACAGCAATACACGATCACTACAACTCTTGTGACGATAGTCTGGCAGGTTGACACAAATAGAAATTCACGACTCAGTTGTTAGAAATCTTGTGCCTTAGAGTTGGTTACCCCGTCGATAACTCTAGTATACTATAGACGAGTAGATCATCCTATTTTATCGACCGTGTGTCATTGTACACACTTGTTCTCTATTTATTGAGGAATGATCCTTGACTTGACTTATATCTACCGTATCCCGATACGCCGTGCCTTATTCCCTATTAACAAAGAGTTGGGATACAGTATCCGGACTTTGGGAACCCTCTAACCTCAATATTCCTAAGACCATGTCCTATTTCTAAGGTGGGTAGACTGTAAGCCTCCTAAAGTTTTAGGATATACGAAGATCACCGATTGATTAGAATAAATTTTTATTAGAATGATAGTTAGTGCCCTATGGACTCCCACTTTCCATTTAGATCATTTTGTGTCCCCGACCGTGTCATTAATATTTGGAGCATGAGACCAGCTGTTATTTTTCAACAAACTGCATATGCAAGGCCTAGACGAGTTCACCTTCATCTAGGTATATCATGTCCCACTCAAACACGTCCCCTTATACTCTATTTTTATGGTACGACTTTCAGGTAAAAAGGACTAGCTATAACCCTTACCATAATACCGATAAACTTCCCAACTACAATTAGAGACTCAACCTTGACTCAATTCATTCGACCCAATATATAGTGGTGATCTACTCGAAGCCACTACGCACATGTCACCAGTATGCCACTCAATTGTGCCTTCTCGTGCTACTTAAACACAAAAGTCACGGAAGACGCATTTTTGGGCTTTAGGGACCTAGCTAACCAACCAGACTGGCAACTAGCTCGACTACTTGGGTGAAATCTATTCTAGGTTATCCTAACCTAGTAGAAATAGTCTTATCATAGGGATCTTGTCCAGTCCATATAGATTGAAGTCCAAGGTTCATCCAACTGACGATTGATGCCCAATTAAGGAACCCATTAAGACCCAGTAAAATCCATCCATTCATACCACCATATTTGGACTATAAAACCGAACTTTTTGAAATAGGTACCTATACCCATTATGTTGTCTCCCCTTCTTAAAATGTGTAGTCATTCGTAACCCTTATTCCATCATGTAATGCTCCAGTCCCAAAATACGTAGGACCAAGTACGTGAACATGCCAGCTGCACATATACGAAGAATACTCCAATATATGGAATCCTCATATATGCACATAAGCTGTAAATAAAAATAATCACAGGCCAGAATAACATATCTAATCTCATCACAGCTCAACACAGAAGATAACGAAGTCCAAATAAATAAATAAGAGTACCAAAATATAGCCGGGTGAACATACTCACTCCAAACAGCTATGAAAAATAGTCTCACAAGATCGGAGTCCGACCTCCGCAAAATAGAAAGAAAAGAGATGTAAAATAATGTCTACAACTGTCTCAGATAAGAAATAGTCTAGAAATCAAAAGGCACTGCCTCGTCATCAATGTAGGATAGCTCCAACGTCGCTCCGTACTCCTGTGGAAAATCGTCTAAACCTGGAGAGATAACCAGGTCCTCAGGGGACATAGCAAGATACAAGAAAACACCATGCCATATAAACTGTGATAATATAATAAGAGAAAAGTATACATGCAATCGGGTTCCTGACCATTCTACTGTGAATATGCAGTTGAGATACATTCCTTCGACGCATGAGCCCTGGCTGAATATAGGATCCGGTATAGTCCCCTCTTGGGCACCAGTGACCAAGCGCATGATGTTCCAAGAACGACAATGGCCAACCTGAGAGGCTAATCATACCCGTATCTCTAGCGAAGCTTCCGGGTTACAAGGGAAGTGCAATCGAAGCCCATACGTCAGGTAATGTTCTCCCCACCCAATGCCTAGTATCATCATCTCCATGACTGACATGTACCTCTAGTAACCGCCAAGTCTTCTAGCATGCAATACTATTGGCAGTTACTTCTATCCGTCGCACACTCCATACGTATCGGTGGCCAGCCGACTACGCGAAAACGAGTCCTACATGTGACTCACATCACGTGATACAACAAGTGTCAAGACCGTATGAGATATACCAATACCTCAACATCAATGGGTGGTCACTAGACTAAGTCAATGCAAGAGAAATAAATAAGGCAAAAAAATGACCGATAGAGTCGCTTGCACCCAAGGTGGCAAGGTATAAGAAATACTAAAAATAATAACTGAAAATAAGAAATATAATAATCACAGAGTAAGGTGGCAAGGTATCTTGCCTGATGGTGCAAAGTGGCAAGCCCAAGAAATCACAATGTCAGCTAAGAAATGTCACAATCTCCAAACAACTCTGGACGCTAAAACAAACATAAAAAATGCACTCGGTGTAAAAGATATACCTAGGAAACACCTGTCCAAAAGTCTAATTCTGGAACAGGGGCAAAATCGTAATTTCGGGTCAAAACGATGTCTGTCGTTGGACCCGCTTTACACCAAAATGCGTGTCGAAGTCTATGGTATCTAAAGTCATCAAACTATATGTCAACGGTTTCAGTTTGAGGAGAGGAACCCAACGGTATGTCCAGTTTTGGATTCCGATGAGCCGTGCACAAAATCGCCCGTTTGAGTGGGTCGCGGGCCCGCCAAAAATGGGTTCCGATTCGACCTTCTCAGAATCGAACCAAACTTGGCACACAAGACCAAAATTTTGATCCAAACCTGTTGGCTTAAGTTTTGTCTCGATTCGAAGACTGTACACGAAGTTATGGACAAGTTTGCAAAATGCCGATACGGGGGTATCTCGACGGATACGCGTTGATTTCGTCGCGCACACGCGACGAAACTGAGTTCCGTCAGTTTCCACACGTCCGCAACGTCCATATGCGCCTTTTGATGCATATAGCGCGCGACCATGTCGCCCGGGTTGTCGGGGCGTACGTCGTATCGGGGAGAATTTTCTGAAAATTACTATTTCAAAAATAGTTTTTCACACAAGTTTAACATGGATTTACTTCTTGCACAGAAATCTAAATACCAATCTACCAGTTGCGTTTTAGTCGTGGTTATGTTGTCTTCACACGTGTTCAATTAGTTTTACAAAACTGTCGAAGAATCGCCAAAAATTTGGCTTCCAATTATGGGTTTGGGACTGCTTTCTATTCTGTTTTTCCTCGAGTTTTTCTCGATAATTGGGTTCGAAATACCGAGCGATATATGGGGTTTTGCTCGATTCTACCAGAAAGGGTTTTGAGGGGGTTATGTTGTCTACGCACAGCATTCGATAGATCAAATTTTCGTTGGATAGAATCAAAAATATTTGGATTTGAAATCGGGTACCTGGGTTGTTCGAAAACAGAGTATTCTCTGTTTAACTGTCGACTCCGAGCGGTTGGACGGCGATCCGGTCGTCGGCAACGGCGGGCAGGAGATCGACGGTGAGCGGGGGGTGTGGGGGAAGGTTGGCGGCCTTGGGATCGAGAGGTATTTGATTACGAGGGGGGGTTAGGGCTCAATTTTGTCGAGTAGTTTATATACTACTGCGCCGCTCTCAATTTTGTCGAGTAGTTTATATATATATATACTATTTATATATATATATATATATATATATATATATATATATATATATATATAAAATATATATATATATATATATATGTATATGTATATGTATATGTATATATATCAAATATAAATATATATATATTTTAAGCAAGCAATAAATTCCCAAAAAATTACCAATAAATTCATAAAAATCCTAAAATTTTATATACTTTATTTAATAGAAATATTAACATGCACACATATAATAATGTATATATACACACATACTTTAATTATACCAACAACTTAATAGTAAATAAATCCATAACTAATGAAATACGTAACAAAATTAATTTAATTTATAAAAATCAATTATAAATTATGGGAGTTTACATCCTACCCAACTTAAAAAAATTTCGTCCTCAAAATTAAACTAAGGTCGGGGGATCGAATGCAATGCAAGAAAATTAATAGTAAACTAAAAGCTTAACTGCAAGACATACCTTCGTCTTCGAACAAATGCGGGTAGCGGTTTCGGATGTCGTCCTCGCGCTCCCAAGTAGACTCCCCTGGCGAGTGATGCTTCCATGCCACACGAACCAATGGAATAAATTAATTCCGCAACACCTTCACTCGGCGATCGAGGATACCTACTGGTTGCTTTTCGTACGACAAACTCGGTCCAACTGTGATCTCGGAGTGATCAAGCACATGATTGCTGTCCGTCACGTACCTCCTCAATTGAGATACATGGAATACGTCATGTACTCCCTCTAGCGACGGTGGCAAGGCCAATCTGTAGGCAACCTCTCCAACACGTTCCAAGACATCGAAAGGCCCGATGTACCTTGGACTCAACTTGCCACGTCCTCCGAATCGAATCGTGCCTCTAGTGGGGGATATCTTCGAGAACACATGGTCGCCCTCCTTGAACTCCAAGGGTCGACGATGATTATCTGCCCACTGATTCTGACGATCCTGCGCTGCTCGCAGGTGGTCCTGAATTTTCTTCACTGTCTCCACTGTGCTAAAGACCAACTCGGGACCCAATAGCTGTCGCTCTCCTATGTCGCTCCAACAAACAGGAGACCGACACTTCCTACCATACAATGCCTCAAACGGAGCCATTTGAATGCTCGCTTGATAGCTATTATTGTAGAAAAACTCAACAAGATAAAGATGGTCCTCCCATGAACCGCCAAAATCAAGCATGCACGCTCTCAACATATCTTCTAACGTCTGAATGGTATGCTCCGACTGACCGTCTGTTTACGGATGGTATGATGTGCTAAACTTCAATCGGGTGCCCAAACTCTCTTGCATGCTCCTCCAAAAATGTGAGATAAATCTCGAGTCACGGTCTGACATAATACTAACAGGCACACCGTGTAATCTCACAATCTGCTCCATATACATCTCTGTCAATACCTCTGTCGACTGGCCCACTCTAAAAGGTAAGAAATAGGCTGACTTGGTAAGTCTATCAACAATCACCCACACTGCGTCACGTCCCCTAGGACTCCGAGGAAAACTCGTGACAAAATCCATAGTAATGTGCTCCCACTTCTACTCGGGAATGGGTAGCGGCTGTAATAATTCGGCCGTCCTTTGGTGCTCCGCCTTCACTTGTTAACATACCAAGCACTTGGAAATGAAATGAGCTATCTTCCGCTTCATTCCATGCCACCAATAATACTGTCGTAAATCACGGTACATCTTGGTTCCTCCGGGATGAATAGAGTAAGTCAAATTGTGAGCCTCTGCCATCAGCTCCTGCCGTAGCTCTCCATTGGGAACATAAATGCGCTCACCACATCACAATGTCCCATCGGGGTGGATCCTCAATCCTGTCTGCTCTTCTGCTTCAGTCCTCTCTTTGAGCCGTCGAAATCTAGCATCATTGGGCAATGCTGCCTTGATGCGCTCTACTAATAATGATTGTACTTGGAGGTTGGCTAATACGCCGTCTGCTCCAGGCAATACTACCTCAATACCAAGCTGCTCCAAGTCTCTAATCAACTCCTTCTGCGTAGTCAAAAAGTGTGCCATGGGCTTACGGCTTAATGCGTCTGCCACGACATTAGCCTTGCCCGGATGATAATGAAGCTCGATCTCATAATCCTTCATCAACTCCAACCAACATCGCTGTCGCATATTCAACTTTTTTTGTGGGAACACGTACTTGAGGCTCTTATGATCAGTGTAGATATCAACCTTCTCGCCGTACAAGTAGTGTCTCCATAGCTTCAAAGCAAAGATAACCGCTGCGAGCTCTAGATCGTGGGTTGGATAATTCTTCTCATGTACTCTCAACTGTCGTGATGCATATACTACTACTCGACCGTGCTGCATCAATACGCATCCTAATCCTTTCCCGGATGCGTCGCTGTAGATCATAAATCCTCCCGGGCCCAATGGTAGTGTCAAAATCGATGCTGTGGTCAATCCCTTTTTCAACTCGTCAAATGCGACTTGACACTCGTCTGTCCATACAAACTCCTGATCCTTGCAAGTTAATCGAGTCATGGGCCCTGCTATTCGAGAGAAATCTTCTACGAACCGTCGGTAGTAACCCGCAAGTCCGAGGAAACTTCTCACTTCAGAAGCTGATGTGGGAGCGGGCCATGATTTGACTGCTGTGATCTTCTCTGGATCTGCTGATATACCATCGTCCGTAACAATATGACCAAGAAATGATACTTCCTTGAGAAAGAAATCACACTTGCTGAGCTTCGCGAAAAGTCGCTCATTCCTCAACGTTCCCAAAACTATCCGTAGATGCTGCTCATGCTCCTCTTGACTCTTGGAGTAAATCAAGATATCGTCTATGAAGACTACTACAAATTTGTCCCAATATTGGTGAAAGATCTTGTGTCACGACCCGCACCCACTGTGAGGGTACGAGTACGTAACAGCGCCCAACCTACGCCGCAGTGTCGGCGGTAGAACGCTGTTTTAGGTCACTATCTAATACAACAACTCACGCAATGAATAATGTACTCATCATGATCAACTCCAAACGGAGGACAAGTATAAGATATCGTAACTCAATCACAGTCTAAGCACGATAAGATAACACAGAAGAAATAACTAAGAATAGAAGACAACTACTAAAATAACAACTCTCAACAATCTCAAATACTACACAAGTCTCAATCCACTACAACAAGTTTAACATAGAAAAACATATGCTAGTCTACTAAACTAAATCCCGATCACTCCTGAGTGTCGGGGCCAAAGGTAGCCATCCTGTCTCCGGGTCCATAATATGTAGGCAAGTGTCCTCAGGGCAATCATCTGTAAAATTTTTAACAGGTCCAGTCAGGACAGGAACGAGTACAACTCATCAAGAAAACCCAAGTAATGACAGAGAACTATAACGCAGTTATAGACAGTTTTATTGATGAATATGGCAGTTTATATACAGGTGATGGTGTGGAGAACAGATAAGATACAAGGAAAGTAAGTAACTAAAACAAGAGAAGAATGATGGCAATAAAGATTGTAAAATAAATCTAGCTGAACTAAGGTAACATGATAAAGCCAGAAAGTAAATACAAAACAGGTGTAAAACTACTATAAATCCAGTACGGGATGAATCTAAAATAATATGAATCCAGTACCAGATGATTCTAGGTAGTGATTAAGAATCCATGAGAGTCCAGCTAATCTAGTAGTGTGTTTTAAAATACCGAGATCGACATGTAAACGGCTGTGGGTAATCAGGCACACCTCTCACTGATCAGACGAGAGATGGCTATGCTTCCAGTAGATTCCAGTTG
This sequence comes from Iris pallida, assembly GCA_029216955.1. Taxonomy (NCBI): domain Eukaryota; kingdom Viridiplantae; phylum Streptophyta; class Magnoliopsida; order Asparagales; family Iridaceae; genus Iris; species Iris pallida. The sequence continues at coordinate 1,414,994 of JANAVB010015599.1, read as the reverse complement.
GAGATTCCAGATTTGGGGTATGTCTACATGTCTTACTCGATATTTCCCTGCCCTGTAAAACAAATGAATCCAGAATTCGACACGAGAATCGAGGTGAGTCCAGCCAAAATATGATGATTCCAGTAATAGATTCCGAAATGATTCCAGTGATTCCAGTAATAGAGGCCAGATAAGTAAGGTATGTGTGTCGCATACATGAATCCAGAAATATCTATACGTGTTGTAACAGAGAATCGCATAAAACTAAATAGAACTGAAATACAGTAACTGGCAAATAAATGAGAGAACTATCAGAGAATGTACTCGCCTGATACTCTGAAAAGAGTAGTGTAATGTCAGATGTCTGCACCGGAATCACAGTGTCCTAAATAGAACAGTACAGGTTATAATGTGCTTAAAACAAGGTAATTGATGTTTATGATGCAATCTACATGACTTCTAGGTCAATCTAGGTCAAAGTCAACTCTGGTCAACTCTAGAAGTCAAACTAGGTCAATCAAGTCAAACCTAAGTCAAACTAGTCTAACAAGGCTATTCTAAGTCTAACTAGACTACACAAGTCTAATCTAGGCTCCACACTGACACACAGGCACAACCATAGGCCATAGGCTAAGAGACTAGGCCATGGGCTAAGCAAAACCATATTCAATATCTATATCTAAACCAAACACATGTATACATATCATACAATCTATATAGGATACATATATATATATATATATATATATATATATATATATATATATATATATATATATATATATATATATCTATTTATACAAGCTAATAGGAAAAATCACATATTGATGTGTTATACAAAATAACATAGCCTACACAACTATTATGGAAAACACTTATTAGTATATAGGCTCCTATTGAACCATATACAACATTATATGACATTACATATATATATACATATGTATATAGAGAGGGGGATCACAAGTACATGTGTCAAGTGATATGTGTGTGTGAATGTGTGATAGACTAGAGGGTGTGTGTCATGAGTGAGAGTGTCATATACATTGTGGTACAAACTCAGGAAATTTCAGCCCAAAATATGATGTGTAACATATGTGTGGGTGTGTGAGTAGCTGTGTTTTAAATCATGACAGTGAACAATGTGTGCATCTATTGTGTGTGTATACATGTGTAGAGGGGTGTGAGTCTATGAAAAATCTGAAAACAAGAGTGTAGGGTGTGTGTGGATTGAAAGGGCTGTTCTCAGTTTCAGTTCATCAAAAATCTGTGTGTGTGTGTATCAAGACAGTGAACAATAGATTTCAGGTATGTGATAACCCAACTACACAACCAAAAATATTTGAAAAACCTAAATAACTAGGAAACCAATCCTAATATCTAATCACACATACACATTCAACTTCTTATATGAAACTAAAAGAACTTACCCATATATATATACACATTCAAATTTTAGGATAACTTCTAGTACCCAAATCGAAGTATAGAACATACCTATATGTAAATAACTGATAAATGAACATATCTTAATGAAACATGAACACAGGATTTCATTGAAACCAAACACTGAGTTTGAACCCCATACAAATAATGAAAACCAAATCAGAATTTAAGGGCTGAAATCATGTATCAGTCAACAATTTCATATCATTCCAACTATGAAAATCCATATTAAGTGCAAAAACCAAAACTAATATGAAAATCTATCCTAGCAGTAGTTAGGACACTTGTAGGTGATTTAAATGACAATTAAACCTCAATATCAGTTAGAAGAGGGATAAAAAATTCAGGAAATTGATAACAGTATCAGACTGTAATATCAGTCTAATCCACTGTTCAAACACCCTTCGAATCCAATTCTCCTAACACAACCCAAAACTCAAAACTCAGTTGTGCATAAACTGGGAAAAATAGTAGCTAACTTTAGAAAATTCTGAAAACAAGGACCCAAGTGAAATCAGTGGTGTGAATAGGGTTTAAAGTGTGACTGTTCTCTGGAAGAACAATTCACAGCCCAAACAACAGTTCAAATTCCAATTCTCCATTGCAAAACCCAAACTATCATGAAAATCTGATTTATCAGTATCCAAAACATATGTAGGAATCATTCAGGGATTTAAAACAACCTTTTAATCGGATTAAAAAGGAAATCAAATTCAGGATTTCGAATTTAAATACATGGTATCAGAGAAATTGGGAAATAAAAAATTAACAATGAAAATTAATTTAAAACCCAAATCCAGAGGTTGGTAATGAAAGTACATTAAGTGTACGTTTCAACCCAAGCATTCGTGTCCAACCAAGTGGACACAGCCGTGTCCAAACACTGTTCGTATACAGACACCAAACTGTGCACAGACAGCGTCGTGCACGCGTGTGTGTCACTCCAGGACACAACACGTTGCACGATACATGCCAAGGTCACGTCTACGTGTTCGCCACATATAGGGCTACGTGTCCATGGCCCTGTACCGTGTCCTAGGTGTGTGTCGTGTCGGCTTTAGAGCCGTGTCAGTGGCCAAAACGCTCGCGTGTACAGCCCGTGCGCGCGGCCAGTACGACCAGTGCGAGGAGAAGAACTCCTCGCACACAAAATGAGAGGCTCCCAAATTTTGGGAGCATGGTGGCAGTCACTGCCCCAACACTCACCCAAAATTTTGTGTGTCCTCGTGTCCTGTGTCATGAGAAACAGACCCCGTGATGCAGGACACAGGGACAGTGTACAGACAGCGTGTTCGTGTCCCTCGTGTGGACACGACACGACACGAAACACCCAAGTGTCCACACAAAAATCACAGAGCAACCCTAGATCTACAATCCTATTCAAACAGATTTCTAAAACAACAAAATAAATTCCTTAGAGACATTTCTACAAATACTTAGGTAGCCTATTGGTTACATGTCCGATACGGACACGAAATGGATCCACCAAGACACGAAACTAATTCCTACTGTTAGGGGACTCCTAGGGCTGTCCAAATATGCAAGAAAACTGGAGTTTCATGGAGAGAATAAGAAGTTACCTATTGGTGTTCTTCTCCTAAAGAAGCTTCAAAATGGGGGATCCTTCATGCTAACCCCAAAGCTCCAAATTGTCCCAAATTTGAGAATGACCTCCATAAACAGTAGGGGAAGGAAATTTAGATCACTATGGAAGAAGTTGCAATGAAAATGGACTACTATTGAATAAACTATGAAGAAGTTTCAATGGAGAACAAACCTTTCCTTAGAAAAATGAAGGAATGAATAAAAATGAGGCACAAACTTTGAGAGGGATTTTATAGTATTGGGGGGGATCCCTAGGCTGGTCATAATGCTAGGGTTAGGGTTTTGGGGTGAATCTAATGGCTTTCATTCCATCTAGCCTATTCAATGGCCTAGAGTCTAGGTTTCACACATGACTTAAATGCAACATAGTTAACTCTAACTATCATGACTAAATCAAAACTAATCAATACTAACCATCACTAACCATGGCTAGCTAAGTCTAGGTATGACTAATCTAGGTTAGGTCAATCTAGGTTGGGCTAAACACAACACAAGGCAATCAATTAAATGATATTTAAAATCACATCACCCCATTAATTATATTAAATTCCAAGTAAATATATAATAAATTCAATTAATTCAAAAGGCCAAAATATCCTCAAGCTAAAAATAATGAAGTACCCTATTCACATGGCTAGGCTCTAGGGTAGACAGTCTCTACGGTTACACTATCAAAACACCAAAATCATAAGTCATGATTTAAAATAGTTTTAAAATGATTAAAAATCACCAAAAATCATATCATGATTTAAATATCAATAAATAATAATTATAATTACAAAATTTTAAAATTACCCTCGTCTGGAAAACTGGGTGTTACAATCCTACCCACCTTATAAAAATTTCGTCCTCGAAATTAAAATGGTAATAGTCCTTCTAGGTCAAACACCCCACAATCAAAGTCTCAAACATACCGTCATATAATCATATGCGTCTGTCCAAAGTCATGATACTCAGAATTCTTCGTCGTGCTAGTGAGCAAGGCTACGATAATCACAGAGTCCTCGACTAGGGTACGTACCCCCTAGGTTTATGGTATTTAAAATTTTCGCATTGCCGCATGCGACGACGAAAACCTTAAATTCCCATACCCGAGAAATACATCCAAAATCTGACTACATGTCCTCACTATGCCAACTAACATGACCATCGAAGATTCTAGATTCTATAACTGAGGTGACCTAGCCCATATGATTTTTCTCAGAAAGAAAAAAAAACAAACATAACAAAAGTGCTACATAACAAAATTAATCAATCAACAAGGAACAGATGGAACCGGATTTCAAGGTAGTTATAAAAGACAATTTCGGGAATGGAATTGAGAAGAACGGAACTTGCAGCAAGATCTCCAATGGTCTGTGTATCCTCGTCAGTCCTGATGATAGCTCGCCCTGCTGGTTTCCTCTGGTCTGTTACTGATGCTGCATGAACCGCTGCTGCTGAGAGAAATCAGAAATGACGGAATAAAGTCTCTGTACAGATAGAGGTGCACCTCCAATATAGCAGAACGCCAACCTGAGTCGGCACAACAGAAACTGTGGTCTCGAGGCCCTGATGAACAGGACGAGAGGTGGCCAGCCTCTCGATAGTATTCCCCGAACCGGAGCGATGAGATCGTGTCTTCATAACCATCATGAAGACAGATCAAACCAAGAAGCAATTACTGAGAATGAAGCAAAAAATCAAGAGAGGACAGTTTATATTCAAGGAAAGTAGTAAGCAACAATTTGGATAAAAGGAATTTGATTAAGAATTTTTCCTAATGTGATTGAGTACCTCAAAAATAAATATCCTAATCCTACTGCAGGCTGTAGTGATACTCTAGTTCGAATACCACTACATAAACTCGACCTGCATGGGCCACCACTAAAAATGTGTCACGACCCGCACCCACTGTGAGGGTACGAGTACGTAATAGCGCCCAGCCTACGCCGCAGTGTCGGTGGTAGAACGCTGTTCTAGGTCACTATCTAATACAACAACTCACGCAATGAATAATGTACTCATCATGATCAACTCCAAACGGAGGACAAGTATAAGATATCGTAACTCAATCACAGTCTAAGCACGATAAGATAACACAGAAGAAATAACTAGGAATAGAAGACAACTACTAAAATAACAACTCTCAACAATCTCAAATACTACACAAGTCTCAATCTACTACAACAAGTTTAACATAGAAAAACATATGCTAGTCTACTAAACTAAATCCCGATCACTCCTGAGTGTCGGGGCCAAAGGTAGCCATCCTGTCTTCGGGTCCATACTATGTAGGCAAGTGTCCTCAGGGCAATCATCTGTAAAATTTTCAACAGGTCCAGTCAGGACAGGAACGAGTACAACTCATCAAGAAAACCCAAGTAATGACAGAGAACTATAACGCAGTTATAGACAGTTTTATTGATGAATATGGCAGTTTATATACAGGTGATGGTGTAGAGAACAGATAAGATACAAGGAAAGTAAGTAACTAAAACAAGAGAAGAATGATGGCAATGAAGACTGTAAAATAAATCTAGCTGAACTAAGGTAACATGATAAGTCCAGAAAGTAATTGCAAAACAAGTGTAAAACTACTATAAATCCAGTACGGGATGAATCTAAAATAATATGAATCCAGTACCAGATGATTCTAGGTAGTGATCAAGAATCCAGGAGAGTCCAGCTAATCTAGTAGTGTGTTTTAAAATACCGAGATCGACATGTAAACGGCTGTGGGTAATCAGGCACACCTCTCACTGATAAGGCGAGAGATGGCTATGCTTTCAGTAGATTCCAGTTAGAGATTCCAGATTTGGGGTATGTCTACATGTCTTACTCGATATTTCTCCGCCCCGTAAAACAAATGAATCTAGAATTCGACACGAGAATCGAGGTGAGTCCAGCCAAATATGATGATTCCAGTAATAGATTCTGAAATGATTCCAGTGATTCCAGTAATAGAGGCCAGATAAGTAAGGTATGTGTGTCGCATACATAAATCCAGAAATATCCATACGTGTTGTAATAGAGAATCGCATAAAACTAAATAGAACTGAAATACAGTAACTAGCATAAATAAGAGAACTATCAGAGAATGTACTCGCCTGATACTCTGAAACGAGTAGTGTAATGTCAGATGTCTGCACCGGAGTTACAGTGTCCTAAATAGAACAGTACAGGTTATAATGTGCTTAAAACAAGGTAATTGATGTTTATGATGCAATCTACATGACTTCTAGGTCAATCTAGGTCAAAGTCAACTCTGGTCAACTCTAGAAGTCAAACTAGGTCAATCAAGTCAAACCTAAGTCAAACTAGTCAAACTAGTCTAACAAGGCTATTCTAAGTCTAACTAGACTACACAAGTCTAATCTAGGCTCCACACTGACACACAGGCACAACCATAGGCCATAGGCTAAGAGACTAGGCCATGGGCTAAGCAAAACCATATTCAATATCTATATCTAAACCAAACACATGTACACATATCATACAATCTATATAGGATACATATATATATATATATATATATATATATATATATCTATTTATACAAGCTAATAGGAAAAATCACATATTGATGTGTTATACAAAATAACATAGCCTATACAACTATTATGGAAAACACTTATTAGTATATAGGCTCCTATTGAACCATATACAACATTATATGACATTACATATATATATACATATGTATATAGAGAGGGGGATCACAAGTACATGTGTCAAGTGATATGTGTGTGTGAATGTGTGATAGACTAGAGGGTGTGTGTCATGAGTGAGAGTGTCATATACATTGTGGTACAAACTCAAGAAATTTCAGCCCAAAATATGATGTGTAACATATGTGTGGGTGTGTGAGTAGCTGTGTTTTAAATCATGACAGTGAACAATGTGTGCATATATTGTGTGTGTATACATGTGTGGAGGGGTGTGAGTCTATGAAAAATCTGAAAACAAGAGTGTAGGGTGTGTGCGGATTGAAAGGGCTATTCTCAGTTTCAGTTCATCAAAAATCTGTGTGTGTGTATCATGACAGTAAACAATAGATTTCAGGTATGTGATAACCCAACTACACAGCAAAAAATATTTGAAAAACCTAAATAACTAGGAAACCAATCCTAATATCTAATCACACATACACATTCAACTTCTTATATGAAACTAAAAGAACTTACCCATATATATATACACATTCAAATTTTAGGATAACTTCTAATACCCAAATCGAAGTATAGAACATAACTATATGTAAATAACTGATAAATGAACATATCTTAATGAAACATGAACACATGATTTCATTGAAACCAAACACTGAGTTTGAACCCCATACAAATCATGAAAACCAAATCAGAATTTAAGGGCTGAAATCATGTATCAGTCAACAATTTCATATCATTCCAACTATGAAAATCCATATTAAGTGCAAAAACCAAAACTAATATGAAAATCTATCCTAGCAGTAGTTAGGACACTTGTAGGTGATTTAAACATGACAATTAAACCTCAATATCAGTTAGAAGAGGGATAAAAAATTCAGGAAATTGATAACAATATCAGACTGTAATATCAGTCTAATCCACTGTTCAAACACCCTTCGAATCCAATTCTCCTAACACAACCCAAAACTCAAAACTCAGTTGTGCATAAACTGGGAAAAACAGTAGCTAACTTCAGGAAATTCTGAAAACAAGGACCCAAGTGAAATCAGTGGTGTGAATAGGGTTTAAAGTGTGACTGTTCTCAGGAAGAACAGTTCACAGCCCAAACAACGGTTCAAATTCTAATTCTCCATTGCAAAAACCAAACTATCATGAAAATCTGATTTATCAGTATCCAAAACATATATAGGAATCATTCAGGGATTTAAAACAATATTTTAATTGGATTAAAAAGGAAATCAAATTCAGGATTTCGAATTTAAATACATGGTATCAGAGAAATTGGGAAATGAAAAATTAATAATGAAAATTAATTTAAAACCCAAATCCAGAGGTTGGTAATGAAAGTACATTAAGTGTACGTGTCAACCCAAGCATTCGTATCCAACCAAGTGGACACAGCCGTGTCCAAACACTGTTCGTATACAGACACCAAACTGTGCACAGACAGCGTCGTGCACGCGTGTGTGTCACTCCAGGACACAATACGTTGCATGACATATGCCAAGGTCACGTCCACGTGTTCGCCACATATAGGGCTACGTGTCCATGGCCCTGTACCATGTCCTAGGTGTGTGTCGTGTCGGCTTTAGAGCCGTGTCAGTGGCCAAAACGCTCGCGTGTACAGCCCGCACGCGCGGCCAGTGCGACCAGTGCGAGGAGAAGAACTCCTCGCACACAAAACGAGAGGCTCCTAAATTTTGGGAGCATGGTGGCAGTCACTGCCCCAACACTCACCCAAAATTTCGTGTGTCCTCGTGTCCTGTGTCGTGAGAAACAGACCCCGTGATGCAGGACACAGGGACAGTACACAGACAGCGTATTCGTATCCCTCGTATGGACACGACACGACACGAAACACCCAAGTGTCCACACAAAAATCACAGAGCAACCCTAGATCTACAATCCTATTCAAACAGATTTCTAAAACAACAAAATAAATTCCTTAGAGGCATTTCTACAAATACTTAGGTATCCTATTGGATACGTGTCCGATACAGACACGAAATGGGTCCACCAAGACACGAAACTAATTCCTACTGTTAGGGGACTCCTAGGGCTATCCAAATATACAAGAAAACTGGAGTTTCATGGAGAAAATGAGAAGTTATCTATTGGTGTTCTTCTCCTAAAGAAGCTTCAAAATGGAGGATCCTTCATGCTAACCCCAAAGCTCCAAATTGTCCCAAATTTGAGAATGACCTCCATAAACAGTAGGGGAAGGAAATTTAGATCACTATGAAAGAAGTTGCAATGAAAATGGACTACTATTGAATAAACTATGAAGAAGTTTCAATGGAGAACAAACATTTCCTTAGAAAAATGAAAGAATGAATAAAAAAGAGGCACAAACTTTGAGAGGGATTTTATAGTATTGGGGGGGATCCCTAGGCTGGTCATAATGCTAAGGTTAGGGTTTTGGGGTGAATCTAATGGATCTCATTCCATCTAGCCTATTCAATGGCCTAGAGTCTAGGTTTCACACATGACTTAAATGCAACCTAGTTAACTCTAACTATCATGACTAAATCAAAAACTAATCAATACTAACCATCGCTAACCATGGCTAGCTAAGTCTAGGTATGACTAATCTAGGTTAGGTCAATCTAGGTTGGGCTAAACACAACACAAGGCAATCAATTAAATGATATTTAAAATCACATCACCCCATTAATTATATTAAATTCCAAGTAAATATATAATAAATTCAATTAATTCAAAAGGCCAAAATACCCTCAAGCTAAAAATAATGAAGTACCCTATTCACATGGCTAGGCTCTAGGGTAGACAGTCTCTACGGTTACACTATCAAAACACCAAAATCATAAGTCATGATTTAAAATAGTTTTAAAATGATTAAAAATCACCAGAAATCATATCATGATTTAAATATCAATAAATAATAATTATAATTACAAAATTTCAAAATTACCCTCGTCTGGAAAACTGGGTGTTACATCTTGTTCATCAAATTCATGAAGACTGCGGGTGCATTGGTCAAACCGAAAGGCATGACCAAGAACTCGTAGTGTCCATACCTCGATCGAAAGGCCGTCTTTGCAATGTCTTCCTTTCGAACCGTCAATTGGTGATCGCCTGATCGTAAGTCAATCTTGGAGAATACTTTTTCTCCACTCAGTTGATCGAATAAATCATCTATACGCGGCAAGGGATACTTGTTCTTCACCGTCACCGCATTCAATGCTCTGTAATCGATGCACATGCGCACTGTTCCGTCTTTCTTTGGCACAAAAAGAATAGGTGCTCCCCATGGTGACGTACTGGCACGAATAAATCCCTTCTCTAATAAGTCATTAATCTGCGTCTTCATTTCTACCAACTTCTTGGGTGCCAGACGATATACTCGAGATGAAATAGGCTCGGCTCCGGGAGTAAGCTCAATAGAAAACTCAATATCTCGGTCAGGTGGTAGTCCTGGCAATTCCTCGGGGAATACATCCTCGAACTCGGTGATAATAGGGTGCTGTGGGGTGTCATGCATCATCATATGAGTTTTCGATGTGGATGTATCACAACTATCTCCGTCTTCTTTGGTGAACTCAAACTCTGCCGCATTCGGTGGTCTAAAGATAATACTGCTCCTATGGCAGTCTATGAGAGCGAAATGCTTGCTCAACCAGTCCATTCCAAGAACCACATCAAATGTCGATATAGGAAATACAAGAAGTCGTACCATCATCTCTCTGCCATTTATCACTACAGGACAAAGTCTACAAACACCACTAATAGGTACAACTCCTCCTCCAGTGACGATTTTAACATTCTTCGCTAAGGGTGTGATGGCAATGCGGTGTCTTGTGGCAAAACTAGTAGCTATAAATGAATGCGTGGCTCTAGTATCAAATAATGTAATAGCAGGAAAAGATGCAACTAAAACCATACCTGCTATGACCTCAGCCTCTGTCTCTACATTCTTAACAGCTAGAGAGAATGCCTTTCCATGGTTTTGCCCTGGGCCTTGAGCTCTGGCCTTGTGATACTGTGCTGTCTGTGGTGGTAATGGTGGATGAGGTGCTGGGGCTGTAGGCCTCTGGACCTGATGTGCCTGAACTAGAGCCTACTACTCAGGACAATCTCTGGCCAAGTGCTGTCCTGATCTACATCTCATACATAAGCCCAAACGAAGTCGACAGTCATCTCTGATATGCCCCTGCTTCCCGCAAAAGTTGCAGGTGGGCTTCTGATAAGGTGTGTGCCTCTGCTGGTACTGTCCTGTGGTCTTCCTGATAGGTCCTTCCTGCGTAGCTCGGGCTGGTGTAGCTGCTGGGGTATGTCGTCTCGATGTCTGCTGCTGTTCCTTGCAAAGAATCTCCTGAGCACGAGCTTCTTCCAAGACAGCTGAATGGAAGACTCGAGACTGGATAGTCGTATAAGACTTGAGCTCTGGTGCAAGCCCCTGGTGAAATCTCCTCGTCTTCTCTAACTCCGTCGGAATCAATCCCGCACCAAATTGACTCAGGCGATTGAACTCCGAGTCACACTCATCAACTGTCATATTCTCTTGCTTCAGATGAAGAAACTGGTCGTAGAGACTATCTCTGACATGAATAGGGAAGAACCTCTCAGAAAACGCATCATAGAACTACTTCCAGGTGATCCCAGTGCCTAGTCGTCTCTCTTCCGCCTTCCACCAGTGGTGAGCATTATCTTCTAACAGTAAGTCCACTGCTGTCATCCAATCTCGAGCTGGCAACTGGGATGCCTTCAGTAGCTTCTCGGTACTAATAAGCCACTGTGATACCTCTAATGGCTTCTCCGTTCCTCTAAAAGGCTTAGGGTTCATATCTGTGAAATTCTTGATAGAGCCTTCATAAGGATGCAGAGCCGGTGCTGGTACTGGTACTAGAGGTGGTGGTGGAGGTCTAGCTAATGCTGCCATCATCGTTTGTCTCATCAGCTCAGTCTGCTGCCACTGAATCTGCAGTATGTCGTACAAAAACTGAGAAGTAGGGCTCTCATCAGTCGGTGGTGGAGGCATCTGAGGTCCCGACTGTAGAGGAAACTGCTGAGGGAATGGTGGTGGTGGTGGCAGGGGTACATTCCTGTTCGGTGGCATGGTAGTGGTCTGTCCAGCCTGGCTGCCTGAGGGTGCTGCGATCTCTGGGTACTCTGTCGTCGGTGTCGTAGTAAACTGCGACTGTCCTGGCTGGTATGGTGTCGCTGGAGTCATGGGAGGATTCTGTCCCTCCGGGGTAGCCTCTTCACCAGATGTAAGGGCCAAAATAGAAGTGCGTCCGCTTCTTAAATACATACTGTTGGCACGAAGAAGATAAGTTGATATTAGGAAAGATTAGATATGAAGTAAATCGAATAATCAAGGAAGTTTCAAAAAGATTGGAAGTCAAGAGATAGTAGTAGTTCTGGATGAGATATTCCAATTCCTATATGCAGGCTTGTTGGGCACAGTCATGTAACCCAACAATATTATCGTTGACCTGCATGGGCTACCACAAAAACATGTAACGCCCCAGTCCCAAAATAGGTAGGACCAAGTACGTGAACATGCCAGCTGCACATATACGAAGAATACTCCAATATATGGAATCCTCATATATGCACATAAGCTGTAAATAAAAATAATCACAGGCCAGAATAACATATCTAATCTCATCACAGCTCAACACAGAAGATAACGAAGTCCAAATAAATAAATAAGAGTACCAAAAGATAGCCGGGTGAACATACTCTCTCCAAACAGCTATAAAAAATAGTCTTACAAGATCGGAGTCCGACCTCCATAAAATAGAAAGAAAAGGGATGTAAAATAATGTCTACAACTGTCTCAGATAAGAAATAGTCTAGAAATCAAAAGACACTGCCTCGTCATCAATGCAGGATAGCTCCAACGCCGCTCCGTACTCCTGTGGAAAATCGTCTAAACCTGGAGAGATAACCAGGTCCTCAGGGGACATAGCAAGATACAAGAAACACCATGCCATATAAACTGTGATAATATAATAAGAGAAAAGTATGCATGCAATCGGGTTCCTGACCATTCTACTGTGAATATGCAGTTGAGATACATTTCTCCGACACATGAGCCCTGGCTGAATATAGGATCCGGTATAGTCCCCTCTTGGGCACCAGTGACCAAGCGCATGACGTTCCAAGAACGACAGTGGCCAACCTGAGAGGCTAATCATACCCGTATCTCCAGCGGAGCTTTCGGGTTACAAGGGAAGTGCAATCGAAGCCCATACGTCAGGTATATTCTCCCCACCCAATGCCTAGTATCATCATCTCCATGACTGACATGTACCTCTAGTAACCGCCAAGTCTTCTAGCATGCAATACTATTGGCAGTTACTCCTATCCGTCGCACGCTCCATACGTATCGGTGGCCAGCCGACTACACGAAAACGTGTCCTACATGTGACTCACATCATGTGATACAACAAGTGTCAAGACCGTATGAGATATACCAATACCTCAACATCAATGGGTGGTCACTAGACTAAGTCAATGCAAGAGAAATAAATAAGGCGAGAAAAATGACCGATAGAGTCGCTTGCACCCAAGTGTGACTTGGACGCACAGTTTAAATATCAAGAAATAAGAAATACTGAAAATAACAACTGAAAATAAGAAATATAATAATCACAGAGTAAGGTGGCAAGGTATCTTGCCTGATGGTGCAAAGTGGCAAGCCCAAGAAATCACAATGTCAGCTAAGAAACGTCACAGTCTCCAAACAACTCCGGACGCTGAAACAAACATCAAAAATGCACTCGGTGTAAAAGATATACCTAGGAAACGCCTGTCCAAAAGTCTAATTCTGGAACAGGGGCAAAATCATAATTTCGGATCAAAATGATGTCCGCCGTTGGACCCGCTTTACACCGAAATACGTGCCGAAGTCTATGGTCTCTAAAGTCGTCAAACTACATGTCTACGGTTCAATTTGAGGAGAGAAACCCAACGGTATGTCCAGTTTTGGATTCCGATGAGCCGTGCACAAAATCGCCCGTTTGAGTGGGTCGCGGGCCCGCCAAAAATGGGTTCCGATTTGACCTTCTCAGAATCGAACCAAACTTGGTACACAGGACCAAAATTTCGATCCGGACCTGTTGGTGTAAGTTTTGTCTCGATTCGACGACTGTACACGAAGTTATGGGCAAGTTTGCAAAATGCCGATACGGGGGTATCTCGACGGATACGCGTTGATTTCGTCGCGCACACGCGACGAAACTGAGTTTCGTCAGTTCTCACACGTCCGCAACGTCCATATGCGCCTTTCGATGCGTATAGCGCACGACCACGTCGCCCGGTTTGTCGGGGCGTACGTCGTATCGGGGAGAATTTTCTAAAAATTACTATTTCAAAAATAGTTTTTCACACAAGTTTAACATGGATTTACTTCTTGCACAGAAAGCTAAATACCAATCTACCAGTTGCGTTTTAGTCGTGGTTATGTTGTCTTCACACGTGTTCAATTAGTTTTACAAAACTGTCGAAGAATCGCCAAAAATTTGGCTTCCAATTATGGGTTTGGGACTGCTTAATATTCTGTTTTTTCTCGAGAATTGGGTTCGAAATACCGAGCGATATATGGGGTTTCGCTCGATTCTACCAGAAAGGGTTTTGGGGGGAGCATTCGATAGATCGAATTTTTGTTGGATAGAATCAAAAATATTTGGATTTGAAATCGGGTACCTGGGTTCTTCGAAAACAGAGTATTCTCTGTTTAACTGTCGACTCCGAGCGGTTGGACGGCAATCCGGTTGTCGGCAACGGCGGGCAGGAGATCGACGATGAGCCCGGGGTGTGGGGGAAGGTTGGCAGCCTTGGAATCAAGAGGTATTTGATTGCGAAAGGGGGTTAGGGTTCAATTTTGTCGAGTAGTTTATATACTACTGCGCCGCTCTCTTATTCCGAATAGGAATAAAGTTAGGGGGAGGGCTCGGGTGGATTCTTTAGCAGCTGTGCTGCTAATAATTGCTAATAGGGGGTCTCGGGTGGAGGTGGACCGGTCCCACGTGGGCTGGTCCCCTCCCCCTTTATATATATATATTTTTAAAAACAAAGGAACACAAGCACTGCTCTTGAACAACTGAGGCTCGCCCGCCCCCTTTCTGGGTGTGGCCGAGCCCACCATTTTTTTTCTCTAAACAGTAGCTATTTATATATTTATATATATAATATATATATATATATATAATATATATATATATATATATATATATATATATATATATATTTATATTTATATATAAATATATATTATATATATATATATAAAATATATATATATATATATATATATATATATATATATATATATATATATATATATATATATATATATATATATATATATATATATATATTAAGCAAGCAATAAATTCCCAAAAATTTACCAATAAATTCCTAAAAATCCTAAAATTTTATATACTTTATTTAATAGAAATATTAACATGCACACATATAATAATGTATATATACACACATACTTTAATTATACCAACAACTTAATAGTAAATAAATCCATAACTAATAAAATACGTAACAAAATTAATTTAATTTATAAAAATCAATTATAAATTATGGGGGTTTACACATCTACCTGGAAGGCGCGACACGATCTTGTGTTGCATTATATCCCTTGCTCGTGTGTTTAAATAACCACGGAAAAGAGCACAATCTTGATTTCTCAAATTCAGTCCTATTTTGGAATGTTGTTTAGAACTTCGAGAACATAATTTCTGTATTGCACGGATTGCAAGCCCCTCTAAGAAACAAGTGTTCTTTGATTTAGCAAGTGACTGGACTAGAGTAGCCCAATCTAGCAAATAAGTCAATGGTTCATAGACTTTCTTTCTAACTGTATCATTGGATACTCTCTACCATTCTTGGAACTTCATTATTGCTCCCGATTATTCTTCCTTATCATCCTGTCCTTCCTATTGCAGAGCGATGAATGGTCATGCTTATTAGAATTTACCAATATTTCTTAGCTACTTGTGCAAATTTGTTGCTTGTTAAAATATTCGGGTTGCTTGATAAGTAGGAGAGGGTTATAGATGCCATAAGCAGTGGATATTTGTTGGTAGAAATTTTAACAAGTAGTTGGGTGATTATAAAGTTTTGGTGACATGAGATTTGGAGGGGAGTAGTGTGACCCAAGGTGGATAGAAGACCTCGGGGTTTCGTAGCTACAAGATGGCTAGGAGGAGGATATAAACTGTTTTGAGGAATTAAAATTCGAGGATATTAAGGTAATGGTAGATTTCTTTTTTGGATTTAAGGAATAGTTATGAGTTAGAATTTCGAGGTCAAAATTATTTTAAGGTGGGTAAATTTGTAGCTGCCCTTCCCAGAAAAAATTTAGAATATTTTCTATTATTATTTATTTTATTGGAATAGTAATTTTTAAATTTTTATAGATAATTATTTAGTTAATTATTACGGTAGATGATTTTAGCCATGATGGAGTTTTGGAGTACACGGTGACTAGAAATCGTGGCACGGATAGTGCAATGGCGTGCTTTGGCTAGTGTATTAGCCCTGGTAGGAAAGGCCGAACCATAGCGATGTCCTAACTAGGAAAACCAGGCCAAGTTGCGACTAAACCCTTACCAAAGTTTTATTTATTTATTATTTATATTATTGACTTTTAGGAAAACCGGTTATACCATTTTAGCCCGGGCTGGACCCGAACGGAGCCCAAGCCCATGTAGTCATGCGGTACGTCCGATGACATGCGTGTTGATGTATTGTGGTGAGTGGGTGGTTTCCATTTTAACGATTTAATGAATATTCCTAAGTATTCGTAATTTAAATATTATTATTAGTGATATTCAGTAACTTTTGTATAAAATAGGTCCTTGTATAGTCTGCGAATTATTGGACTGTACGCAATGATATTTACACCATCATTGAGTTATTAAATTTCGTTATTATTATTATTATTTTATTATCAATATTATTGAGGTTATTATTATTAATAATAATATTTTATTGGTTATATTATTATTGTCAAATAAATGGTATAATATATATAGATTATAGATTATAATATTTTTATATATAAATATATGTTTGATGAGGTATATACGTATGAGCATATATATATATATATATATATATATATATATATTTATATGTATATATATATATATATGTATTGTTTAATATAGAAAGAAAAAAAAAATACTAATAACTAAACCCAGCAGCCCAGGCAAAAGCCCAGGCCAAGCCCGACCCCCCTTAGCAGTCTGCTAGTAGTTGTTATAAACGTCAACCCGAGAGAGTAGCCCAACCCGAACGGGTCCCTTCCACCCGACTCTACATAAATTCGTGCGAGACAAGAACAACAGCGGAAAACCCTAATCCCGATCCTCGCCAACGACCCCTGACCCCTCGTGACCCTTCCCCGTCGCCTGGCGTGTCGCCACGACGCTGGACGACCGCCGGCGGTGGCCCAAAAATGTGCGAACAGCAGGCGCGTGCGGCCTAGAACAGCAGCATACGCGGACAGGTATGCCCCTTCCTATCGTATTTTCTCTGCGTATACTAGATCAAAGTAGATTCCGTAAAATGTTATAGGGAGCCTATATAACCCCCTCCGATCCCTAACAAATAGAATTTATAGAGGGATAGCAAATCTCTCAAAAAATCGAGATGAATTTGACCAAAAATTACTGTTTCCGAACAGTAGGGATCCGTCAAACATCCAACTTGACAGGCATCTTCTGAACCAAACATTAGAGGATTTCGAAAACAATTTGCAGTCAGTCCTAGACAACCTATAGGGTTCTGCAACCCAACTTACGGAGTTTGATTTCGTCGACCGAGCGTCGAGAAATCGGATTCCCAATTTGGCAAAAAACCTGTTTTAAAATCTAGAAAAATCTTTCGATACGACGTGCGTCCCGCCAATCCGGGCGACGTGGTCGCGAACCGAAAGCATCAAAAGCTGCGTAACGGCTTCGTGGTTGTGTGGGCTTTGACGGAATTCAAATTGGTTGCTGTGCGCGACGAATTTGATGCGTATCCGTCGAAATTTACCGTATCGACCTCTGTGTAAATTTCTCAATTACTTTGTGTACGCTCGTCAGATCGAGACCAAACTTGCACCAGCAGGACCGTATCATTTTTTTGGTCCTGTATGCCAAGTTTGGTCCAATTCTGAGACACTTGATCGAATCGCCGTTTTGCGGGCCCCACGGTCCGATTCAACGGGCGATTTTGTGCACGGCCTGTCGGAATCCAACTCTGGACATACAGTTGGATTCGTATCAAAAAACTGGATCCGTAGACATAAAGTTTGACGACTTTAGAGTTCATTGACTCTGGCACGCTTTTCGGTGCAAAGCTGGTCCAACGGCGGACACCATTTTGGCCCAAAATTACCGTTTTGCCCCTGTGTCCAGAATTGGACTTAAGAACAGGCGATCCTAGCTATTTTGACTATTCTATGAACATTGGTAATATTTATTTCAGCTTTCAGGGACTATTGTACGAGTTTTGACTATTGTGGCATTCTGAGTGGTTAAGATTATCGGTTACACCAGCACAGGACCACAGGCGAGTACAGTTTATTGTCTGCATTTCGATATTGATCTTTACTATATTTCATTGATTGGCCATTGGTTATGTGATTTTTATACTCTATTATAAATTGTTGAGTCCGGAATGAGAAGTACCAAGGATGTGTGATCCGATCGTAGACAGTGCTTATTTTTCTGCAAGTAGACATCGTAGACAGTGCTTATTTTTCTGTAAGTAGACATCGTAGACAATGCTTATTTTTCTGCAAGTAGACATCATAGATAGTGCTTATTTTTCTGTAAGTAGACATCGTAGACAGTGCTTATTTTTCTGCAAGTAGACATCGTAGACAGTGCTTATTTTTCTGCAAGTAGACCTCGTAGACTGCTTATTTTCTTGCAAGTAGACCTCGTAGACCGTGCGGTGTAGTATCCCAGACTGATCACATATCAAAGGTACTTCTAACAGTTGGGAAAAGTATTTTGTGTCTATTTATTTGCTATTGGTTTTTTATATTTTCTGTTTATTTTCAAAAAACATGTAATTGATGTCTAACCTCTGTTGTATAGTCATTTTCTTTATTTGAAATTGCATTCAGTGAATTGTGCTCGTTCCATTCCTGACTGGAAACCAACATTTTCAGGTTAGCCGTGGATTCACTTAGCTTGGGGAGTGACGGGAATACTTGCAGACAAAAGCCTAGAGACTAGCTAGATAGTTGAGTTGTAGTCATTCATTTATTTGTACAAGTTTATATTTTTCTACAAATATAAAACTTGTGATCATTGTAAGTTAAATTAATTATGTGAATGAGCATTATTTGTGATTTTGATCTTCATGGCCGTGACAGCGTTCTACCGCCGACACTGCGGCGTAGGCTGGCTTGGACACGTCTCGTATCCGTTTAAAAAAAAACGGGTGCGGGTCGTGACAAGTTTTTGCAAATTTGTTTTTGGGCTTTTTGAAAAGTCAAACAGTTAGGAAGTAGTTTGGCTTTTGTAAGTGGGCTTGTTTTCAAAATGAAAGGGTATTTTGAAAACGTTTCTTGGGTAGCCTATTTGCCAGTACGATGCAGTGTACATCGTATTCCTAGACTCAATAAATATAAAAAATTACATTGATGAAATAGGAAAACAAAGAGCCCTTTGATGACGCCTTTCTTTAAATATTTGAGTAGACTTGAAAACGCCTTTTTCACTTGACGGCGGTCATCCAAAGATAAACATATATGGAAATCTGAATACCTTTCGGGGGCTTCGCCCCCGAACCCCCACGGGGGGCGCTGCCCCCTCGACCCCTGTCCGCTGACCGGGCAGCGGAAACCCCGATGCGAGGCCCCGGATAGGTCGTTAGGCGGTTCAGAGAAATCTTCTTGTATAACGCCATCTTTGGCCCATTAATATTACTCTATTACATATGTCCTGGTTTGACAAAGCTTGATCATGCTTACTGCATGTCTAAGAACATGTTAGACGAACAAAACAATATGATACAAGCATAGCAATATGATATAGAACATTTAGGACAATGCTAACATAAAGACAATGCTAACATAAATATAATGCTAAGTTTAAGTAGCAACATGATAGTGATTACATAAATATTAGTGACGTCGTTATGTTAAACTTAATTGATTAGCCATATTCAAAAACATGATATAATCATTGGGCTAACAGCACACACTATATTCACCCCCCTCTAGAGGTGCTTAATGGTCCTACACCTAATTCTTATCTTAACCTATACATATATCAATTCATATTCCTTAATTTGTCCTTCTTATTGTTATTACTATGTGTTATCCAAATATAAAAATTAGAACTATCCAAATATGAGTTTACTTGAAATCCTATTATCAGACAACCTTCTCCAAGCTTAGAGCGTCAACTTTTCATTTTCTTAAGTTCTTGACACATTTTTTTAATACCACCATGAACTATAGCTAACCTTAACATCTAATTGTGCATTACCATAAATCATCACATAATACTTGAACTTCTATTATTTAGTAAACCCTTCTAGCCACCTATAATTCTAAATTTCTTCTAACTCAAGCAATGGATAGATTTTATCTAATTATAGGCTCATGCTGCTAGGTTCACATCTTACACTAAACCTTAGACCATCAATTCTGTCTAGCTTAGCACCTGAAAAACTATCTAGTCTAACCTTTCTTACTATAGATAACTATTTTCTTAGAAAATATTCAATCAAGTGTGCCTTCTTCGTCTTAACAAGGATATGCATATGGGGATAATCACCACGCACGAGCGTCCGTCTTCCCGAAGTACAAGAAGGAGATGAGAAACAAAAATAGCAATGTCGAGGGAGAATGAACGAATACAATTATGAAGTTCAAGGAGGATAATCAAATGCAAAGGAAGTCTTCAAATCAGCTATGGATCGAGATCCTATTCATTCTTAATCATAACTACAGGTCTCGCTCAGTACAATAACATAACCGAAATGATAATTCGGAACCTGTATGGGCTACCACAAAAACTATGTCACGTCCCAATCCTAAAATATACGGAACTAGACCACAGGACAATGACCATCTATGTATCCAAGTAGACTCCAGTCCAAAATTGAATACGCAAAGTTGTCCTAGATTTGTGTAACTATCTATATAACAGGTTTATATCTCAATCTACAGAACAAGAACTTAAAGAATAGAAAATATGAGAACCAGTCTGCAACCTAATAATCATATTTGCCTGAATAGACTCAAAAGGAATAATAAGAGTATATAAATACTATACTACTAAGTAGATACAATAGCAGGAAATGAAATATATAAACTACGAAAGAATGAATACCTGCAATAAGTACATAAGTGAAATATAATAGAAGGTCATCAACAATCCAGCAAAGTTCTCTGTAGAACAAGCGGCTAACTTGGAAGAAAACCAGGTCCTCAGCGGGACGTAACAAGTTACATAATATGCAAGCCAAGTGTACAATAGTGATAATATGTATATAGGTAAAGTAAATATGACTAAAAAGTGGGTGAAACTAACATAACCAACTATATGACAATACAATTTGAGAACATCACTCGAACATGTGGGTTGTCATGGTGTACTCAAAAACGCTGGTACGAAACTCCGGTAACTATGATGAGTCCATAGTCCCGGTAAGGAACTGTGGTAACTGTGAATCTTCGAAGCTCTGGAAAAGAGACATCAGAAACAATGTAGGAAAGTAGCCCAAGAGCATGGTGTATGTTCTTCTCTCCTATGTGACTTTATGAATCATATCCACGAGACACTCGACCAGACCTTCTAGCTAGGACATCGAGTCGTAATAGTAATACAATATAAAAATATCAAGTCATCGTCCTAGA
Organism: Iris pallida; assembly: GCA_029216955.1. NCBI lineage: Eukaryota > Viridiplantae > Streptophyta > Magnoliopsida > Asparagales > Iridaceae > Iris > Iris pallida. The sequence goes on along the minus strand of JANAVB010015599.1, from coordinate 1,393,454 downwards.
ATCAAATACGGAGTTTCTTATACCAAGATGTAATCAAGTACGGGATTCGTCAGTAATGTAATCACATAAACATATCGTAGGGTCTGATATACCCACAACAATTTGTCACGAAAATGTAATGTAAAAGTCTAATATCGATATCGGATGACAATATCGTCTATCAACACCCGAATGCGATTCGGATGCGAGGTACTGAACACGGCCCTAAGATGATACTATAGCACAAGAAGAACAATTATTTAAGAGTTAAATATTAAACTAAAGTACGAGATTGACAAGGTACACTTGGCTCTGTTGCTGATGAAATGGAACTAGTCCAACGCCCAAGTCCGTAGAGTCCCGAAGACTTAGAAAAATTAATTTACAACTAATTAATTAATCATTTATAAAAGTGTTATTTACTAACTAATTTTAATAAACAAAATTGGATTTTGGTATAGGGGATTTACATGTCTTACCTATATTTTCCTTGTGCCTAGAGACTAGATGTTTTTAAGGTATTGATCCAGTCGCAATATAATATCCCAAATGAACCACTTATGCACAATATTTCTATAAGGGTGCCTAAGCCCATGTTTTTCTTCTATTTCTATAGTTATCTCATTTAAAACTCAAGTTGAATTTAGGTATAAACGCTCTTATATTTCTACCATCATAGGCACCACTAGGATAGAAGAACCTCACAATATTTATTTCCAACAATCCCATCTATTCATAGGTATCACAACTACACTTCTTTCATACATATATATTGCTAATTCCTTTGGTTAAGGCATTAAACTAACCTTATAACTCTCCATCCCTTGTCTACTATAATATCTATATACATGCGGCCACATCGGGTGGCCTTATCACCAATACCATGTATACTATCAGTCTTCCCCTTTCAACATTTAAATCATAAATTCATAACAACATTCACAACTATATGTGTGGCCAACAATGGTTCCTCCTACACATTCTTCTTGCCATTGACATTAGTCCCTCCTCCTCAAAAGGGGTACCTAGTTTCGAATGCAACCTCAACATTCCTATTACAATAAGTAACCTGCTATGCATTCAATCTTGCTTCTCTCCCATTATAATTTTTTCCACTCTTTTCCATCGAAATCATACTAGTATAAATAGACTAGGTTTGAACCACCATGGTGAAGCCCTATTCTTCTATTATAATAGTAGAGTCCACATAAATAACCTACTCATTGTAGAAGCATAAAAAATCTCAGCTGAAGACATCCCTTCGCCAAAGCACAGAAGATATAAAAGACTCAGGCTCTGTGCTAAAAAGACAAAACAGAAGATATGGAGAGAAGTCCCTTTATTGTCATGTATACAAAAGTCTAGTACAAACACATCAGAACCGTACATAAGGGACTTATTCTGTTCTTCTACAAAGGATCTAGTACAGATTCGATAGAAGCCTAGAGGGATCTACAAGGGATGCAGTCTTCATCGAAGCAAAGTCTTCCTTCTTCTCGATACACATGCTGAAGGATTGACCACCACCGAAGCATGTTCTGATATTCTTGTGGGTGCAGCCTCTCAGAGGTATATCAATAACTCAGCACTTTGAAGAAGCTAAAGCCTTCGAGCCAGAGGCGCAGCTACCTGCCTGCGCCAACCTCAGAAATAAGATGGTGGTAGGCCTCCCTCCCCTTCTTTTACTTCAGAAGCCAGTGTCTTCACTCTAGAGGCACAGCTACCTGCCTGTGCAATCTCAGACACGTAAGGTTGTTATACCCTTCCCTTCGCAGCCAACGCCTTCACTGTTCAGAGGTTCAGCTACTTACCTGCGTCCGTATGAGGCACATGATGGTGATATGCTCACACCATCTCCATTCCTACGGCGTAGTCATCTGCTCCGAATCAGAAGATTAAATTACTTCTCTACAAGAGACTTGGGAACTCCTATCGCAACCAATGCAAGTCAACATGTCGTTCCAAAAGCACAATAATCTCGTCAACCTGAAGCACAAGCCTACTTGTCGTCTACAACACAGTGACTCCGGTAGCCCGAAATACAGCTTCATAAGTTGCTCTATATGCACAAAAGTTTCATCGTCATTCTAAGCCAAGTCCACTCGTCGCCTGAAAGCACAGAGGTTTCGTCGTCTCCAGAAGCACGGTCTACTCGTCGCCCCAGAAGCACAACATCACTTAGTCCTCACCAGAGGCGCAGGAAGCATGGGTCCACCCTAATTGGTTTGTTTAAACTACATCTTGTAGAGAATATTGGGATTAAATCATGATTGATATCATATTAGATTGATTTAAATCTTAGACGAGGATCAATTAGACTCCAAATCTATGATAAAATCCCAAGATTTACTCGGCTATATCCGAGCAAGCAAATCGGCATGCTTCACGTGTCACCTCCTTCGGTTATGTTTATAACCACCAGAGATCTCGTTTGAGAAGAATCACGATGTCCGCCACGTGTCAGCACCGCAGAAGTCCGTACCGTACAATGACGGCAGATTCTTTCATATCTCAGAAACTCTAATGTACATCGCATATGTGCTCAATTTTTTATAAATAGAAGGAGTTCTTCTTCCACCAGAGGAGAAAATATAGAGGGAACATGGACAATCGACAACCTTCAAAGGAGCAGCGATCTCTATCTACGAAGAGTCGACCACCCTCATCCACCTATCAACCAACGAACCAACCAACCAACCATCTTCAAGGGATCTTCTCATCCAGACAGCCTCTTGATCGGTGACCCCAGAGCCCCATCAAGGTGCCAGAGAGCCATAGCAATGTTGATTCGTCGTCATATCATCAACGGAGTAAAGGAGCCATTGCAACGCTCGATCTCCACCGTCACACTTTCCCAGAAACCTTTATCCCTGTACTTAGAATATCCTATTTAGGACTTCCTTCTTTGTACATAGATACCTTATACGTTCAATAAAGCAAAAAGTTCGTTCAAACTTTTGTTACGTCGAACAAAATGGCAACTCTGCTGGAGACTACCTTCTTCTCCAACGAGAAGGCGGTGACGCAATCTGATGACAACTTGCTGGGAGCTTCTCAAGATATGCTGGTCCTACGCTTCAACCAGCAGGATTTTGAAGATCAACTCTCTAATAAAAAGTTGAAGGCTTCGAAGCAGTTCGTGCAATTGAAGAAGACTCGACGTGTCTGGAGACCTAAGGCGGCTGCAGCCAGCAGCACGATGTCGGGAACTGCGTCTCAGGACCCCCTCAACGTCAAGGCCACATAGAAGATCCCGGCTGCTACAGCTTTATCCCCTCGCCCGATTCCCGTCCCGGGAAAGCATGGCGAGGATGATGGTGGTTCCATGGTTAACCTATGAAGGTACATTGCCAACGAAAGCGCACACCGGTCCAACCCCTCATGACAGGAGTATTGCCGGCAAGGAGAATTGTCTTCGATAGAATCGCTTTCCCTTCAGATAAACCTTCGACGGACTCTGAATGCTACTCGTCCGCTGGGGGTAGTAGGAAGAGATCCCAGGTGGCTCGTGCTTCGTACAACAAACATGCGACACCAGCGGCAGACCAGAGGCCCGTGTTGGCAAGACACCTCCTACCATCCATGACAACCCTGTGTTCCAATCTGACGAGGCACAATACGACACAAATGTCTCCATTGGCGCAGCCAGTCACCAGACCAAAGGTAGCAACCATACTGAGTCCGAAGAAGATGGCAATCTTACGGTATATCCTCAGGACAGTGAGACTCAGGCATCTGAGCCAAAAAGTGAAGGATCTACAGCTCCCTCGAGTCACCCTGACATTCGGTCTGTGTTCATAGCCGATGGCAATGAGGAAGACAACAACGAAGCTCTCAGACATATTGAAGTCTTCGAGACGAAGTTAGATATCTGACGGACACCATAAAGACCCTGTTCTCAGTCATAATCGACCTCAAGAGTAGCATGGCCCCGCTGCCTCTACACCAGCGCGTGATCCGCCAACCAATGACGAATCCAGCAGGTTGCCTACTGCCAATCAGGCAGGACCATCCTCGTCTACCCTATCGGCTACAGGCTTCGTAATGCCAGCCGAGATACAACAGGCCATCAAGGAGCTGTATGTCCGTCATGATGCCAAGAAAAAGCAAGCAACGCTCCGGAAGATGGAAATTTGGCAGCCATACCTTGCCGAGTGGGACAACGTCGTCTATCCTCCCAAATATAATCCACAGATGCTTACACTTATGAAGGGAAGGGGTCTCCCTGACAATACTTGAGGTACTTTGCCTCAGTAATGGGGCACCTACCAAAGGATGATGCCCTCCTGTCCAACATATTCATAGGAGCCCTACAGGGGTAGCCTATGAGTGGTTGTCACGACCCGTACCCAGTGTAAGGGCACGAAAGGTGGGTACGTCCAGCCTACATCGCAGTGTCGATGGTAGAATGTTGTCCTAGGTCACAACATCTAACATAATATGGAATATGCTCCGAAAGAAGAACAATATATAAGGTATAACTCAATCACAGTATCTAAGATGGAATAGAAGATAAGATGATCTCAACAGAGAGTCACAAATATGAATAATAAGTCTCGGTGTAAACTACACCATAAATAATATCTCAATACAATCTCAATTGTCTCATAAAGCTAGATAACAAGATAAGTCTAGACTAAGCTAATGGCAAGTCCTCAGCGACTACTGGATCCTCCTGAGGGTCCAGGTCACCTGTGTCAACTAGGCATGCTCCATAGTAAGTATCGCAACAATCTTCATCATCTGTAATATTTTTAATAGGTCCAGTCAGGACAGGAACGAATACATATCTTTCATACAGTTCATAACATAAAAGGAAAATATGAACAAGCTATAGAATAATATACATGAAACGCTGTAAAGAAATAGTAGAAAAACTGTAAAAAGAAGAACATGATATAGTGGAAATAGATATACATGATATAGATAAGAAAACTGAACTAACTACATGATTTAGAGCACATGTTTGGTTATGTAAACAGACTTAGGTTGTACATGACTTAAATCTAGGTTGGAGTTGCACATGAGATGGGTGTAAGTCACATAACCAAATAAATACTCCCCATGCCCCAATCAATACACAAGGATCTGTCTAAGTTATGTTGTTGTACATGAAAGAGTAGTGACTCACATGGATAGCTAGTCCACATGAGTACCACTGGTTTATACATGAAGGCTTACATGATCATGAGTGTACATGAATATCACGTGAGTATACATGAATAAATACAAATACAAGGAGTAGACAATGCACATGATAAAGTATATGAGCACAATATACCCGATGTAATCGAGGGGATAACATCGCATGAAGAGATCCATATAGTACTAATCCGTGATAACATCGTGACAACATCAAGTAAACTAGTCTATAACAAGTGAATATGTCCAAACAAGTATGAAACGGTCAGAGAATGTACTCGCTTGGTAATCCAAGCTGCTGATGAGGAAGTGTAACTGAACTGGAGTGATGTAATCCTATTTAAAATAATTATAAGTCACAACATGGTCTAAAATATCATAAGAAAGGTCTACAATGCAGTTCTACATGATTCTAGATCCTTCTAGGTCAAAGTCAACCCTCGGTCAACTCTGGTAAACTCTGGTCAAACATGGTCAACTATAAGTCAACTAGTCCGTTTACTAATTTTTAGGCCAAACACAAGTTATCGAGTCATTCTAAGCTCGCTTGAGTCGATTTGGATCAAGTTTGACTCAAAGTTGACTTTTGTCAGCTTGGTCAACTTGCCAGTCAACTCGACTAATCTAGGCTCATTGGGCCAATCCTAAACTGACTGGCTAACCCTTAGACTATATCTCAAAGCAATCACAATATATATATATATATTCCACTCATTCACTACATTATATATATATATATATATATATATATATATATATATATATATATTTTATATATATATATATATATATATATATATACACACACATTCACATAAACATAGGCATGCAAAGAAAGGGGAAAAGAGAGTGCGTGCGAGGGTATTGTGTGAGAGCTGCGGTTGTGAGACTAAAATCTGAGAACAAACACAAAAATCTCAACTATACATATAATATATCTATATGCATCAAGTAAATTATACATGTATATATATAAGAAAACTATATACATAGACATGTATATATATATATTTTTTTATACATAGACATGTATATATACATAGACATGTATATATATATATATATATATATATATATATATATATATATATATATATATATATATATATATATATATTTTTTTTTTTTTTTTCATGTATATATTTTTTTTTCATGTATATATACATAGACATGTATATATACATGTCTATGTATATATATATATATATATATATATATATATATATATATATATATATATATATATATATACATGTATAAAAAAATATATATATATATATATATATATATATATATATATATATATATATATATATATATATATATATATATATATATATATATATATATACATAAAAATATATCTATATACATAAATATATATATATATATATATATATATATATATATATATATATATATATATATATATATATATATATATATATATATATATATATACATAGACTTTATATTGTAGAAGCATAATTTTTTTTTTTTAGCAAATATAGCTCCATGCGCCCACTAAAGGAAACTCCATGCGCCCAGTCAGTACGACTCCATGCGCCTACTAAAGGAAGCTCCATGCACCCAGTTCAAGTGTAGCTCCATGCGTCCAAGACCAGCTCCTCCGAAAGGAGGGCGCATAACCTAAGACATGGCTATGCGCCCAAGCCTGACTCAGTCAAAACCACGATCAAAACGTGCACCGAAGCGCATGGCCACGTCAGTCTCCACGAGCAGTCGTGCACCGAAACATGCGGCCACATCAACACCACGACCAACCCACGATCTCGCAGCCTATATGCGCCTACACCCTATGCGCCCAAAGTAGGACTATGCACCCACATAAGAACCAGCATGTCTCTTAATGTGGGCGCATAACATCATTCCAGCTCGAGAACGACTATAAAAGGGGGCTTCATCCCTCTTCCAAAGGGTAGAACGGAGAGCATTTTCAAGAGCCAAATTGTTGCACTTCTTGCCAGTGAGCCGAGAGTCAGCAATTTTCTTAGGTTTTCTTCCACTTTTGTAATCGAAGTGTCAACGGAGTAAAGGAGCAACTGCCGCTCAAGGATCCTCAGCGCAGGATCTCTCAGGCGCAAGATCTCTCAGGCGTACTCGATTTGTGGTGCCTAGTGCCAATAAAAAAAAAGACAGCATTTTCTTCTTCTTTTTTGTGTGTATCCACAAAAATAGCGACTCTGCTGGGGACTACCTTCTCTGACGAGAAGGTGGTGATGCAATCCGATACCGACAAAGTGGGGAGTACTCAGAAGATGCTGATCGTAAAATTCGATCAACAGGCATTCAAAGAGATGCTCTCGAGGGATGACTCTACTCCCTCAAAATCAGCGAAGCCAAACAAGTCTCGCAAGACTTAGCTTCCGAAGGCTCGCTGCGCATATCTTGCTAGTGTCATAGCGGATATGCAGATGGAGGACTCTGTCACCTGGGCGCAGGACTCTGCCACAAAAGTCCCCCAAATGGAGAAGGCTCATACCGTTCCTGGCTCTACTAGCCCAGCGGCTTCTTCCCTCCACAACCAACAACAGAGTGTTCAACACTTGAGACTTGGTAGAGGAAAATACTACGATGCCAAGGATCGGGGTGTGCGACACTCTGGCCAGACCCGGCAAGGCTCACGAACGAAAGAGGTGAAACTGGAAGAAAACAACGCTGCTCCACCAAGCATGCGCCCAAAGCCATGCGCCCAAGGAAGTGTTTGGCCGCATAGCCCCAACCAGAACACTTCTGTCTTCAACATACTGGGCACTCAGAGTCATGCGCCCAAGGCTATGCGCCCAGGCTCTCTGGATCCATACTATGCACCCACACCAAGGTGACTCAAACATGCTGTCAAGAAGTATGCGCCCAAGCCCAGTCTCCAAGGCCTATGCGCCCACAGCAAAAAGACAGGTCCCAATACGTATAGCACGGGGCTGTCTTCAAGGACATCATAGAACTTAGGTGTGGGGGTTACCCCTGCACATGAACTAAGTCTGGATGCGTCTACTCTCCTTACAAACCTGCATGCAAAGTTCGACGATGCATACAATATGGGTTGTAAGACAAAACTCCCTTCCGCTGACTTATGTGACATGATAAATCATAAGCGTAAAGCGAGAGAGAACATAACAATTCATAGTGCACTTCTGTGCGCTAATATCGTTATCAACTGTTGTTGCTCCAAAGTGATAAGAGTGCCTCAGAGGAAGTTCGTGTTTCAACGACTGTACTTCTCTGACGGCGAGAAGCCACTATGCGTTTCATCAAACATGGCTTCATGGGGTCCCCCTTACGGAAGCCCCAATCAAAGACGGTGGACCACCAACCCAACCTTCTCTCTCAGTTCCACGAGAAGGAGAAGACAAAGTCTACCAACAGATGGCCAACGGGCTGTCACATCTGAAGGAGTATATATGGGCACTCGATCAAAGACAAGATCCCATGTGGACGACGAAGATTCCCAAGCCGAGGGTAGCATTCCCTCAAAATCTAAAGCAGATGACCCCCACACTAGGGGTAGCCTTCCAAAGGACGATGATCCTTCCGAATCCAATGGTGACTATCTACCCCTCTACCTGAAGATGAAGGACTTATCCACTTGGAGACAGACAGTATCAGTACCAGTTGCACTGCTTCCTCTGTTCATACTCGCATGCTATCTATATACATGACGGACGAAGAAAGACCTGAAAAAGCCAGTGATCAGACTAGTAAACTGCTAGAGGGTCTCGAAACAGCATTCGCCAAGATCACTGATATGCTTACCAGTATCATGGCAGTTCAAGCTGCTGGAGCTGTTCCTCCACCTCAGCAAAACGCCTCAACCCACGCTAGTATGGCTCACAGCAACAACCCTCCTTTCCTACAGAAGGAGTATTATTTTGTTGCATCTCCTCCAAATCTCACAAATACTGGGGGTGGTCCTTCGCCAACAACACCCGACAACCGTTCAGCAGCTGTTTTCCAACACCTGCTCAATCAACATGATGCAATTGATTCCCTTGTCGCTCGTCTCGACACCATCTCACATAAAGACGAGCTGCAGAAAATGGGCATATCTCAACTGTATCCCCGTGAGTGGGAGAATGCTACTTGTCCTCCTAACTATAAGCCGCTGGCGCTGAACTCATCCGACGGCTTGACTTCTCCTCGTCAGCACATGACGTACTTCAACACGCAAACTCTGCACTTTCCTCGAGATGATCTGTTTTTGTCAAAGCTGTTTATTAGCACCTTACACGGGGTAGCCTTCGAATGGTTCTGCAGTTTGCCTGACGGGTGTATCAATTTATTTAAAGACTTGGAGAGGTTGTTCCTCAACAGGTTTTACGAGAGTGACATGCATGTTAGTATGTCCACTTTCATCGAGACCAAGCAAAGGAAGATTGAATCTGTCATTGCCTTCATCGAACGCTTCAGACGGCTAGCACTGAAGATGCCCTTCGGCATACCAGACTCAGAACTTATGGATACTTGTCGACATAACTTCCTTCCTACAGTAAAGTTTTGACTAGGTATACATAAGTATGATACATGGCCTACTTTCATTGGGGTCGCTGATGCTGCTGAAAATGGAATTCCTAACTTGGAACTACTGGGGCTGAAGACACCCAAATCTGAAGACAAAGGCAAGCATCCTCAAACTATCCCTGTTCGTGGGGGTAAAGGGAAAAAAGTCCTGAAAGTCGATACATCCAAAGGAGCTTCCAATTCTCAAGGCGCCTCTGACAAGCCTAAGGAGACCTTCTCCTTCGATGAAGACGATGTCATCACTATCTTCCATACATTGACGAAGGGTAATAGCTGACATTGCCGCCACCACGACGTCCTGCAGAGGCGAGCCAACTCAAAGATCCCAAGTACTGTCTTTACCATTAGTATGTGTATCACTCCACCAAGGACTGCATCGTCCTGAAGAAGAAGATACAACAGCTTATTGACAGCCAAGTGATCAACCTCGAAATTGAAGATAGGGTCTTATCTGCTAACACGATCTCTCGTCAGTTTGGTAACTTTCCTCCTATAGAAGTCCCCAACGACGTGATCCCGATCCCCAAGGCAATGATGGAATCGTCAACCTACCACCAGCTCGTAACTCAACCTTAGTTCCATTCACAACTGGACGTGGTGAGATCATGTGGGTCCACCTGGACCTTGTCCAAGAAGTGACGCAGGAGGTAGCACCTCCCAAAGCAAGAAAGGGCAAGAAATTCAAGCCATGCCACATGGTATCCTCCTCCATCTACGAGGTTCTATCTAGCGAGACACGATCGGGAAAGACTTATCTTCGGACGTACGATCCCGCACAAGAAGAAGTACTACCTTCTCAAGCTCCTGCTGCCCCTACAAGCTCAGAAGCCGGCCCGTCCAAGCCTCAAACCACATCAAAGCAGAAGGAGACGCGGTTTGACAAATCTCTAAAGGCGCCAGCTCCCGAAGGCATGGATCGACCCTACAACTTTGACATACTGGCTCAGCTAGCCAATACACCCGCCAGGTTGTCTCTGTTTGATCTATTGCGACTCTCCAAAGAAACGGAAAAGGCCTTAAGTGAGGCATTATTATATGCCGGCTCTTACCTCGCTGAGGTCAAAGCTCCCGCTGAAGATCCTATCTCCTGCCCCTACTGCCACAGTACTATGGAAGTGGTACCCAACATCACCTTCTCACAGAAGGATATGCTACTAAAAAATAATCGTCATGATAGACCCCTATACTATACAGGGTATATCGGGGCGATAAAGGTGGACCGTATGCACATCGATCCGGGATCCTCCCTCTGTATCATTCCTAGAAGCTTGCTTCAAATCCTGGGAATCCCTCTGCACAAGCTATCCGCAACCAACACAACTATCATGGCTTTTAATGCTGGTCGAAGCCATCTGCTGGGCAAGATCCGTCTCAAATGCTAGATCGGTGATCTCCGAATGGAGGTCTCCTGCTATGTGATCGATGCCAATGTATCCTACAATGTCTTGCTGGGACGTCCTTGGATACATGAGAACATGATCATCCCTTCCACACTTCACCAGTGCTTCAAGTACGTCAACAGCGATGGTGTCGTGAAGACAGAGTTTGCTGATGTCGATCCTTTCAAGGGCATCAAAGCTTACTATAGAGATTCGGTACTTTACCAATCTCAACCCCCTAAGGATGATAGCAATGAAGCTGAAGCACCTCTATCCCCTAACGATGGTCCCCTGATTGTCCGAGTCAAAGGACATACTACTCCAAAAAGTACCCCGAAGCCTCTCATAATCTGGGTGAAGAAGAGGAAACCCGACAAGGTCAAACCATTGACCATCACTCTCAGCAAAACACCCAGGGAGGAACCTACTGATGCCCGTCCTCCCAATCCTGAAGAATTACCCTACGTGGTAAACTCGACCAAGACTGTGGCTCCTCTTCCAGATGATGACCCTCTCACTGAGTATATCAATACTCATAATAATGTACCTTCAACGGATAATATTATCCCTGAAGAAGAACTTGCGTATTTCTTAGTAAAGGTTTATCTTTGAATTACTCCGATGGCTATCAATCTGTAAACCATTACATAGACCCTAGAGAACGACATAGGACCACACCTCTGTATGCCAGTCACGACACCTCACCGACGGGAAAAAGTTTACCCAGAAGATATCCACTACTTCATCATTCCAGCCAGAAAGAAAGATGAAGAGTTAATCATCTTCGGTCGCATAATTGGCGAGAGAAAGTTCGTTCCAGACTCTACTCCTCCCAAGTACAATGTAGAAGCTGACTATGACTCGGAGAAAATACAACTTTTCTGGTATAGTTGGCAGGCCAAGAATATCATCCAGAATATGGGATATGACATCAAAAGCACAAAGGGCTAAATTACGGCCGAGGACGACGGTTACCAATTCGACACTTTGCTCCTCCCGGCAAACCCGAAAACTACTACCAACGAAGCGGTATTGGTTTGGGCTATGTCTCTCCTCCAACAACTCCTGAAAGATCAGATGATGAAGCAGATCATTGTTCTCATTCTTCTGATTCCTCCCTCTGGAACTCAGACTCCAGCATCGGCGACATGTTTAAAGCAACTCTGTCCGTCAATATGGTTTCTGCCGACCAAATTACAGACGATGTCCAATCAATCAAACTCGAACAATAGGCTCAAAAGATGGACACCAGGTGGGAGCTGCGCTTTGAACAACGTAAACCACCTACTAAAGACGAAGTCATCCAAGTCAATCTAGAAGATGAAGCATCCTTCAAACCAATCTTCATCAGCAAAAGCTTATCTGACGATGAACGCCAGTCTCTTATACAGCTTATAAGAGAATACATCGACGTCTTCGCATGGAGCTATAAAGATATGCCAGGCTTGGACACTAAAGTCGTCGTGCACCGCCTGAACATTTCGTCTAAAGCTAAGCCAGTAAAACAGCAACAACGACGATTCCGACCAAATTTTATAGAAGCTATCGAGAATGAAGTCAAGAATCTCATTGCCTGTGGATTCATTCGCGAGGAACAACACCCAGACTGGGTTGCCAACATCGTTCCAGTCATAAAAAAGAACGAAAAAGTTTGAGTATGTATCGACTACTGTGATTTGAACTCTATAAGTCCGAAAGACGAGTTCTCTCTACCAATTACCAACGTAATGATCGACAATACTTGCGGCTTCGAACGGATGTCCTTCATGGATGGGTTCTCAGGCTACAACCAGATCAATATGTTCTCCGACGACGAGAAGCACACATCTTTTCGAACACCATTGGGGGTATACTGCTATACGGTGATGCCTTTCGGATTGAAGAATGCAGGGGCAATATACCAGCGAGCCATGAACATAATTTTTCATGATCATTTGCACAAAACTGTGGAATGCTACGTAGACGATATTGCAGTCAAAAGTCGTCTCAAGGGCAACCACCTCCGAGACTTGAGAACGGTGTTCGAACTAATGCGTGCACACCAACTCAAGATGAATCAAACTAAGTCTTTTCTGGGAGTCTCCAGCGGCAAGTTCCTTGGTTTCGTCATCACTTCAAAGGGCATACATCTGGACCCGGAGAAAGTGAAGGCTATTCTCGACATGCATCCTCCAAGAAACTTCAAAGAGCTACGCGAACTACAAGGAAGGCTAGCCTACATCAGACGATTCATTTCGAACCTCTCTGGAAGATGTCAACCATTCACTCAGCTCATGAAGAAAGGCGTATCTTTTGTCTGGACTGAACAATGTCAACGCGCATTCGACGACATCAAGGTGTATCTTACAAGCCCTCCAGTATTGGTAGCTCCAATAATGGGGAAGCCCTTCTTACTATATGTCCGTGCCATGGATCATTCCCTTGGCGCCCTCTTAGCCCCGAAGAATGAAGGCGGCCGTGAACAGGCAATTTACTCCCTCAGTCGTATAATGGTGGGCGCCAAGCACAGATAAACACCGGTAGAGAAAGAATGTCTCACACTAGTATTTGCCATCCAAAAGACACGCCACTACATGTCTGGGCAGACTATCTACATCATATCAAAAGTCAACCCTCTCAGAATACTCATGACTAAACCGGGTTCTCTCAATTCCCGTTTAGCTACATGGACAATGCTGTTGACCCCATATGATATGATCTTCGTCCCTCAGAAGGCAGTAAAAGGTCAAGCTTTAGCTGATTTCCTAGCAGCTCATCCGGTGTCGGAGTCGTCCAAACGCTACGACGAAATCCCCGACGAAGTGGTGGAGTCTAACACTGCAACTGAAGAAATCCCTATTTGGCGAATGTTTTTGGACAGCGCATCAAGAACAGGGCCCAAAGGAAACATCATGGCTAGAGTAGGTGTAGTGCTTGTGTCACCTGATCATCTGGTCATACACCCTGCATATTCTTTCGTGGAACCATGCACCAATAATGTGGCCGAATATAATGCCCTAATAATCGGCCTACAACTGGCAAAGCAACTGGGAGTTGACTATCTAGAGGCTTATGGCGATTCCAAGCTAATAGTTAGTTAGGTCCGAGGAGATTACGAAGTTCGCCACGAAGATCTCATCCCCTACCACAGAGCAACAATCAAGCTGACATCTACTTTTGCTGGATTCTCATCGAGCATGTGCCTCGACTACAGAATATAGAAGTAGATGCTCTAGCCGATCTTGCTGCTTCTTTGACCGTTCCCACTAATACTCAGTAGTCGATCACAGTGTCTGGTCAAAAATTATTCTGTGTGAAAGATGCCTTAAATATTCATCACAGTTATGCAGCAGAAACAAACGTCGACGCTAAAGACTGGAGATTTTCTTTCATAGACTATGCTGTCTATGGAATCCTCCCCGAGGACCCGAAGGAAGCAGTATCCATCCAAAGACGATCCCTCAGATTTTACTACGACACAGCTACCAAGATGCTGTACCGACGGTCTTATGACGGGCTACTGTTTTGATGCTTATCAGACGTAGAAGCCAAGCATACACTTCGGGAGGCTCACGATGGAGTTTGTGGTGCACAGCAACCAGGCCCCAAATTACAAGATCGCTTCAAACGAATGGGCTATTACTGGCCCACCATGATAGCAGATGCTGTTGAATATGCAAAAAAGTGTAGAGCCATGCTAATTTCATTCACCAACCTTCGGAGTTTCTACACCCGAAGGCAGTGTCTTGGCCGTTTGAAGCCTGGGGCATGGATGTCATAGGACCAATCAGCCCGCCATCCTCCAAGGGACATCGGTTCTTTCTAGCTATAACCGATTACTTCTCTAAATGGGCAGAAGCTATACCGCTCAAAGTGAAGACATCAAACGTGATCAGTTTTATCAAATATCAGGTCATCTACCGCTTCGGCCTACCTCGTAGGATCATCTATGATAATGATCCACAGTTTGCAAGCCATGCGTTCTATCAGTTCTGCAATAAAAATCAAATTCAGAACATAGCCTCTACTGCCTACAATCCAACGGCTAACGGGCTAGCAGAAGCCTTCAACAAAACTATTATAAAACTTTTCAAGAAATTTGTGTCTTCAAACAAGCGCGATTGGAACGAGAAGCTTGGTGAATATCTATAGACTTATCGCACAACGGTCCAGACTCCAACAGGCAGTACGCCATTCTCTCTAGTTTATGGGAGCGAAGCAGTTCTTCCCCTAGAAATCCAGATTCATTCTCTTCGAGTAGCCTTAGCCAGCGAGCTGACTACTGAAGAGAGCTATCGTCTGTGACTCCAAGAGCTCGAAGCACTAGACGAAAAATGCTTGTTAGCTCAACAGTGCATTGAGCTATAACAAACACGCCTTTCCAGAGCCTTCAACAAAAAGGTGAAGAAAAGAATCTTCCAAGTCGGAGATCTAGTCCTAGCAGTGAGAAGACCGATGGTCATGACGCACAAAACAAAAGGGAAATTCCAGCCTAAATGGGAAGGTCCTTTTGTCATATAATCGGTGTATTCTAGCGGTGCGTATCGGCTGACCAAGCCCGATGGTGACTTGCTCATGATGCCTATCAATGGCAAGTTCCTGAAGAAATACTATGTGTAACCTCTTTTACATAATGTTCACATATGTCCAGTCATGTAAATGTACAGTACGATGTTTAGTGATTCACAAAAAAAAACTATCTAACTATTATCCGTATTTCAAGAGTCTTGAATACGCCCTGGATAATAGGTCCTCTAAATATTTGCCCAGTGGAATCATTTCCCTTTTTTTGACTCCGTCCAAACTCAGTTTGACGAAAACAAATCACGTCCCTATTACCTCTGAGTTATTTTTCGATAATTATTTCCCCAGCGGAATGATCAGATGTTGTGCCACATCCACATAACCTCTGTGCAAAGCGTTCATCAAAGATAGTCATGTCCACACTACCTCTGAACTATCTACTCCTCCCAAATACTATATATCTTTCCACGTCCATATTACCTCTGGTCAGATATAGAACATCCTCTGCTATTACGTCCATATTACCTCTACTAGCAGCTTCATTCAACTTATTATCTATATTCGAATCATTCGAATATAAAAGGGATGATAGGTCCACATAAAATTTCCCCAACAGAATATCCATCAGAAATGTCCTTGCTACTCCACATTACCTCTAGCATCGATATTTCACAAAACCACACTCACCTCTGAAAAGATTCTTTTATTCAGTACTGAAATGTCTATCGAAAGACTGAAAAAGGGTACAAGAGCCGTGACGGCCAAAAAAGAAAAGAAAAAAAGAGAGGGTGGTCCCCCAGCGAGATACCCTTTACACAAATGCGGTATTTGGCTATCTAAATACAAGCACCACAGATATCACAAGCAAAGAGTAGAGTGAATGCATTTCTGTTTATTCAAAATTAGTTACATTCACAGGACTACACCTCATGAGCAAAACAAAAGGTTCTCTATCTCTTCGTTCAGGCAAGAAGTAGAGGATTACATCCGATGCCCGGAAGAAGTGAAACATAAGGCTAAAAACAGACAAAAATACCAAGACGAAATACGGACATTTATGGGGACCCACGGTTCCTAGCTGTGGCGAGGCATATGCCATTCCCTCAACCATTTCGCATATGAGGGATACATTTGATCAAGGCCCTCAGCTGGAGCGGGAAGGTCAGAGCCCCCAGTCCTACTACTCTCAGGATGGTTCTCTCTTTTACAGCAGCTTCACTCTTAGTAGTAATTCCTTCTCCGACGGGCACCGACTCTTCTTCTTCCTTAATTTTTTGTACCACCTCCTTCTTGACAAACGACGACTCTTGTTTTATGAAAGGAGGCATCATCTCCTCTTTTACCACGGTCTCAGCCTTCGGTATGGATGCTGCAAGAGCCACGGGCAGAAAGACAGTCAGACTTAGAAAAATCGCAGAAAAAACTGTTCTGGAGAAGTTTCTATGCGCCCAAAAGGACACATAACATGGCAACAGGTGGGCACATAACACACCACAGTGTTAGTACATGACTTCTGTGAGCGCATAGTAATGCCCATAGAGGTATGTTGCCCTATGCGCAAACGCTCGGGCAGAAAAAAAGTCCAAATATCGCAAATTAATGCTCGAGACTATCGAAGACTCTGTCGCAGGAGGAGAGCTATCCGACGCAGCCCCCTTGCCCTTTGCGGATCTCTTGGCAATCTTGGGAGACATGATTCTCAAAGAAAGAAGACGAAGAGTTTTTCTAAAAAATTCAAAGAGAAAGGAATAATGAATTTTTTCTCTTTCCCAAAGGTCTATTTATAGGTACGGAAAACTTCCTATGCGCCCACAAACCGTATGCGCCTATGGTGGTGTATGCGCCCACTGTAGCCTATGCGCCCACGTGAAGGATTAGTACCCTGTATACTCTGCGACTGTCTCCTGCTGACGTGGATGATGCATAAAGGATGGACCACTTCAAATTCTGTTTCAATGAATCTGTCAGTTCAGATTTTGAGGAAGATCTCAACAGTCGTATCTCCCTGACAGACTGGCCAAATACTATGTGCCCAAGGAGAGGGCCGTGCTATGCGCCTATTGCCTCACGAGAAGACGATCCATGCTTCTTTCAAAGTATTTCGAACTAGTTCAAGTGTTAAAAACTTTGAAGGGGGTAATGTAGAAGCATAAATTTTTTTCCAGCAAATATAGCACCATGCGTCCACTAAAGAAAACTCCATGCGCCCAGTCAGTACGACTCCATGCGTCCACTAAAGGAAGCTCCATGCGTCCAGTTCAAGTGTAGCTCCATGCGCCCAAGGCCAGCTCCTCCGAAAGGAGGGCGCATAACCTGAGACATGGCCATGCGCCCAAGCCTAACTCAGTCAAAACCATGATCAAAACGTGCACCGAAGCGCATGGCCACGTCAGTCTCCATGAGTAGTTGTGCATCGAAGCATGCAGCCACTTCAACACCATGACCAACCCACGATCTCGCAGCCTATATGCGCCTACATCCTATGTGCCCAAAGCAGGACTATGCACCCACATAAGAACCAACGTGCCTCTTCATGTGGGCACATAACATCATTCCAGCTCGAGAACGACTATAAAGGTGAGGCTTCATCCCTCTTCCAAAGGACAGAACGAAGAGCATTTTCAAGAACCAAATTGCTGCACTTCTTGCCAGTGAGCCGAGAGTTAGCAATTTTCTTAGGTTTTCTCCCACTTTTGTAATCGGAGTGTCAACGGAGTAAAGGAGCAACTGCCGCTCGATCTCCATCGTCCCATTCCCCAGAATTCTTTTTTTGTAATCGGGGATCCTCAGCGCAGGATCTCTCAGGCGTACTCGATTTGTGGTACCTCGCGCCAATAAAAAGAAAAGACACCATTTTCTTCTTCTTTTTTTGTGTGTGTCCACACACACAGATATATATATATATTTTCACACACACACACACATATATATTCAAATATATATATATATATATTTTTTTTATATATATATATATATATATATATATATATATATATATATATATATACACCCAAGTATCTATATAAAATCAAAATCAAATCAACTAACCCAATATAAATTCAGAACTGAAATCAATAATATATAATATATACAACATATATATATATATATATATATATATATATATATATATATATATATATATATATATATATATATATATATATATATATAACATTATATGCATAAGAGAATGCCGGGAGGACTCCGGTCTCCACCGGAGGGAGCTCCTTAGTATATATATATATATATATAACATTATATGCATAAGAGAATGCCGGGAGGACTCCGGCCTCCACCGGAGGGAGCTCCTTGGCTCGCCACAACCCCCCTCCTCGTGGTCGGATGGCCGGCCGGCTTCCTCGGATCGGCCGCGCCCCCAGGCTCCTTCCCCCCTCGGAGGCCCCCTATCTTCCCGCCGCCCCCGCTTCCCTGGATGGCCGGGCAACGCCTGGCCGCCCCCACCCCCCATGTAGGGGATTTTCCCTCCCTTGCCGGCGTCTTCTCGACGTACGATTTCCTCCTCCATCCTCCCCCTACCCCCCTCGGCGCCGTCGTCATCCCCGGCGTCCTCGGCACCTCCGGGTTCGGTGCAGGCAGTCCGGCCCTCCTCCGCCGGCAGTCCCCCCTGGAGTCCATCCGGTCATTTTCCTCATTGGTCCTCCGCTGGAGTCGAACCTTGTTACGCCAGGCTTGCCTTCATCAGTCCCGGCGCCCCCCTCTCGCCGCTCCTCTCGCTGTGCCGCCCCCCTCCTCAGCAACGACCCATCTTCCGGCGTTCCTCTCTCTTAGGTGGCCCCCAGCTTCCTTGTCTGCGTCCACCTCGAGCCCCCTGACCCCGGCGGCCCTGGAGTAGCTCCCCTCCCTCTCTTCCCAGCCACCGCCTCGGGTCCTTCGGGGGTACCTCCCACTCCTCCTTCTCCGGCTCCCCCTCCGGCGTTTCCTGGTGCCCTTGCCCATCCTCCATCGTCGGTGGACCCCCCGCGAGTTGCCAGCCCCCTTGTGGGCTCTTGTCGCTCCCATTCGGAATGACGTGCCCTCTGTGCACCATGACCCGGGTCCTTGCCGGGCCACCCCTATCCCACCCCCTTTCGGTCGGGTTCTCCCGGCTGATCTGTTCGCCCTCTTCCCCTCGCCGGCAGTAGCCTCGCTGCCCTCTTCTCGTTCTTCCAGGACCGCCCCTCGCCGATGGTAGGCTCCGCCACATCTTCGTGCCTCCACTCTCGCCAGCCGCCGTGGCTCCCTCGCGGTCGAGCCCCCACCCTCCGCCTCCTCTCCTCCTCTTTCGGGGTTGAGCCCCCCTTTCGGCTCACCCTATGCCGTAGCGCCCTCGTGGTCGAGCCCCCCCATAGCCTCCCCTCCCCTTCGGCTCCCCGGGTCCGAGCACCTTCTCCCCTCCTCGCCCTCCCCTCCGGTTCCCCTGGTCCGAGCCCCCTCCTCCCCTCCTCGCTTCTTCCAGGCGGCCTCTCCTCCTCTTCCGGGGTTGAGTTCCCCCACCGGCTCCCACTCCGCCGTGGCTCCCTCGTCGTCGAGACACCTGCCTCCCCTCCTTCCCTTCCGAGATCGAGCCCTCCCTCTGGCTCCCCCTCCTCCGCCCCCCACCTGCCGTGGCTCCCCCACCCCCTCCCCTCCACCGTGGCTCCTCCTCGGGCTGTGCGTCGAGCCCACCCCCTCTTCTCCTCGGGCAGAGCGCCCGCGTGTCCCGTGCGCCCCCGGGATGCGTGCGGCTTGGTGCCCGTTACTTTTTTTGAATTTCAAATTTCGCTTTTTAGCTTATATATATATATATATATATTTTATATATATAACATTATATGGATATATATATACATAGAGATAGAAAGGGGCTATATATATATAATATATAATAGAAACCTTAGAATGTAAAATTAGAGATCAATACCAGCAAGTCCAGGATCTATCTTACATTATACAAACTCAAACATTCTGAGTTAAATCTCAAAAAATTAAATTATAACAAAAATCAACTCAAAATTACACAACCCAAAACCGAAAACCCAACTCGAAGCTCAAAACGCACCATACTCGACTAGAACCTGTGAAACTTGGCAAACATGACAGTGTATACGTGTGTGACATTCTCGAGTACTCACAGGGTCGAACCCATGTCCGTATCGTGTCCACATAGTGCGTATCGGAGAGAACCGGATACACTTACATTGACAAGTGTACGTGCACGTGCGTTTTCGCTCGATTGAACGCCACACGTACAACAAGAAGCCTCGTGCTCGTGCACATAGCTAGGTGGGGTCCCAAGCTAGGTCTAGGATATACTGACATGACACCACGTCGTGTCAATGCGACACAGGACACGAGGATCCTGTGCGGCCTGTGCGCACGTGCGTGCGTGGCCTTGGGCGCGTATCGAGTCACGTGGCTCGCGACACAAGCCACGATGCGACTTAGGATCGAATCCCTGTGTAGCCTAGGTATAGGGCTTCGTGCTCGTGCTTCTGGAATGGGTCCTCGTCGCGTTGTGTTCGCATACGAAGGCGATGTTAGCGACACTTTTCAGCCGTGTGCACAGTACATGCTGAACCGTGCGTGTCAGATTTCTCCACGCATGCTCCACGAAACGTCGTAAAATTTTAGGAGCACGTGGGCAGAGGTTGCCCCAACGTGTCCATAAAATTTCACGTGAAACAGATCCCTATACGTCGAGTTATGATGCACAAACATCAGGGCATGCACGGGACCGTGCACGGGCCTCGTGCACACGTGTCCGATTCAGACACTGAAATCGTGTCGAATCAAGATCCGTCTTCATGAAAGTTATTACAAATAATATCAGCAATAAATTCATGAAAACAAAATTGAAAAATAACAATTTTCAGTTCTAAGTGGCATCTCGTCGAACACGTGTTATAATGGACCGACACGTGTCCGTTACGGCTATCAAACGAAATCACAAACCTACCAAACTTCATGCACAGGTCTGGGGTACCTATATGAATGCATCTACGAAGGAAAAAAATAGAATTAATAAGTTTTTAGAGAGATTTACCTATTGAGTGTCAAAACTCTATGAAACAAGCCTCCAAACACGTCGATTGTCGATTCCCTCTTTCCCTCGCCGGCAGTAGCCTCTCTGCCCTCTTCTCGTTCTTCCAGGACCGCCCCTCGCCGATGGTAGGCTCCGCCACATCTTCGTGCCTCCACTTTCGCCAGCCGCCGTGGCTCCCTTGCGGTCGAGCCCCCACCCTCCGCCTCCTCTCCTCCTCTTTCGGGGTTGAGCCCCCCTTTCGGCTCACCCTATGCCGTAGCGCCCTCGTCGTCGAACCCCCCCATAGCCTCCCCTCCCCTTCGGCTCCCCGGGTCCGAGCACCTTCTCCCCTCCTCGCCCTCCCCTCCGGTTCCCCTGGTCCGAGCCCCCTCCTCCCGTCCTCGCTTCTCCCAGGCGGCCTCTCCTCCTCTTTCGGGGTTGAGTTCCCCCACCGGCTCCCACTCCGCCGTGGCTCCCTCGTCGTCGAGCCACCTGCCTCCCCTCCTCCCCTTCCGGGATCGAGCCCTCCCTCTGGCTCCCCCTCCTCCGCCCTCCATCTGCCGTGGCTCCCCCACCCCCTCCCCTCTACCGTGGCTCCTCCTCGGGCTGTGCGTCGAGCCCACCCCCCTATTCTCCTCGGGCAGAGCGCCCGCGTGTCCCGTGCGCCCCCGGGATGCGTGCGGCTTGGTGCCCGTTGCTTTTTTTGAATTTAGAATTTCGCTTTTTAGCTTATATATATATATATATATATATATATATATATATATTTTATATATATAACATTATATGGATATATATATACATAGAGATAGAAAGGGGCTATATATATAATATATGATAGAAACCTTAGAATGTAAAATTAGAGATCAATACCAGCAAGTCCAGGATCTATCTTACATTATACAAACCCAAACATTCTGAGTTAAATCTCAGAAAATCAAATTATAACAAAAATCAACTCAAAATTACACAACCCAAAACCGAAAACCCAACTCGAAGCTCAAAACGCACCATACTCGACTAGAACCTGTGAAACTTGGCAAACATGACAGTGTATACGTGTGTGGCATTCTCGAGTACTCACGGGGTCGAACCCATGTCCGTATCGTGTCCACATAGTGCGTATCGGAGAGAACCGGATACACTTGCATTGACAAGTGTACGTGCGCGTACGTTTTCGCTCGATTGAACGCCACACGTACAACAAGAAGCCTCGTGCTCGTGCACATAGCTAGGTGGGGTCCCAAGCTAGGTCTAGGATATACTGACATGACACCACGTCGTGTCAATGCGACACAGGACATGAGGATCCTATGCGGCCTGTGCGCACGTACGTGCGTGGCCTTGGGCGCGTATCGAGTCACGTGGCTCGCGACACAAGCCACGATGCGACTCAGGATCGAATCCCTGTGTAGCCTAGGTATAGGGCTTCGTGCTCGTGCTTCTGGAATGGGTCCTCGTCGCGTTGTGTTCGCATACGAAGGCGATGTTAGCGACACTTTTCAGCCGTGTGCACAGTACATGCTGAACCGTGCGTGTCAGATTTCTCCACGCATGCTCCACGAAACGTCGTAAAATTTTAGGAGCACGTGGGCAGAGGTTGCCCCCACGCGTCCATAAAATTTCACGCGAAACAGATCCCTGTACGTCGAGTTATGATGCACAAACATCAGGGCATGCACGGGACCGTGCACGGGCCTCGTGCACGCGTGTCCGATTCAGACACTGAAATCGTGTCGAATCAAGATCCGTCTTCATGAAAGTTATTACAAATAATATCAGCAATAAATTCATGAAAACAAAATCGAAAAATAACAATTTTTAGTTCTAAGTGGCATCTCGTCGAACACGTGTTACAATGGACCGACACGTGTCCGTTACGGCTATCAAACGAAATCACAAACCTACCAAACTTCATGCACAGGTCTGGGGTACCTATATGGATGCATCTACGAAGGAAAAAAATAGAATTAATAAGTTTTTAGAGAGATTTACCTATTGAGTGTCAAAACTCTATGAAACAAGCCTCCAAACACGTCGATTGTCGATTCCCTCCAGTCAAACGCCTCCGATCCCTCGCTAGCAAGTCTCCAGCAGGTTCCTCTCCTCCCAACGGTCGCAAAGCACTTTGTTTGGAAGGATTTGGGTGAGAAACGAGAGAATGGGGCCTTTGGAAGAGAAGGAAAAAACTAGGGTTTGAACTTGTGAAGGCAACTAGGTTTTCTACACAATGAGAGGGGGGCTGCTGTTGTGGCCGGCCAAGCATGGGGGATATTAGGGTTAGGGTTTGGTCATGGGCTAACACTCCTCAAGTTGCTAAAAAGGTCCATTGACAAAAAGGCTAAAAGGCTTTTTGAAAAATAACTTAAAAAATGAATTAAAAGTTTCCTAAATTGGACAATGGCTCTAAAATAAAATCTAAATGGCCAAAAATAATTCTAATCATTGGTTAGTCTTCTACTCAGGGTTGACTAAGGTTATACCACCTTCTACTACTCGAAACATCAATCAAAGCTACAAAACAATCAATTTAATTAATAAATTAATAAAAATCAAACTAATGCACAATGAATAAAATATCCCTAATTAGAAAAAGTGAGTGTGACAAATCTACCCTCCTTAAAATAATTTTGTCCTCGAAATTAAAGATAAAACTGAATAGATGAGAAGGATAGAAAAATCATACCTCAAGACTGAAAAAGATCAGAGTATTGCTCGCACATCTCGTCCTCCCTCTCCCAGGTAGACTCACTTGGAGAGTGGTGCCTCCAAGCTACGTAAACCAAGGGTATCATCTGGTTCCTCAGCACTTTCTCCCATCGATCCAGAATCTCCACAGGCTGTTCTAGATAACTAAGAGTAGGGCCTACATCGATCTCGAAATGATCCAGTACATGGCTGGGATCTGCCACATACCGTCTCAACTGCGACACGTTGAATACATTGTGGACTCCCTCTAATGTAGGGGCAAGTCCAGTCTGTATGACATATTACCGACTCTTCCGCTGATAACGAAGGTCCGATGAAGCGCGGACTAAGCTTTCCACCTCCACCAAAGCGAATAGTGCCACGCGTCAGAGATATCCTCAGGAACACCAGATCTCTAACCTAGCACAACATGGTCTCAACTTAACTATAACAATCACATGATCAAACAAAATCATTGTAGAAGCATAAAAATTTTTTAGCAAAAGAAGCCCCATGCGTCCAAGCCAGTGAAGCTCCATGCGCCCAGTCAGTGAAGCTCCATGCGCCCAGTTAGTGAAGTTTCATGCGCCCAGCCAGTGAAGTTTCGTGCGCCCAAGACTAGCTCCCCCGAAAGGAGGGCGCATAGCCTGAGACATGGCTATGCACCCAAGCCTGACTCAGTCAAAGCCATGATCAAAATATGCACCGAAGCGCACAACCATGTCAGTCTCTACGAGCAGTCGTGCACCGAAGCAAGCAGCCACGTCAATGCCACGACCAACCTACGATTTTGCAGCCTGTATGCGCCTACATCCTATGCGCCCAAAGGAGGACTATGCGCCTACATAGAAACCAGCGTGTTTCCACATGTGGGTGCATAACATCATTCCAGCCCAAGAACGACTATAAAAGGGGGGCCTCATCCCTCTTCAAAAGACAGAACGGAGAGCATTTTCAAGAGCCAAATTGCTGTACTTCTTGCCAGTGAGCCGAGTGTTAGCAATTTTCTTAGGTGTTCTCCCACTTTTGTAATCGGAGTGTCAACGGAGTAAAGGAGCAACTGCCGCTCGATCTCCATCGTCCCATTCCCCAGAATTCTTTTTTTGTATTCGGGGATCCTCAACGCAGGATCTCTCAGGCATACTCGATTTGTAGTGCCTTACGCCAATAAAGAAAAGACAGCATTTTTTTCTTCTTTTTTGTGTGTGTCCACAAAAATGGCGACACTGTCGGGGACTATCTTTTCCTCTGACGAGAAGGTGGTAACGCAATCCGATACCGACAAAGTAGGATGCACTCAGAAGATGCTGATCGTAAAGTTCGATCAGTAGGCGTTCGAAGAGATGCTCTCGATGGATGGCTCTACTCCCTCAAAATCAGCGAAGCCGAACAAGTCTCGCAAGACTTGGCTTCCGAAGGCTCGCTGTGCATATCCCGCTAGTATCATAGCAGATATACAACTGGAGGCTCTGTCACATGGGCGCATGACTCTGCCACAGAAGCTCCCCAAATGGAGAAGGCTCGCACCGTTCCAGGCTCTACTAGCCCAGTGACTTCTTTCCTGCACAACAAACAATAGGGTGTTCAACACCCGAGACTTGGCAAAGGAAAACACTACGATGCCAAGAATCGGGGTGTGTGACACTCTGGCCAAACCCGGCGAGGCTCACAAACGAAGGAGGCAAAACTGGAAGAAAATTGCGCTGCCCCACCAAGCATGCCCCCAAAGCCATGCGCCCAAGGGAGTGCTTGGGCGCATAGCTCCAACCAGAATACTTCTGTCTTCAGCAGGCTGGGCATCCAAATCCATGCGCCCAAGGCTATGCGCTCGGGCTCTCTGGATCCATACTATGCGCCCACATCAAGGAGGCTCAGACATGCTGTCAAGGAGCATGCGCCCAAGGCCAGTCTCTAAGGCCTATGCGCCTACAGCAAAAAGACAGGCCCCAACGCATATAACATGGGGCTGTCTTCAAGGACATCATAGAACTTAGGTGTGGGGGTTTCCCCTGTATATAAACTAAGTCTGGATGCGCCTACTCTCCTTACGAACCCGCATGCGAAGCTCGATGATGCATGCAACATGGGTTGTAAGGCAAAACTCCCTTCTACTGACTTGCGCGACATGATAAATCATAAGCGTAAAGCGAGGGAGAATATAACAATTCATAGTGCACTTCTGTGCACCAGTATTGTTATCAACTGTTATTGCTCCAAAGCAACAAGAGTGCCTCAGAGAAAGTCCGTGTTTCGACGGCTGCACTTCTCTGACGACGAAAAGCCACTGTGTGTTTCATCCAACATGGCTTCATTGGGTCCCCCTTACGGAAGCCCTAATCAAAGACGGTGGACTACCAACCCAACTTTCTCTCTCAACTCCTCAAAAAGAAGAAGAAGAAGTCTACCAACAGATGGCCAGCAGGCTGTCACATCTGAAGGAGTTTACATGGGTACTCGATCAAAGGCGAGACTCCGTATGGATGACGAAGAATCCCAAGCTGGGGGTAGTATTCCCTCAGAGTCTGAAGCGGATAACCCTCACACTGGGGGTAGCCTTCTAGAGGACGACGATCCCTCCAAATCTTATGGCGACTATCTACCTCCTCTACCAGAAGATGAAGGACTTGTCCACTCGGAGACAGACAATATCAGCACCAGTTGTACTATTTTCTCTGTTCATCCTCGCATGCTATCTACATACACGGCAGACGGAGAAAGACCTGAAGAAGCCAGTGACCCGACCAGCAAATAGCAAGAGGGTCTTGAAACAGCATTCGCCAAGATCACTGATATGCTTACCAGTATCATGGCGGTCCAAGCTGCCGGGGCTGTTCCTCCACCTCAACAAAATGTCTCAGCCCACGCTAGTCCGGCTCACAGCAACAACCCTCCTTCACTACAAAAGGAGTATCATTCTGTTGTGCCTCCTCCAAATCTTGCAAATGTTGGGGGTGGTCCTTCGCCAACGATGCCTGACAACCGTTCAGCAGCCATTTTCCAACACCTGCTCAATCAACAGGATACAATTGATTCCCTGGTCGCTCGTCTCGACACCATCTCATGCAAAGACGAGCTTCAGAAGATGGGGATATCTCAATCTTATCCTCCTGAGTGGGAGAATGCTACTTGCCCTCCTAACTACAAGCCGCTGACGCTGAAATCATTTGACGGGTTGACTTTTGCTCGTCAGCACATGACATACTTCAACACGCAGACTCTGCACTTGCCCAGAGATGATCCGTTCCTGTCGAAGCTATTTATTAGCACATTGTAGGGGGTAGCCTTTGAATGGTTCTCCAGTCTGCCTGACGGATGTATCAATTCATTCAAAGACTTGGAGAGGTTATTCCTCAACAGGTTCTACGAGAGCGGCATGCATGTTAGTATGTCCACCCTCATCGAGACCAAGCAAAAGAGGACTGAGTCTGTCATCGCCTTCATCGAACACTTCAGGCGACTAGCACTGAAGATGCCCTTCAGCATACCAGACTCAGAACTTATGGATACTTGTCGACATAACTTCATTCCTACAGTAATATTTTGTCTAGGTAAACATAAGTATGATACATGGCCCGCTTTCATTGGGGCCGTGGATGCTACTGAAAATGACGTTCCTAACTTAGAACTACTGGGGTTGAAAACACCTAAATCCGAAGACAAGGGCAAGCATCCTCAAACTATTCCTGTCCGTGGGGGTAAATGGAAAGAAGTCCTGAAGGACGACACATCCAAAGGAGCTTCCAATTCTCAGGGCATCTCTGACAAGCCTAAGAAGACCTTCTCCTTTGACGAAGACGATGTCATTACCATATTCCACACATTGACGAAGGGTAATAAGCTGACATTACCTCCACCATGACGTCCTGCAGAGGCGAGCCAACTCAATGATCCCAAGTACTGTCTCTATCATTAGTACGTGCATCACTCCACCAAGGACTGCATCGTCTTGAAGAAGAAGATAAAACAGCTTATCGACAGCCAAGTGATCAACCTTAAAGCTGAAGACAAGGTCGTATCTTCTAACATGATCTCTCTTCAGTTTGGTGACTTTCCTCCCACAGAGGTCCCAGACGATGTGGTTCCGATTCCCAAGGCAATAATAGAAGTCGTCAACCTACCACCAGCTCGTAACTTAACCCTGGTCCCGCTCACAACGGAACGTGGTAAGATCATGTGGGTCCATCCGGACCTTGTGCAAGAAGTGATACGGGAGGTAGTACCTCCCAAAGCAAAAAGGGACAAGAAGTACAAGTCATGCCATATGGTATCTTCTTCCATCTACGAGGGTCTATCTGGCGAGACGCGGTCGGGAAAGACTTATTTTCGGACGTACGATCCCGCACAAGAAGAAATAGTACCTTATCAAGCTCCTGTTGCCCCCATAAGCTCAGAAGCCAGCCCGTCTAAGCCTCCAACTACGGACAAAGCCAAGCAGAAGGAGATACGGTATAACAAGTCTCTGAAAGCACCAGCTCCCGAAAGCATGGATCGGCCCTACAACTTCGACATACTGGCACAGCTAGTCAATACACCGGCAAGGTTGTCTCTGTTAAATCTATTGCGACTCTCCAAAGAAACGTGAAAGGCCTTAAGTGAGGTATTTCTACATGCCGACTCTTATCTCGCCGAAGTCAAGGCCCCGCTGAAGATCCTTTTTCATGTCCCCACTGCCACAGTACTATGGAAGTGGTGCCCAACATCACCATCTTACAGGAGGACATGCTACTAAAAAATAATCGTCACGATAAACCCCTGTACTATACAGGGTATATCGGGGCGATCAAGGTGGACCGCATGCACATCGATCCAGGATCCTCCCTCAGCATCATTCCTAGAAGTTTGCTTCAAGTTCTGGAAATCCCTTTGCATAAGCTATCTGCAACCAACACAACTATCATGGCTTTCAAAGCTGGTCGAAGCCATCCACTGGGCAAGATCCATCTCAAATGCCAGATCGGTGATCTCCGAACGGAGGTTTCCTGCTATGTGATCGATGCCAATATTTCCTACAAAGTCTTGTTGGGACATCCATGGATACACGAGAACATGATCGTTCCTTTCACACTTCACCAGTGCTTCAAGTACGTCAACATCGACGGTGTCGTAAAGACGGAGTTTGCCGATGTCGATCCTTTTAAAGGCATCGAAGCTTACTATGGAGATTCGATACTTTACCAATCTCAGCCCCCCCAAGGATGACGGCAACAAAGCTGACAATGAAGCTGAAGCAAGTCCATCCTCCAATAATGGTCTCCTGATTATCCGAGACAAAGGACGTACTACTCCAAAAAGTACTCCGAAGCCTCTCACAATCTGGGTGAAAAAGAAGAACCCCGACAAGGTCAAACCATTGAACATCACTCTCAGCAAGACACCCCGGAAGAAATCTACTGATGCCCATCCTCCCAATCCTGAAGAATTACCCTACGTGGTGAAATCGGCCAAGACTGTCGCTCCTCTTCCAGATGATGATCCTCTCAATGAGTATATCAATACTCATAATAATGTACCTTCAGTAGATGATGTTATCCCTGAAGAAGAACTTGCATATTTCCTTAGTAAAGGTTTATCTTTGAATTACTCCGATGTCTATCAATCTGTAAACCACTACATAGATACGATATACGCTCTAGAGAACGGCATAGGACCACACCTCTGTATGCCGGTTACAATACCTCACCTGCAGGAAAAAGTCTACCCTGAAGATATCCTCTACTTCATCGTTCCATCCAGAAAGAAGGATGAAGAACTAATCATCTTCGGTCGTATAATTGGCGAGAGAAAGTTCGTTCCAGACTCTACTTCTCCCAAGCACAGCACAGAAGCTGACTATGACTCTGGAAAAATATAACTTTTTCGGTATAGTTGGCAGGCTAAGAATATCATCCAGAACATGGGATATGACATCAAAAACGACAAAGGGCTAAATTATGGCCGAAGACGATGGTTGCCAATACGACACTTTGCTCCTCCCGACAAACCCGAGAACTACTATCAAAGAAGCGGTATTGGTTTTGGCTATGTCACTCCTCCAACAACTTCAGAAAGATCAGATGATGAAGCAGATCGTTGTTCTTATTCTTCTGATTCCTTCCTCTGGGACTCAGACTCTAGCATCAGCGACATGTTCAAAGCAACTCTGTCCGTCAACATGGTTTTTGCCGACCAAATTACAGACGATGTCCAATCAATCGAACTCGAACAATGGGCTCAAAAGATGGACACCAGGTTGGAGCTGCACTTTGAACAACGGGAACCACCTACCGAAGACGAAGTCATCCCAGTCAATCTAGGAGATGAAGCATCTTTTAAACCAATCTTCATCAGCAAAAGTCTATCTGGCGATGAACGCCAATCTCTTATACAGCTTATAAGAGAATACATTGACGTCTTCGTATGGAGCTATGAAGACATGCCAGACTTGGACCCTAAAGTCGCCATACACCACCTGAAAATTTTGTCTAAAGCTAAGCCAGTGAAGTAGCAACAACGACGATTCCGACTAGACATTATGGAAGCCATCGAAAATGAAGTCAAGAAGCTCATTGCCAGTAGATTCATTCATGAGGAACAACACCCAGACTGGGTTGCCAACATCGTCCAATCATAAAAAAGAACGGTAGAGTTCGAGTCTGTATCGACTATCATGATTTGAACTCTGCATGTCTGAAAGACGAGTTCCCTCTACCGATCACTGACATAATGATCGACAATACTTGCGGCTTCGAGTGGATATCCTTCATGGATGGGTTCTCAGGCTACAACCAAATAAAGATGTTACCCGACGACTAGAAGCACACATCTTTTCGGACACGTTGGGGGTATACTGCTATACGGTAATGCCCTTCGGATTGAAGAATGCAGAGGCGATATACCAGCGAGCCATAAACATAATTTTTCGTGATCATTTGTGCAAAACTGTAGAGTGCTACGTAGACGATATCGCAGTCAAAAGCCGTCTCAAGGGCAACCACCTCCAAGACTTGAGAATGGTGTTTGAACTAATGCGTGCACACAAACTGAAGATGAATCCAACCAAGTCTTTTTTGGAAGTCTCCAGCAGCAAGTTTCTTGGTTTCGTCATTACTTCAAAGGGTATACATCTAGTCCCGGAGAAAGTGAAGGCTATCCTCGACATGCATCCTCCAAGAAACCTCAAAGAGCTACGCGGACTACAAGGAAGGCTAGCCTACATCAGACGATTCATTTCAAACCTCTCTGGAAGGTGTCAACCGTTCACCCAGCTCATGAAAAAAGGCGTATCTTTCGTCTGGACTGAACAATGTCAACGCGCATTCGACGACATCAAGACGTATCTTACAAGCCCTCCAGTATTCGTAGCTCCAATAATGGGGAAGCCCTTCTTACTATATGTCCGCGCTATGGACCATTCCCTTGGTGCCCTATTAGCTCAGAAGAATAAAGACGGCCATGAACATGCAATCTACTACCTCAGCCGCACAATGGTGGGTGCCGAGCACAGATACACACCGGTAGAGAAGGAATGCCTTGCACTAGTATTTGCCATCCAGAAGACACGCCACTATGTGTTCGGGCAGACTATCCATATTTTATCTAAAGTCAACCCTCTCAGAATACTCATGACTAAACTGGGCTCTCTCAATTCTCGTTTAGCTACATGGGCAATGATGTTGACTCCATACAATATGATCTTCGTTCCTTAGAAGGTAGTAACAGGCCAAGCATTAGATGATTTCCTAGTAGCTCATCCGGTGCCGGAGTCGTCCAAACTCTATGACGAAATCTTTGACGAAGTGGTGGAGTCAAACACTACAACTAAAGAAATCTTCATTTGGCGAATATTCTTTGACAGCTCATCAAGAACAGGGCCTAAAGGAAATATCGTGGCTGGAGTAGGTGTCATGCTCGTATCACCTGATCATCTGGTTATACACCATGCATATTTTCTCGTGGAACTATGCACCAACAACGTGGCCGAATATAATGCTTTATTAATCGGCCTACAACTGGCGAAGCAACTAGAAGTTGACTATCTGGAAGCTTACGGCGATTCCAAGCTAATAGTTAGTCAGGTCCGAGGGGATTATGAAGTTCGTCATAAAAATCTCATCCCCTACCACATAGCAACAATCGAGCTGGCGTCAACTTTTACTGGATTCTTTATCGAGCACGTGCCTCGACTACAGAATATAGAAGTAGATGCTCTAGCCGGTCTCACTGCTTCCTTGACCGTTCCAACCAATACTCAGCAGTCGATCACAGTGTCTGGTCGAGAACTATTCTGTGTGAAAAATGCCTTGCATATTTATCACAGTTACGTAGCAGAAACAAACGCCGATGTCAAAGACTGGAGATTTCCCTTTATAGACTACGCTGTCTATGGAATCCTCCTCGAGGACCCGATGGAAGCAGTATCCATCCAAAGGCGATCCCTCAAATTTTACTACGACTCAGCTACCAAGATGCTGTACCGACGCTCTTATCATGGTCTACCGTTACGATGCTTATCAGACACAGAAGCCAAACATACACTTCGGGAGGCTCTCGATGGAGTTTGTGGTACACATCAACTAGACCCTAAATTATAAGATTGCCTCAAACGAATAGGTTATTGCTGGCCCACAATGATAGCAGATGTTGTTGAATATGCAAAGAAGTGTAGAGCTTGTCAGTTCCATGCCGATTTCATTCATCAACCTTCAGAATTCCTACACCCGACGACAGCATCTTGACCGTTTGAAGCCTGGGGCATGGACGTCATAGGACCAATCAGCCTGCCATCCTCCAATGGACATCGGTTCAATCTAGGCATAACCGATTGCTTCTCCAAATGGACCGAAGCTGTACCGTTAACCGAAGTAAAGATGTCAAACGTGATCAGTTTTATCAAATATTATGTTATCTACCACTTCGGCCTACCTCACAGGATCATCCATGATAATGATCCACAGTTCGCAAGCCATGTGTTCTATCGGTTCTGCAATAAGAATCGAATCCAGAACGTAGCCTCTACTGCCTACAATCCAGCGGCTAACGGGCTAGCAGAAGCCTTCAACAAACCTATCATAAAACTTCTCAAAAAGTTCGTATCTTCAAACAAGCACAATTGGAACGAGAAGCTCGGTGAATGTCTATGGGCCTATCGTATAACGGTCCGGACTCCAACAGGCAGTACGCCATTCTCTTTGGTTTACGGGAGCGAAGCAGTTCTTCTCCTAGAAATCCAGATTCCTTCTCTTCGAGTAGCCCTAGCCAACGAGCTGACTACTGAAGAAAGCTATCGTCTGCGACTCCAGAAGCTCGAAGCGCTAGACGAAAAATACTTGTTAGCTCAACAGCGCATTGAGCTATACCAAGCACGCCTTTCCAGAGCTTTCAACAAAAAGGTGAAGGAAAGAATCTTCCAAGTCGACGATCTGGTCTTAGCAGTGAGAAGACCAATGGTCATGACGTACAAAACAAAAGAAAAATTCCAGCCTAAATGGGAAGGTCCTTTCGTCATAGAATCGGTGTATTCTAACGGTGCGTACTGGCTGACCAAGCCTAATGGTGACTTGCTTATGATGCCTATCAATGGCAAGTTCTTAAAAAAATACTATATGTAACCTCTTTTACATAATGTTCATATATGCTTAGTCATATAAATGTACAGTGCGATATTTATATGATTCGAGAAAAATTATCTGACTATTATCCGTATTTCAAGAGTCTTGAATACGCCATAAATAATAGGTCCTTTAAATATTTCTCCAGTAGAATAATTCTCATTTTTGACTCTGTCCAAACTTGGTTTGACGAAAGCAAGTCACGTCCCCATTACCTCTGAATTGTTTTCTGATAATTATTTCTCCAGTGGAACGATCAAATATTTTACCACGTCCACATAACCTCTGAGCAAAGCATTCATCAAGGATAGTCATATCCATACTACCTCTGAACTATCTACTCCCCCTAATGCTATATATCTTTTCACGTCCATATTACCTCTGGTCAGATATAGAACATCCTTTACTATTACGTCCATATTACCTCTACTAGCAGCTTCGTTCAACTTATTATCTATATTCGAATCATTCAAATATAAAACGGATAATAGGTCCACATCAAAAATTCCTAAGCGGAATACCCACCAGAAATATCCTTGCTATGTCCACATTACCTCTAGCATCGATATTTCATAAAACCATATTCATTTCCGAAGAGATTCTTTATTTTTATACTTAAACGTCTATCAAAAGACGGAAAAAGGTACAAGAGCCATGACGGCCAAAAAAAGAAAGAAAGAAGTTACAAAATCTATGGGATACACAGGCGATTGATGCTGTCCCTCAGAGCTGCAATCTTGGCCTCAGACTTCACATCAACTCGGTGCCGTACCTCTTCTTGACGAACGACTTCATCTTTAAAGAGAATCAGACTCTGATGCTCTCCCTCTAACTTCGCCAGATGCTCTTCTAAACGGGCAGAAGTGGTGGCAGTCATGGCAGCCTGGGACAAATAATCCTCCTATTCAGATGTCTCTGCCCTCAAGTCGGCTTCCAGCTGGGCAATCTCGTTCCTGACCTGCACAATATGATTGTGCTTCTCTGTGATCTGTACAGCCAGCCTGTTCTTCGAGGCAGCACGTGCCTCACTTGCAGCATTGAACTGACCATATTGGTCAGCCAGCTCGCCGATCTCTCGAACAAGGGAGTCCTTCATTGCCGGGAAAGTAGCCTTCTCCTCCGCAAGATCCGTCATCAAAGCCTCATCCTCTGCACGGAATATTGACGTCAGACTCCGTTATTTGATGTCTCAAAACCTGGCCACCTGACCCTTCAGGTCATTCAGGACCTTTTTCAGAGTGTTGGCCCGCTCTTCATAGCTTGCTATGCTCTCGAGGGCCGCCGCTTGGCACTCTACAACAGCCTTTACAGGGCCGAAGGCGGTATTCCGATTCAGGACCCCAGGAAGCTTCACTTTCAATACGGAGTAGAAAGCTTTGACAACTTCCCGGGCCATCTCTTCATCCTCGGTCGAGGTCGTCGGAGAAGAGGCTTGGAGAGTTTCATCCACTTCTGGAAGGAACGCTTGACAAGAAGCCAAACTTGACAAGAAAATCCATTCCACCAAAAACTATACTCGATTATCATGTGTCACGTCCATATTACCTCTGATACCGATAGTCTTCCAACTTGACGCCCATACCCAACCCGAGATGAAAGACACGGTGCCAAGATCACAAAACCTATCACGACTATGTTACCTCTATTAGGTTTTGTTTCAAATCTATTACCCGCACCGCTGGTGTGCCAAAGGGTAATGGGTCCACGAAAGTATCATTCCAATCTATTTGCTCGCATTTTCGGATGCACAAAAGGGCAATAGGTCCAAACAAAAAAGGAGATAGGGGGTTCCCCAGCGGGTTATCCTTTACACAAATGCGATATTTGGCTCTCTAAAACAAGCACCACAAATATCAGAAGCAAAGAGTGGAGCGAATGTATTCTGTTTATTTAAAATCAGTTACATTCACAGGACTACATCTCATGAGCAAAACAAAAAGTTCTCCATCTCTTCATCCGGGCAAGAAGTAAAAGATTACATTGATGTCCAAAAGAAGAGAAAATTCGCTACTCATCAGCAACACACAGCTTGGTCAGCTTGGCAGCACCACGCTTTCGTCGAAAAATAGTTTTGTGGCCCTCAAAGGAGGTCATATTTTACTGTTGAGCAAGCAAACAAGGCTGTTGAACCTTCGAGAAGCTACACGGAGGAGGGCAAATATAGCATGCTAAAATATCTACAAATGGTGATCTTCTCTCCTCCATATTGCGGACGCCGTGGGCCCATTTCTCCAAGAGACCATACCTTCAAAACAACATCTCTAGTATTGCTTCTGCCTACTTGAAGAACCGTGGAAGCAGAACTTTCACGATGACGCCCAACTACCGTCCGACTCTTCGATGTATAAAGGTTCTTCCTATCATCTGAGAAAAACCCTTCCAAAACATGAAGAGTCCTGAGCTCTCTGATGTGTGTGTCAAGTGTTGCATCTTCACCATGCCCAGAATCATCGATATCGGTCCTGGAGAAATTTGCTAGCCAGATCCCTACAGAATATGAAAAGGAGGCAGAAAGAAATTCAGACTCAGAAAAAACTAACTCCTGAAGACTCCTATGCGCCCAAAGGGCTATGCGCCCAAAACCAGACATGTGGGCGCATAACACTCGGACAGTACGTGGGCGCATAACACTCGGATAATACGTGGGCGCATAACATGCCACTGCTTAGAGGGCGCATAACATGGAAACATGTGGGCGCATAGCACACCACAGTGTTGGCACATGACTTCTGTGGGCGCATAATGATGCTCATAGAAGTATGTTGCCTTAGGCACAAGCGCCCTGGCAGAATAAAAGTCCGAGCGTCACAAATTAATGCTCGAGACTTTGTTTTTGAAATATGCTCTCACCCAGAATCGGGTCCTGGACTGCCGAGGACGCTGCCGTAGGAGGATAGTCACTCGGGGCAGCCCCCTTGCCCTTCGTCGATCTCTTAGTGACTTTGGGAGACATGGTTCTCAAAGAAAGAAGACGAAGAGTTTTTTTGAAAAATTCAAAGAGAAGGGAATAATGAACTTTCTCTCTCGTTCAGGGCCTATTTATAGGCACGGGCCACTTCCTATGCGCCCACTTGTATGCGCCCATGCGCCCATTGCGTTGTATGCGCCCACAATGGCCTATGCGCCCACATGAAGAATCGGCTTTCTGCACACTATGCGACTGTCACTTGCTGACGTGGATGACGCATGAAGGATGGACTGCTCCAAATTCTGCTTCGATGAATCTGTCAGTTCGGATTTCAAGGAAGATCTCCACTATCGTATCTCTCTGACAGACTGGCCAAATACTATGTGCCCAAAGAAGAGAGACGTGCTATGCGCCTATTACATCACGAGAAGACGATCCATGCTTCTTTCAAAGTATTTCGAACTTGTTTAAGTATCGAAAACTTTGAAGGGGTTCTTGTAGAAGTATGAAAAATTTTCAGCAAAAGAAGCCCCATGCGCCCAAGCCAGTAAAGCTCTATTCGCCCAAGTCAGTGAAGCTCCATGCGTCCAGTCAGTGAAGCTCCATACGCCCAGTCAATGAAGCTCTATGCGCCCAGTTAGTAAAGTTTTATGCGCCCAGTCAGTGAAGTTTTATGTGCCCCGCCAGTGAAGTTTCATGCGTCCAAGACTAGCTCCCCCAAAAGGAGGGCACATAGCCTGAGACATGGCTATGCGCCCAAGCCTGACTCAGTCAAAGCCATGGTCAAAACATGCACCGAAGCGCACAGCCATATCAGTCTCTACAAGCAGTCGTGCACCAAAGCATGCGGCCACGTCACGCCACGACCAACCCACGATCTCGTAGCCTGTATGCGCCTAAATCTTATGCGCCCAAAGCAGGACTATGTGCCCATATAGAAACCAGTGTGTTTCCTCATATGGGCGCATAACATTATTCCAACCCAAGAACGACTATAAAAGGAGGGCCTCATTCTTCTTCAAAAGACAGAACAAAGAGCATTTTCAAGAGCCAAATTGTTGCACTTTTTGCCAGTGAGCCGAGAGTTAGCAATTTTCTTAGGTTTTCTCCCACTTTTGTAATCAGAGTGTCAACAGAGTAAAGGAGCAACTGCCGCTCGATCTCCATCGTTCCATTCCCCAGAATTCTTTTTTTTGTATTCGGGGATCCTCAGCACAGGATCTCTCAGGCGTACTCGATTTTTAGTGCCTTGCGCCAATAAAGAAAAGACATCATTTTTTTTTGTGTGTGTCCACAATCACAAAACAAACAAAATCCTAATCCTAAGTCTAAGCTGTACCTCAAACTGCAAATGTCTTTGATGGCTATCGGCCCAATGTCGCTGTTTGTCCTGCGCCATGCGAAGTCGATCTCTGATGAGCTTCACCTTCTCGAATGTGTCAACAACCATCTCAGGTCCCAATAAAGCTCGCTCTCCAATATTATCCCAAGACAAGGGTGTACGACATCTACGCCCGTACAGTGCCTCGAATGGTGACATCCCAATGCTGACCTGGAAACTATTATTGTATACAAACTCTACTAAGTGCAGGTGATCCTCCTAGGATCCTCCAAAATCCAGAACACAAGTATGCAGCATGTCCTTGAGTGTTTGAATGGTCCTCTCTGACTGTCCGTCTGAGGGTGGTATGCAGTATTGAACTTAAGCTGAGTGCCCAAACTATTCCGATCCGAGGTAATGCTCACCGGAACTCCGTGTATCCTGACAATCTGCCGCATATACATCTTTGCTAGCCTTTTAGTAGACGTACCCACTTTAAATAGCAAAAAGTGGGCTGATTTGGTTAACCTGTCTACGATGACCCAAATAGTATCTTTTTCTCCTGGTATACGCGACAATCCAGAAACAAAGTCCATCGTAATGTGCTTCCACTTCCACTTCAGAATGGGCAATGGCTGTAATAGTCCTCCTGGTCTTTGCCTCTCTGCCTTAACCTGCTGACAGACTAAATATCTGGCTACGAAGTGTGCTACCTCCCGCTTCATCCCATACCACCATAAATGCTCCTTCAGATCCGTATACATCTTGTTGGCACCTGGATGCATAGAGTACTGAGAACGATGGAACTCCTGCATAACCTGCTTGCGAAGCTCTCTGTTGGGCATACTCAGTCTGGAACCGTGCCTCAAAGCGCCATTCTCTACAATGACAAACTCATCCACAAGTCCTGTTCGAGCCTGCTCTCGAATACACCGCAGAGTAATATCATCGAACTGAGCCGACTTGATCCTCTCTATCAAGTCTGACTAAATCTGAAGGCCCCACATCTGCATCTGAACTCTTAGCATAATCACCTCGATCCCCAGGCTCTCTAAATCTGCTAACAAGTGACGATCCATCGTCAAACACATAGCTACCGGCTACCTACTCAAGGCATCGGCAACCACGTTGGCCTTCTCTGGATGATACTGCAAGGAAATGTCGAAGTCCTTTATCAACTCCAACCATCTGCGCTGCCTCATGTTGAGCTCCTTCTGTGTAAACACATACTTCAAGCTTTTGTGGTCTATTAAGATCTCCACACGTTCTCTGTATAGATAGTGCTTCTACAACTTAAGAGCAAATATAACTGCCGCCAACTCCAAATCATGGGTAGGGTAGTTCTTCTCATATGGACGTAATTACTTGGATGCATAGGCAATCACCTTTCCATGCTGCTGCAAGACACAACCTAGACCTTTCTATGAGGCGTCACTGTAGATAGTGAACCCGCCTGATCCTGATGGCAATATTAGAATTGGGACTGTCATCAGTCGCTTCTTTAACTCATCAAAAGCAACCTGACATTCCTCTGACCAGATAAACTCTGCGTCCTTCCGGGTCAGCCTAGTCAATGGCTCTGCAACCCGGGAGAAAGCTTGAACGAACCTCCCGTAGTAGCCTGCAATCCCAGAAAGCTCCTGATCTCCGCAACTAAACTCGGTGCTGTCCATGCCTCAACTGCTATGATCTTCTTCGGGTTGACTTAGATCCCATCTCCGGTCATAACATGACCTAGGAAATCAACTCGATCTAGGAAGAACTCACACTTTGAGAGCTTGCCATAAAGTTGCTCCTTCCTGAGAGTCTCCAGAACTACTCTCAAGTGCTCCTCATGCTCCTTTGGGTTCTTCAAATATACCAAGATGTCGTCAATGAACACCACCACGAACTTGTCTAAGTACTGGTAGAACACCTTGTTCATCAAGTTCATAAACACCGTCGGGGCATTAGTTAACCCAAACGACATCACCATGAACTCAAACTGGCCATACCGTGTCCTGAATGCTGTCTTCGGAATGTCCTCCTTCTTTACCTTCGCTTGATGGTAACCTGACCTCAGATCAATTATGGAGAATACCTTCGCTCCGCTCAACTGATCGAACAGATCATCGATCCTTGGCAGCGGGTACTTGTTCTTGATCGTGAGGTTGTTGAGTGCCCTGAAGTCGATGCACATCCGTACTGACCCATCCTTCTTCGACACAAAGAGTACTGGTGCACCCCATGGTAAAAACTCGATCGGATGAAGCCTTTGTCCTGCAACTCATCCACCTACTTCTTTAACTCCACTATCTCGCTGTTGTTCACTCTATAGACGTGCTAAGATATTGGCTCTATGTCAGGAACCAAATCTATAGAGAACTCTACATCTCTATCCGGAGGTAACCCTGTCAACTCCTCCGAAAATACATCCATAAACTCAGCTATCAATGGATGTGGCACGCTATGCTCCTCTGCTGAAACTCCGCAGAAGACTCCGCTGCTCTATTCCGCCTCCCGTCTAGTGAACTCGAACTCTAGCTCTCTTGGTACTCTGAAAAGAACTCTACTCCTGCGACAATCTATACTGGCATGGTGCTTGTTCAACCAATCTATACCGAGTACAATATAGTAGTTCGGTAATGGCATTACGAGCAGACTCACATCCAGTTCTCGGCCTCCCAAAACTACTCTCCGATCCTTGCAAACATCATGGACGAGGATGATACCACCTCCAGTCATGATCTTACAAGTCCTAGGCAATGGTTCAGAAGAAAGCTAGTGTCTAACCTCAAATGATACAGATACAAAACTATAGGAGGCCCCTTATCAAACAAAGCAAATACGGGAAAAGGTATAATCAAAGGAGGAAAATTTATTTCAAAAGAAGGCAATTAGCAGCCAGAATTAGATAAAAGTTTTCCTAATGTGATTGAGTACCTTAACTTATATCCAATATCCTACTGCAGGCTGTAGTGATACTCTAGTTCGAGTACCACTACGAAATCATACTAGTTGCGATTGGACCTGCATGGGCTACCACTAAAAACGTGTCACGACCCGTACCCAGTGTAAGGGTACGAAAGGTGGGTACGTCCAGCCTACGCCACAGTATCGACGGTAGAACGCTGTCCTAGGTCACAACATCTAACATAATATGGAATATGCTCCGAAAGGAGAACAATATATAAGGTAAAACTCAATCACAATATCTAAGATGGAATAGAAGATAAGATGATCTCAATAGAGAGTCACAAATATGAATAATAAGTCTCGGTGTAAACCACACCATAAACAATATCTCAATACAATCTCAATTGTATCATAAACCTAGATAATAAGATAAGTCTAAAATAAGCTAATGGCAAGTCCTCAGCGACTACTGGATCCTTTTGAGGGTCCAGGTCACCTGTGTCAACTAGGCCTGCTCTATAGTAAGTATCGCAGCAATCCTCATCATTTGTAATATTTTCAACAAGTCCAGTCAGGACAGGAATGAATACATATCTCTCACACAGTTCATAACATAAAAGGAAAATATGAACAAGCTATAGAATAATATACATGAAACGCTGTAAAAAAATATAGTAGAGAGACTGTAAAAAGAAGAACATGATATAGTGGAAATAGATATACATGATATAGATAAGAAAACTAAACTAACTACGTAATTTAGAGCACATGTTTGGTTATATAAATAGGCTTAGGTTGTACATGACTTAAATCTAGGTTGGAGTTGCACATGAGATGGGTATAAGTCACATAACCAAAAAAATACTCCCTCTGTCCCAATCAATACACAAGGATCTGTCCAAGTTATATTATTGCACATAAAAGAGTAGTGACTCATGGATAGCTAGTCCATATGGGTACCAATGGTTTATACATGAAGGCTCACATGATCATGAGTATATATGAATATCACATGAGTATACATGAATAAATACGAATACAAGGAGTAGATGATGCACATGATAAAGTACATGAGCACAATATACCCGATGTATCCGAGGGGATAGCATCGCATGAAGAGATCCATATAGTACTAATCCGTAATAACACCATGACAGCATCAAGTAAACTAGTCTATAACAAGTGAATATATCCAAACAAGTATGAAACGATCAGAGAATGTACTCGCCTGGTAATCCAAGCTGCTGATGAGGAAGTGTAACTGAACTGGAGTGATGTAATCCTATTTAAAATAATCATAAGTCACAACATGGTCTAAAATATCATAAGAAAGGTCTACAATACAATTCTATATAATTCTAGGTCCTTCTAGGTCAAAGTTAACCCTTGGTCAACTCTGGTCAAACTTGGTCAACTATAAGTCAACTCGTTCGTTTACTAATTTTTAGGTCAAACACAAGTTATCGAGTCATTCTAAGCTCGTTTGAGTCGATTTGGATCAAGTTTGACTCAAAGTTGACTTTTGTCAACTTGGTCAACTTGCCACAACTCGACTAATCTAGGCTCATTGGGCCAATCCTAAACTGACTAGCTAACCCTTAAATATATCTCAAAGCAATCACAACATATGCATATATTCCACTCATTCACTACATAATATTTATAAACATAGGCATGCAAAGAAAGGGGAAAAGAGAGAGTGTGCGAGGGTGTTATGTGAGAGCTGCTGTTGTAAGACTAAAATCTGAGAAAAAACACAAAAATCTCAACTATACATATAATATATCTATATGTATCAAGTAAATTATACATGTATATATATAAAAAAACTATATATATTTTTTTGTTGGAAACACCCATTTTATTCATGAAGGCCGAAAGGCCGAACCATTACAAGTATACCATGAGACGCAAAATGCCGAAGCCTATACACGTATACTGACAAAAGAAGAAGGAAACAAGGAAGAGTAGAATCAACACGACTGATCCGAGGAGAGGAGAGAGTTCCAGAATCCCGTCTGTCCATGATGGCAGAGGGATCTCCTTTTATGGCACTGGCGAATGGTTTCCCGGATTAGTTGGTTGGCGTTGTACTGGCGGCCTTCATATCTAGCCTTGTTCCGATTTTTCTAGAGAACCCACGTGGCAGCCGCAGCGGCAATCTGGTGGCCGTGAGATGCCGATGCCCAGGTTGCCATGAGATGGTGGAAGTTGTCGCCCCCATGAGATAATTGGCAATGCTGGGAGAGAGCTCTCCAGACCTTGATCGGTAGATCCCCTTGACTGAGGATGTGGCTGAGAGTTTTCGATTGACGATTTGTGCAGCATGTACAAGCAAAAGCAAGGCTGAACTCGATGGTGTTTAGAGTGTCATCAGTGGGAAGGATGTTGCGAAGGGCTCTCTAGATGAGGAAGGACCACTTCTTGGGGATGCAGGTCTGCCAGAAGGAGGCAATGGTAGGAGATGGAGCCGCATTGCCTAAGATCACTCTTCTGGTCGACTTAACCAAGAATGTTCCGTTAACATCTGGCGACCACTCGAGCTTATCAGCGTCTGGTCCGATCTTTACTCTGCTACGACGAATGAAATCGACCGCCTTAGACCCGGCCCAAACCCAAATTTTGATCCAATTCCAGGTGTTATTAGGAAGGTCCCATAATTCCTTGATAGTGCTATTCCTGGAGGCAGCAAAAATGTTGGGCAGCAAGATATTGCCGACCCAGCGCTTCATGAATGGCAAAGTTTCGCCGTTGTCCACCTTAAGGCGAATCGCTGGTTCGGCTAGGGACCGCCCAATGAGAATGTGTCGCCAGGCCGCGGAGGATCTGCTATTCGCGACGGCCGTCGACGGGTGGATGTGTTTGAAGTATCTGGCCTTCATGAACCTGGACCATAAGTTCTTACTCGTGTGAAGCGTCTACCACAATTTCATTGAAAAAGCATTAACAATGTGGAAAAGTTTAGTGAATCCCAGTCCCTCCTCCTCTGTAGTACGAGCCATGGTATCCCAGCTGGCCTAATGGTGCTTGTCGTGACCGCCACTGTGTCCCCAGAGAAAGTTGCTGAAGATGCTCTCGATGTAGGATGGAACTTTCTTGGGAGGAGAGCAGGCAGCTCGGGTGTAGATGGGAATAGAAGAGAGGACATGTTTGATGAGGATCATCTTGCCTCCGGGGGAAAGCGTGGTGTTGTGCCAGCCCTCGAGCTTCTTTCTGATGCGAGTGATCAGGTTTTTAAAAATCCTGGCATTAGATCTGCCGTAGACGAGGGGACATCCCAGGTAGTGGAATGGAGGATGCTGGATGGGGAATGAGGTAGTGGTAGCGATGCTCGCCGCTTGCTCTCTTTTGAGTTTGTGGTGGGTGTAGATAACACTTTTATTCGGGTTGATCTTCTGTCCGGAGCACCATTCGTATCTCTGGAGCGTATTTTGGACGACGTCCACGGATCCGGCATCCCCGGAAAAGAATATGAGGATATCGTCTGTGAAGGCCAGGTGGATGATGATCGGGCATCCGCTGGCAGTGTGGTAGTGCTGGAAGTTGGAGGAGCTCGCCATCTTATTAAGGTTTCTGCTCAAAGCGTTCGTCGTGATGATGAAGATGGTGGAAGACAGAGGATC
The DNA here is from genome assembly GCA_029216955.1 of Iris pallida. Classification (NCBI taxonomy): domain Eukaryota; kingdom Viridiplantae; phylum Streptophyta; class Magnoliopsida; order Asparagales; family Iridaceae; genus Iris; species Iris pallida. Next base: position 1,348,886 of record JANAVB010015599.1, on the reverse strand, counting down.
TCCTTGCCTAACCCCACGACTAGATTTGAAGAATCCGTCTGCATGGCCGTTAATAATCGTGGAGAACCACGAGTTGCTGATCGATCTCCATACGATGTTGGTCCAAGTTTTAAAAAATTCGAAGGCTCTGAAGACTCAGATCATGAATTGCCAATCCAGTATATCGTAGGCTTTTTTCATGTCCAATTTGATGGCTATGTTGCCCCCTCTTGCTGGGAGCTTCATGCAGGTGACTAACTCTTGGGACAACATGATGTTATCTTGGATATTTTTCCCTCGAACGAAGCCACTCTGCTCCTCCGAGATGATCTTGGGGAGAAGACCTGCCATACGGGAAGCGATGATCTTAGATATGATCTTATTGGTGAAGGTGCAGAGACTGATAGGGCGAAAGTCACGAAATGTCTCTGGGTTGTCTTTCCTCGGAATTATGATTAGGTTGGTGCTCGAGATGGCTCTGGGGTACGTAGCTCTCTGGAGGAAGGAGGAGATCGTACTGTGAATATCTCCCTTGATGATGTCCCAACAAGTGCCGAAAAAGGTTCCCAAAAATCTGTCTGGCCCGGGCGCACTGTGTTCGTCGAGGGCCCAGACGACTTCTTTCACTTCGTCCTCTGAGGGGGGCTGTTCGAGCCGGGTATTATCTATGTCACTAATGAGATGGGAAACCTTGTATAGGAAGGTGTGAGACTCGTTTCACAGTATCGGTATTTATATACGGATACATATTTTGTATTATATTTATATTTTTGCAATTTTTGGAACGCTTTAAATTTTTTTCCAAATAATATATTTTTTCCTTGGCCGGCATACCGACGGTGTACCGGTGTATACCGACGGCATACCACCTGGGGCAGATTTCCACATTTCGATATTTTCAATTTCAGATATTTTCGTGAATAGTGTTTTCGATATTTTCATGAATAGTATTTTGGATGTTTTGATGAATAGTATTTAGATATTTTGGTGAATAGTATAGATGCATCCTATTATCCAATGGACAATTGGTTTTCTTTTAATGGATAAGATTGACTTAGATTGTGACATGGATCACAATCCAACGGTCATGATTAATTCACCCCTTCTATATATATCCTATGAGTTTCTCTCTCCTCTCTTTTCTTTCCTTCTCCATTTCCTTTTTACTCTCTTTCCTCTTCCTCAAGCTTAGGAAGGCTTGGCCTTGAGGCCTAGAGTGTGGTTTCGTGCCCCTCTTAGTAGTAGAGTAGAAGATTAGGCTTCGAACTTAACCCTAGGTAAGTACATCTTGCTCAAAAGTGACATGACCATGCTACAATTTTGTTTTCCATAAAAATTAAAGTTTTATTGTTCTATAATAAGCTCCTCTAAATTGTTAACATCTTTAGTATATAGCACTTTTGGTTATGATCGGTAGAATTACGTAGATCTGAGTTTCTAGATATGAGTTTTGAGTATTTTGAGGTATTGATCTATCAAATGCTTTAATTTGTGAAAACTAATACTTTCATGTTGTAGGAAATTCAATTCTATGTAATTTTGACTTTTGAAAATCCGAATTTCGATTTAAAATGAAGTTTTTATGGCCGAACAAGTTTTGGCAAAAATTTGGATTTTGTTGCTATTTGAAAAATCGGTATACCGACGGTATGCCGGTGTATACCGATGGTATGCCGATTTTTGCACCAGAAAATTTCTGTCTTTAGGCCGGTATACCGTCGAATACCGCCGGTATGCCGTTTTAGGCTGAATTGAGTTGTTTTTGCCTATTTTTGACCGTTTTTAATATTTTCTCGATTATAATGGACTCTTAACATGATTAGATGACCTTGTATAGTTAGAGAATGATTTTACACCCTATATACACTTGACTCTCTCATGTTCAATTATTATTCTATGACAAGTACTCACTTTTTAATTATTCATTCTCACATGCCATGATATGTCTTTCCTTTCGATTCTTTCTTATATGCTACCATAGTTGTTGCCATGTCTTTTTTGCTTACTAGATAGTGGCCCGTCGTGGCATACTCATGGTACATGTCCTTCTTGCTTACATGATAGTGGCCTGTCATGGCGTACTTCCTTATTTCTCTATAGTGGCTCGTAGTAGCGCACTCAGTTATGTGTTTTCTTTTACAAGTATATGATATGGTTGTTCATATTATAAGTCAAGACTCGTTTCATCTGGCAGCAGTCTTGTTGGGCAATAGATGTACTACTCGTACCCCTGGACATCCGGGTATCTGTAGTCAGGTAGTTGCAAAAATTCTCAACTTGCATACTAGTAATTAGGATTGTGATAACCCTAGCTAGTTAATGATAGAAAGCCGTAGGCAATGATTGGCCGTACACTTTTGGTTGTGCGTTACTTTATATGCTCTTATGTCGATGAGTGGCCAGCAGCTAAGTTCTGCTAGGGAAAAGATCTGCAACCCTGCTCCTTGTTTGGTTTATGGGTTGTGGCTCTGAATTTTAGTAGTTCCTAAGTCCCTTGTTGCTCATTGGCTTATTGTTCTCTATTGCTATATGGTTTAGTATTTCCATTCAGTCATTTATATTCTTGAGATATGTGCATTGGTACCGCACTAGTCTCGACCCATATTTATTTTTTTCTGTCATTATGTTGTTGTTGTTTTGTTTGTGGGTTTATGTCATTCACCTCGAGCTTTCCTTGTGGTACTTGATATTTGGGGCCTGACCCCACTGGTTTTGTTTGGCCAGATTTACTGCTGGAGCCCGAGGATTCTCCATACCTTTCTCTGGATGACCCGCCGCCTGCTTAGATCTGCGGTTGTTCCTCCTCGCGAGTGGGTTCCCTTTTTGTACCGCTCGTGTTTTATTTCATTTTTGGTGGTGTTAGCTAGGGCATGTGTTAGCCCTATTATTTTGAGACTTTCTCAGTCTTCTGTCAACATGATATATTATATTAGATCTAGACTAATATAGTGATCATGTATATTGGTACTTTGCTAGTGTAGTATTTTGTATTCACTAGCTTCATGATCATGTATGATATAGTATTTTGGGATGCCTCTTTACTTTCATATTTGATATACTCTTGATACTTGTTGTTGTTGGATTGAGATAGGATTTGTTCGACCATAGGAGTCATCAGTGGCATGCTAGAGTCTTCCCACTTGTCTTCTAGACAACTTTGATCGTACAATAGGGTACTGGCGTACCTTGATATACGTAGCTGGCTTTGTTTCACCCCCGATCTCCAGTATTCTGGTTCTGGGGCGTGACAGAAGGCATTGTCTTTGGTGACTGTTTCCTTGGAGAATAGTCTATAATAGAACTTAGCAGCCGCCACTTGGATGCCTTTAGGATCGCTGATGTTGGTACCGTCCTCTCCGACGATCTGGTGGAGGGTGATTTTTTTGTCTATGACCATTAACGCAGGCGTGGAAAAAACTTGAGTTGTTGTCCCCCTCACTGTCCCATTTGATCATGGCTTTCTTTTTCCAAAAATCTGTATCAATTTTTTGCCTGAATTTGAGGATGGCTTTGGTGAGATTCAGAGCCTTCCTGGTATCAGGCGAATAGTCGGTTATGTACCTGGCTTCGGCATGAGTAACGTCATCCTTAGCCTCGTGAATGGCTTGCCAGAGCTTTCCTCGTGGCCTGGAGTTTGTGACCACCCGGTTGAGAGGTTCGAGGGAATTCGTGCTGTTCCAAGCTTTCGTCTCCCAAAAATTGGGGGTGCTCGTTCCAGAAGTCCAAGAAATGGAAGCTTTTTCTGGGCTGGTTGGAGGTGCTGGCAATTTCAACTAGCAGGGGGCGTGGTCAGATTCGGTGGCGTTAAGGTGAGAGAGCTTGGAGGTAGACCCCATCCCTAGCCAGTGAGCATTGGATAAAGCCCTGTCGAGGCGAAAGAATTGTCGACGGTCGCCTTCCTGCATGTTGCACCAAGTGAATGCATTTCTTGTGAACGGAAAGGTTGTGAGGTGGGAGTTGAAGATGAAATCGTTGAAGTCTTGCAAGGCTGGGAGGGGGGAGGGCGGCCTCCAATTTTCTCATCTCTGCAGGTGATAGCGTTGAAGTCCCCAATACAAAGCCATGGAAGGTTATGGTTGTGATTGTTGATGTTTAGGAGGTCGTTCCAGAGGTGCCTGCGATCCGCGATGTCGTAGATGCCATGAATCGCAGAAAGGATGGCGCGGTTAGGGATCAAAGGGTGTTTCATCCAGCAGGAAAGGGCTTGGCTGGAATCGTAGATGACTCCGATTTGAACGGCCTTGGAACAGAGGATCCAAATGTCGTGTCTGCCAGCTATGGCCGAGTGAAAGCCTAACTGCAGTTGGATGGATTTAAGTTTCCTGTAAGGGATTTTGGGTTCGAGGATAATCAAGACGTCGATCTTGTGAGTTTTCTTAAGGCTGGTAATTCTCCTCATAGAAGGTTTGTTCGCTAGACCACGGACATTCCAAGAGAGAATGTTCAGCATTATTGGAGGTTTGGGTGGGGTTGGTTGGACCGCTTAGCAGCAGACCTAGTGTGCATGGATAGGGACTTTGCGGACCCTTTCTTGTCCTATTTCCTGGTAGAGATGGATGCTACCCCCGCCGTTTTGGAAGATGTCCTAGGTTTTTCGGAGCTTTGTGGGAGTGCGACTGTATCTCCGGCCGAATCGAGATCGGTTTGCTCCGACGGGATGAGGAGGGAGTCGTCGAAGATTTCAATCTGGTCGCCTTCTGCCTGCAGACCTGAAGGCCTCTACTAGCCTGCTCTGGCCTTAGAATAGCCAGAGCGTCAATGGCAGAATTACCGTACACTGTTTGGTGGTCGGTCACTATCGGAGGTGCCGAAAGGGACTCCTCTGCATCCTCAATGGGTGGGGCACTGAGATCCTTCGAGTCTGTGCCGGGGGCCTTGACGAGATCGTCGGGAAGAGCCAACTCCTGGGAGGAGCTAATAGCGTCTACCACGAGGGCGTCGAACTGATTGGATAGAGGAAGGACAGGGTGGTGGTATGGGATCACGGTTGTTTCCGTTGAGTTGCCTCTGTCGGACTTTCCTTTACTGGAGTTGAATCTGGTGTGGGAGTTCGGTAGGGGAATCAGGGGTAGTTGTACGGATTTTTGATGCCGGTTTCCTTTGGGATTGGGTTCTGTCCGCTCTGGTTTCTTCCTAAGCTCAGGATGAAGACGGAAGCAATGCTTGGATAAGTGATCACGTAAATGACAGTGAGTGCAGAAGATGATGTGATTATCGTAGATGATCTGCTGGGTGTGGGTCCGGTTGCCAAGTTTGATGTGTATGTGGCTTAGGGGCTCTGAGGTGAGGTCGAGCTCCACACATATCTTGGCGTAGTGTGCTTTAGGGAGGTTGCTGGTTTCTGCAGCGACGGCCACAAAAGTCCCGAAGGTGTTAGCTATACGCCTAAGGGCCGCCGGAACGAAGCAAATGAGGGGAAGATTGGGTAAGGTGACCCAGGCGGCCATCGTCGCTGAGTCTTCCTTGGTGTTAAAGTTCGCTGACCACTTGATTATCTTTATATGGTGGGAGTCAGCTCTTTCGGTGCCTTTAGACCACACCGTCCTGTGGTCAAGGTCAGAGGAAAGGTGTAGCAGAATATGCCTCGGGTCGAGGGGGCTACCATGTACTCAGTCGATAGCCGCAAACCGGCTATAACCTCTGCGACCTGGGCGAGTTTGGGACAGCCGAAAGAGAATTTGAGGACGAAGGAGTAGGGGAATGAGGTGGCCAGAGAAGAGAGTTCCTGGTCGATGAATGGCACCGTTGGCATGGAAGATGTCGGCGGATACTCTATTTCGGGAAGAGAGACGTCCGGGATTTGGAGCCCCTGCTTGGGGGCCCTATCCGGACGAAGGATGTCGGCGAAGGAAGGGGTCGGGCTTTGAGAAGGGCCCGAAGGTGGTCTGGCCGGAATCTGGGTCGCGCCAGGGGATGCAGAGCTCAAAAGGGGATGGGTGGCGCCCGAAGCAGGTGGGGGCTGGGTTGCGCCTATTGGGGGGCGCGGGATCCACATGGGTTGGACCAGGAGGTTGGTGGAGAGCGCGAGGGGAATCCGGGTGCGCCTGCGCCGGGGAAAGAAGCAGGGTTGCGCCCAGAAGGGGCGACTGTTGGGAGGCCGCGTAGGGACCAGGATGCGCCGAGGGCGAGTTCGGGGGACTCGGCCGACCAGCGCTAAAACCCAAACATAGACATGTATATATATATATATATATATAAATATATATATATATATATATATATATATATATATATATATATATATATATATATATATATATATATTATTTTTTATTTTTTGAAAACACACCCCCTTTTATTCCATGAAAAGAAAGTCGAAGCTATACAAGTATACCCAAAAAGGCACAAAATAAAGGAGCCTATACACGTATACTAACAAAGAGGAGGAGGGACTGTAGGCTATACTCAATGTCATGACCCGCACCCACTGTGAGGGTACGAGTACGTAACAGCGCCCAGTCTACGCCGCAGTGTCGACGGTAGAAACGCTGTCTTAGGTCAATCATCTAACAATATATAAGGTACCTGTACAGTATATACACTCCGAATGGAGGTGACATAGCAGAATACAGTCTCAATCACATCTAAGGTAGAATATAGCATGATGGAAGTAGATAAGAAAATCCTCAAACTGAGGTACAACAAGAAGTGAAATAAATCAAAGTCTCAACAACTCTAAATATACAACTCTGAAAATAAGGACAACAGCTAAACATGAAAAGAAAGAACAGTCTAAGCTATCTACACTATGCAAGGTATCATCCTCAGCAGCTGCCTGAACCTCCCCAGGGGTCCAGGTCGCGAGTGTCATCTAGGCAAGCTCCAAGTAAGGGGTGCAGGGTTCCTCATCATCCTCTGTAAAATTTTCCACGGGTCCAGTCAGGACGGGAGCGAGCATAATACATCTCACGCAGATTATAACAGGTTAGAAAATATAAACATGCAAGAGAGTACAATACGTAAAACTGAAAGAAAGTACATGATGTAAACAGAGAGAGAACTGTAATAGAAATATCTACTATAAGTAGAGAGCTACCATTGACTAGTGATTTAGAGTACAAAGTCGATATGTGAACGGCTTGATTTGTACATGGCTATACTAAAGAGGCGTATTTGGCTATACTACTTTGGAATTGTTCACATGACTATTTATACTCCCCCATACCCCAATCAATACACAAGGATCCAGACAAGTTATGTTACGTACATGGTTTTCACATGAAGCCCATAAATAGGTGCACATGAAGTATAAATGAGAGCTCATAATGAGTGTACATGAAGTTCACATGGGGGCCCATAAATGGGTGCACATGAAATTCACATGGAGGCTCATAAATGAGTGCACATGAAGTATAGGTTATACATGAGATACATGGGAAACATGACCGAACATGAAAGCACATGAGAGTACACGAGCATGCATGAACGAGCATGAAGCACATGAGAAACATGAATAACATGAGAGCGAGGAATACATGATGTACATGAAACACATTACATGATGTATCCGATGCTTCCGAGGGGGATAATATCTCAATGTAGGGATCCATATAGTACCAATCCGTGATAATATCGTGACAGCATCAAATAAGGTAAACTAGAGCAGGAATATAATTCTAAGCAAGTTATGAAATGATCAGAGAATGTACTCGCCTGGTATCTGAATGTCTGTAGTGAATATACTGTCCGAGATGAGGTACCTGACTTCTAGTTAGAGCAATACAAGTCAAGATGTATACAGGGGATGATAAATGTAATCTACAATGTATCTGCATGCTGTCTAGGTCAAACTAGACTAAAGTCAACACTTGGTCAACTCTAGTCAACCACACTAGTCAAATTAGGTCAACTAGGTCAAGTCCTAGCCCAAACAAGTCTAACAAGTCTCACTAGGCCTAACCAAGCCTAGGCTAACACTCACACAATCACAAGACAATGTGAACCACAACAATGCATAATATAAAATAGATAATATATATAAATATATACCTTCATACATACATGCATATCCATATTACATACAAATTTATATATATAGGCATATGTTACATCATGCATATTTACGTAGTTACATAGATATATACATTTATGCACATTTACATACATATTTTTATACATTATATATGTTAACATTCATTACAATGCATTATATTTTACTTATACCTTTGATTGATTCATTCACTCATATATGACATTCATTCATGCATTTATACATTCATTCATATCCCATATGCATGCATATTTCAGTTCAGGCATTATATCCATTCACATATCATTAAGTTGCATACATATACTTATTTTTATTACATACATGTCATTCATGCATATTACATACTTACATGCATCTATACATTATATAAATGGTATACAACATGTAAAAATAGAAGAGGAAAAATGGGGGAAAAACTGAAATGGAAAGGGAAGGGAAGGAAAATGTAAGATAAAGGAAAAACATTGGACATATACATGCTTGCATCATATATTCTACATTACCATACATGCTATCATTATATATTACATTATATTATTTATATATTATGCATTCATATCTATCATTACATGTATACCTTGCATTCATATCTAGCATTCATTATATACTTTCATGCATACATTGTATATCATTCTTTCATTCATGCATTTATGCATTGCTTACATACATTATATTAATTGCATTCCTACATGCTTGTATTCAACCATATATATGCATTAATGTAAAGAGGATATATATCATATATATATCATTTCATTCATCTAACATATCATGCATTACGTACTCTATATTCATTTAATATACATACTACATAGGCTCATAGGTTACACAAAATACCTATATCGTATAGTCACTCTTCTACTCAAAATCAATACTGTACCAATTGGGTATTCACTAATTTCTAGGATTAAAGTATGTTGTAGTACTTCGTGTTAGCTTTCCGAAACTTCAAACGGATCGTATTTTCGTGTCCGGAAGCTCCCAAAATTGCGAAAATACCGAAACGCGTTCGTCTTTCGTACAGCTGACACTCAAATAATTCTATAGAAAGTTACAGAAAGAATTTGGCTTATTAAAATATATATTTGGAAAGCTAACTTCGATACGGTTCTTTTAAAAAAACGGGAGATAAATCGGAGTTCTAAGCTAAAAGTTATGACATTTTTAAGTTGCTTTGGTTAATAAAAACATGGATGAATATTATGACGAATTTGAGTTATTTTGGACAAAAGAAACACATGTAGGCCAAGATACTTGGATACCAACATAGGTATCCAAATGAAACTTATTCTAACCATCCTAACTAAGATCAATCCACTCTCTAACCATTCTAAAATTGAATTTAAATATTTATTTAAACTATTAGCATACAAACATACACATGAGGTGTCCTAATTTGGGATCTATCAAATAGGACACAAGACACATATCTAAAATCCTCAAGAGAGCTCCAAATGGCCTCAATTTTGATTCTAAAGGGGACACATGCATGAGGATGGATCCTACGGATTCAAAACTAATTTATATGCAAAGAAAATCGATTTAGAGGATGGGTTTTACCTATTGGGAGTGGAATCCCAATGAAATCCTCTAGGACACGGCTCCGATACGAAGATCCCTCAAAGTGGACACTCCTCCTTGCACTTCTCTTCCAATCAATGGTAGCACCCTTCCCTTGGAGAATGGAAATGATTGAGAGAAGATTTGGTGAAGTAATGATTTGATTTCGAGATCAAATCAAAGGGAAGGCTCTCTAAAATTAGGAAAGAACAAAAGGAAAATAAAAGAGGCAAGATTGAAATGAATGAAATGAATCATTCTTCCCTAAAGATGGCTGCCATAAAGAGTCCATTAGGGCTAATGGGAAATGTCCTAGTTGCCCTTCTCTAGTCTCATATGGTTAAGTCTAGACTAGGTTCAAGTTTGGGGTCAAAATGATCTAGTTTTGAGTCTCTAACTTAACCATTCTAACATGATAAAAATTAGTTTAATTAACTAACTTAAATATTGGGTTTTGTGGGCCATGCTTAACTTAATATTGGGTCCCGTCTAGAGTTTAATCTACCCGGGTCACAATACAAGTCGGAACGAGACGAAACTCAAACACGACTAAACAAATCCAATAAAAACAATATTAAAAATATAAAATTTTTCCAAAATATTAAAATATAAAAAATGACCAAAATTATAATACATCAATTTAAATATTATTAAAATAATCTAAAATTTACCAATTAATCAAAATCCTAAATAATTCAAAAGTCACAAAATGACCAAAATATCTTTAGCCTAAAAAGTTATAAATAGTCATTCTAATCACATGGTTAGGTCCCCATGGTCATGGTTAGTCTCTAGGCTCAACAGTTCTAGGGTTCACTAGCTAACACATCAAATTTATAATTCACTAATTTTAAATAGTATTAAATTAATTAAAAATTCCCATAAATCATAAATTCTATTATTAAATAATAAACTTTTACAAAAGTTCAAAATTACCCTCATTTTAGAAAAGTGGGTGTTACAAGTTTACCCTCCTTAGAAAATTTTGTCTTCGAAATTAAAATGTTCCTACCCCTTCTAGGTCAAACCCCCACAATCAAAGTCTCAAAACTTAATCAATCATACAAATTAAAAGGACGGCATACAGGGTCATGGCATACGATGGTAATGAAAGTCTCATCTAGGTATACTAGTCACACTAGACCAAAATAATCACAGGATATCAAAACATACAAGCAATCAAGGGTGTTGAACTTGAAAAGTTACAAAAACAACAATCATCAAGGTTGTAAGGCTGTCTACCATCCTATATGAAAACTGGTAATTATCAAAAATAAAATAAGATAACTACTAATCATCTATAAAGGGGTACTATTTAAGAAAAATTAAAACCAAAAGTTTAAGGAACGAAAGTCAATAGCATTGAATCCAATCACAATATAATATATATAGAAAGAGAGGGTGTTAGAGAGGGAAACACTAACATTATATAAAGGTTATGTGGTTAGTGTGTGTATGGGTGTATGTTGACATGTTCATATGGTTAGACAGTAGGCTTGTGTGTGTGAAATATACATGAAAGTGTATAGGAGGATTTGGGTCTCAAAACAATAGCTATCAAGTTACACTATTCATGGCATATTGGTTAAACAGTCTACAAGGCACAAGCTATTTACTCATTACATGCATGGCTAACCATATATATATGTATATCTATATGTATAGAGAGGTAGAGATTTAATTATGTATCTATATACATTATAACATGTATGCATAAACTATATATATATATATATATATATATTTATATATATATATATATATATATATATATATATATATATATATATATATATATAGATTTATGAACATAACAAGGAGATGAAGGGTTAGGTTTACATGGCAGTTGTGAACATTAGTGTAGAGTGTCAAGTGTACATGGGTTAAAACTTGAAATGAAGGGTTCAATCATTCAGTTTAGTTCAATATTACATATTAATCCGAAATTGAACTACACATTTGAAAGCAATGTAAAAATGTTAACATGTATTCAGTTTTCAGGATTTTGGAAAAATTCGAACATCAAAACCAATCCAATGTTTACCACAACCACAACCTAACATGTAAGAGTATGAAACCTAACATTATATCCCTACATACAACAATGTTTACGGCTCAAAACATTACATTTAAAAACAACTACAAATTGACTAATCACTTAGAATTCGGGCTTAAAGGGTTAATATGCACACAGTCTCAGATTTGACAAATTCAAACACAAAACTCAACCAATTTCTTTAAAACTTGAAACCCTGTATATAACATACATGTGCAGTGATGTAAACAATGACTAATAACATAAAATTTACATTTAATTTATGAATTTAATCTGGAAAACAGAGAACTAGGCACTGATACTGTACTATATTAGAAATATTGGGATTTTGAAAAATTAACATCAAACATATTAATATGCATTTAGATAGGTTGGTAATCAAGTGTAGCATGCATACGTGTCAGGCAAGTATCTGTGTCCACTATATATATATATATTTTAAGGTAATACAAGAAATAATGGCAAGAAGGAAATAATGATAAAATCTGTTCTGCTTATCTGTTTAAAAGAAGGAACCATTTTGAAACCAGAGCTATAATATCAAATCCAAGTTAAGGTCTAGCAAAATCATCGATACATTGTATTAGGAAAAAAAATTATAGTAAGAAGTTACACTAGATTTATAATAACAGCTAAGCTACTCCTACTCATACTCCTACTCCTAAGTTATTTGATGATAGAATACAATTTATAACAACAGAATGGTACGATAGAGATGATATGTTTAAAAACCTTCTCAAGATACAATCTGATAATCATATGCGTCTGTCCAAAATCATGTTACTCAGAGCCCTCGCCATGCCAGTAAGCAAGGCTGCGATAAACGATAGATTCCATAACTGGGGCATGCACCTCTATAATCATTACGTCTGGAATTCTCGCTACGCCGACTAGTATAGCTGCAAGAAATTCCAAATCTCATAACCAAGATACGTACATCCGAAGTCAGGTCCCTATGTTTTTGCCATGCCAGCTAATATGGCTGCGATAAACTACATGTTCCATAATCAAGTAGACGTTTTACCATTCCTGTATTCCCGTCAACATATGTTATCAGAAAATATCGTAACTTAGGCCATAAAATTCATCTGATAGGAAAATCAAAATCAACAACGATCCAACAAAATCAAATTCAATAATTAAGGAGTGAGAGCAACAAACAAGGAAAATGATTTCAAATTGAAGTTTAAATAAGATTCTCAAGGGTCGTCCCAGGAATCTCTCAAGGAATCCTAACTGTGATTGAGTACCTTCAAAAATATCCTAATCCTACTGCAGGCTGTAGTGATACTCTAGCTCGAATACCACTACATAAACTCGACCTGCATGGGCCACCACTAAAAATGTGTCACGACTCGTACCCACTGTGAGGGTACGAGTACGTAACAGCGCCCAGCCTATGCCGCAGTGTCGGCGATAGAACGCTGTCATAGGTCAATCATCTAACAATATATAAGGTACCTGTACAGTATATACACTCTGAATGGAGGTGACATAGCAGAATACAGTCTCAATCACATCTAAGGTAGAATATAGCACGATGAAAGTAGATAAGAAAATCCTCAAACTGAGGTACAACAAGAAGTGAAATAATCAAAGTCTCAACAACCCTAAATATACAACTCTGAAAATAAGGACAACAGCTAAACATGAAAAAAAAGAACAGTCTAAGCTATCTACACTATGCAAGGTATCATCCTCAGCAGCTGCCTGAACCTCCCCAAGGGTCCAGGTCACGAGTGTCATCTAGGCAAGCTCCAAGTAAGGGGTGCAGGGTTCCTCATCATCCTCTGTAAAATTTTCTACAGGTCCAGTCAGGACGGGAGCGAGCACAATACATCTCACGTAGATTATAACAGGTTAGAAAATATAAACATGCAAGAGAGTACAATACGTGAAACTGAAAGAAAGTACATGATGTAAATAGAGAGAGAACTGTAATAGAAATATCTACTATAAGTAGAGAGCTACCAGTGACTAGTGATTTAGAGTACAAAGTCGACATGTGAACGACTTGATTTGTACATGGCTATACTAAAGAGGCGTACATGGCTATACTACTTTGGAATTGTTCACATAACTATTTATACTCCCCCATACCCCAATCAATACACAAGGATCCAGACAAGTTATGTTACGTACATGGTTTTCACATGAAGCCCATAAATGGGTGCACATGAAGTATACATGAGAGCTCATAATGAGTGTACATGAAGTTCACATGGGGGCCCATAAATGGGTGCACATGAAATTCACATGGAGGCTCATAAATGAGTGCACATAAAGTATAGGTTATACATGAGATACATGAAAAACATGACCGAACATGAAAGCACATGAGAGTACACGAGCATGCATGAACGAGCATGAAGCACATGAGAAACATGAATAACATGAGAGCGAGGAATACATGATGTACATGAAACACATGACATGATGTATCCGATGCTCCCGAGGGGGATAACATCTCAATGTAGTGATTCATATAGTACCAATCCATGATAATATCGTGACAGCATCAAATAAGGTAAACTAGAGCAGGAATATAATTCTAAGCAAGTTATAAAATGATCAGAGAATGTACTCGCCTGGTATCTGAATGTCTGTAGTGAATATACTGTCCGAGATGAGGTACCTGACTCCTAGTTAGAGCAACACAAGTCAAGATGTATACAGGGGATGATAAATATAATCTACAATGTATCTGCATGCTGTCTAGGTCAAACTAGACTAAAGTCAACACTTGGTCAACTCTAGTCAACCATACTAGTCAAATTAGGTCAACTAGGTCAAGTCCTAGCCCAAACAAGTCTAACAAGTCTCACTAGGCCTAACCAAGCCTAGGCTAGCACTCACACAATCACAAGACAATGTGAACCACAATAATGCATAATATAAAATAGATAATATATATAAATATATACCTTCATACATACATGCATATCCATATTACATACATATTTGTATATATAGGCATATGTTACATCATGCATATTTACGTAGTTACATAGATATATACATTCATGCACATTTACATACATATTTTTATACATTATATATGTTAATATTCATTACAATGCATTATATTTTACTTATACCTTTGATTGATTCATTCACTCATATATAACATTCATTCATGCATTTATACATTCATTCATATCCCATATGCATGCATATTTCAGTTTAGGCATTATATCCATTCACATATAATTAAGTTGCATACATATACTTATTTTTATTACATACATGTCATTCATACATATTACATACTTACATGCATCTATACATTATATACATGGTATACAACATGTAAAAATAGAAGAGAGAAAATGGAGGAAAAAACTGAAATGGAAAGGGAAGGGAAGGAAAATGTAAGAAAAAGAAAAAACGGTGGACATATACATGCTTGCATCATATATTCTACATTACCATACATGCTATCATTATATATTGCATTATATTATTTATATATTATGCATTCATATCTATCATTACATGTATACCTTGTATTCATATCTAGCATTCATTATATACTTTCATGCATACATTGTATATCATTCTTTTATTCATACATTTATGCATTACTTACATACATTATATTAATTGTATTCCTACATGCTTGTATTCAACCATATATATGCATTAATGTAAAGAGAATATATATCATATATATATCATTTCATTTATCTAACATATCATGCATTACGTACTCTATATTCATTTAATATACATACTACATAGGCTCATAGGTTACACAAAATACCTATATCGTATAGTCACTCTTCTACTTAAAATCAATATTGTAACAATTGGGCATTCACTAAATTATAGGATTAAAGTATGTTGTAGTACTTCGTGTTAGCTTTTCGAAACTTCAAACTGATCGCATTTTCGTGTCCGAAAGCTCCCAGAATCGCAAAAATACCGAAACGCGTTCGTCTTTCGTACAGTTGACACTCAAATAATTCTACAGAAAGTTACAGAAAGAATTTGGCTATTAAAATATATATTTGGAAAGCTAACTTCGATACGGTTCATTTAAAAAAAACGAAAGATAAATTGGAGTTCTAAGCTAAAAGTTATGACATTTCTAAGTTGCTTTGGTTAATAAAAACGTGGATGAATATTATGACGAATTTGAGTTGTTTTGGACAAAAAAAACACATGTAGGCCAAGATACTTGGATACCAACATAGGTATCCAAATGAAACTCATTCTAACTATCATAACTAAGATCAATCCACTCTCTAACCATTCTAAAATTGAATTTAAATATTTATTTAAACTATTAGCATACAAATATACACATGGGGTGTCCTAATTTGGGATCTATCAAATAGGACACAAGACACATAACTAAAATCCTCAAGAGAGCTCCAAATGGCCTTAAATTTGAATCTAAAGGGGACACATGCATGAGGATGGATCCTACGGATTCAAAACTAATTTATATGCAAAGAAAATCGATTTAGAGGATGGGTTTTACCTATTGGGAGTGGAATCCCAATGAAATCCTCTAGGACACGGCTCCGATATAAAGATCCCTCAAAGTGGACACTCCTCCTTGCACTTCTCTTCCAATCCATGGTAGCACCCTTCCCTTGGAGAATGGAAATGATTGAGGGAAGATTTGGTGAAGGAATGATTTGATTTGGAGATCAAATTAAAGGAAAGGCTCTCTAAAATTAGGGAAGAACAAAAGAAAAATAAACGAGGCAAGATTGAAATGAATGAAATAAATCATTCTCCCCTAAAGATGGCTGCCATAAAGAGTCCATTAGGGCTAATGGAAAATGTCCTAATTGCCCCTCTCTAGTCTTATATGGTTAAGTCTAGACTAGGTTCAAGTTTGGGGTCAAAATGATCTAGTTTTGAGTCTGTAACTTAATCATTCTAACATGATAAAAATTAGTTTAATTAACTAACTTAAATATTGGGTTTTGTGGGCCATGCTTAACTTAATATTGGGTCCCATCTAGAATTTAAGCTACCCGGGTCACAATACAAGTCGGAACGAGACGAAACTCAAATCCGACTAAACAAATCCAATAAAAATAATATTAAAAATATAAAATTTTCCCAAAATATTAAAATATGAAAAATGACCAAAATTATAATACATCAATTTAAATATTATTAAAATAATCTAAAATTTACCAATTAATCAAAATCTTAAATAATTCAAAAGTCACAAAATGACCAAAATATTCTTAGCCTAAAAAGTTGTAAATAGTCATTCTAATCACATGGTTAGGTCCCCATGGTCATGGTTAGTCTCTAGGCTCAACAGTTCTAGGGTTCACTAGCTAACATATCAAATTTATAATTCACCAATTTTAAATAGTATTAAATTAATTAAAAATTCCTATAAATCATAAATCATATTATTAAATAATAAACTTTTACAAAAGTTTAAATTATCCTCATTTTAGAAAAGTGGGTGTTACACTCAAGCCCGGGACAGAAGAGAAGTCCAAAAGGCTGACTGGCCATGGTTGCAGAGAGATCTTCGCTTGCTGCATTGTCGGATGATTTTTGCGATCAGCTGGTCTGCTGTGAACTGGTGTTCCTCATATCTAGCTTTGTTGCAGTTTTTCCATAATACCGAGACGGTGGCTGCCGCAACGATCTTGTGTCCGTGCGACTCAGCACCCCAAATCGCTACGAGTTCGGTGATCCCCCGGGTCCCTGGGTTCATCCTGCAGATCTGGGATATGATATTCCACACACTCTCCGGGAGGTCGCCCCGCAGAAGATGTGATCAACCGATTTGCTGTGGTGGACGTAGATGACACTTTTGTCCGGGTTGACCTTCTGGCCCGGGCACTTGGTGTATCGTTGGAGGGTATGATGGATAATTTCGACCGAGCCCACGTCTCCCGAAGAGAAAATAATGATGTCGTCGATGAATGCAAGATGGGTAATAATCGGGCACCCGCTGGCTGTATGGTAGTGGTGGAAGTTGGGGGTATGCGCCAGCTTGTTGAGGTTTCTGCTTAATACGTCCGCCATGACGATAAATATGGTGGATGAGAGAGGATCTCCTTGCCTCACCCCTCGGTTTGATTTGAAGAATCCGTCGACATGGCCATTGATCATGGGCAAAAACCAGGAGTTGCTGATCGATCTCCAGATGGTGTTGGTCGAAGTTTCAGAGAAGCCGAAAGCCTTGAGCACCCAAATCATGAATTGCCAGTCCAGCCTGTCGTACGCTCTCCATGTCTAATTTGATGGCGATGTTACCCCCTCTACCTGGAAATTTCATGCAAGTGATTAACTCGTGGGCCAGCATGATGTTGTCCTGGATGTTCCTCCCACGGATAAAACCACTTTGCTCCTCGAAGATGATCTTAGGGAGTGTCACTACCACATTTCTAGTTTGAGGGTATTTTTGTCATTTTTGGGATTATTTGAATTTATTATAATTTATTTGAATTTATGGGAATTTTTAGAATTTATTTTGGAATTGTTTGAATGAGGGTTGACTAGGTTGACTTTGACTAGCAATGACCATGGTAGACTAACCTAGGAGCTAACCCTAGTTGAGTTTGGACTTGGTTAGGTTATGCAACCCTAGTTAGACTAGAGTTGACCCATGGTATGGTTATTTGACTCAAGTTAGATTATTAAGTCATAAGCCATGACTTGTGATTGAACCCTTAATCAATAACTAGCCATAGAGGCCCAAAGTCCATTAGCCAAATGCCTAACCCTAACCCTAAACTCTAGTGGCCGGCCACATATGCACCACATTGGAAATCCCCCTATAAATATCCTCTTCCATTTAGGGCTAGCCTCTTTAGGAAAGAGCAAGTTTAGAAAGAGGTATTTTTCCAACTTCATAAATCCCTAGGAAATCTATTTTAACTCCTTTTTAATCCAAACAAATTGCAATAGATTCTAATTGATGTTTTCTTGCTGTTGGAATTTGTTTATATCAGTTTCTTAGCAATTTGAAGGAGTTTGGTGGCTTTTGGGAATCCTCATTCAAGGAGTTTTTGTCTTGGAGAACACCATAGGTAAATTCCTATTCCACCTATTAAAGTTAGGTTTTAATTGCATGAATGCCTAGCCCTTAGTGTCCTGGTCCTGTAGGAATAGGATTTGTGGAATTTTGTGTCCTATACGTGTCCGTATCGGACACGTATCAGTGAGGGGTATAGGTGTTCGACGAAATGCCCCAATGGGCATTTCGATTCGTTTTTGTGTTTTTGAATAGGAATTGTTGTTTTGTAGTGGCTTACATGTTTTTAGTGCACTGAGCTTGAATCGAGTTCGTGTCGTGTCGCTTTGACACTCGTACACACGTGATTGGACACGCGCGCGCGGCCTGGGCGCATCCCCTGCTACTCGGGGCTTCTGCAGGACACGACACTGGATGATCCGACACAAAACTTGGTGGACACGAGGGGGCATGCACTGACATCATGCCCCCAAAGTTTCATCGAGTCTCGTGTACGGGTTGGAGAGTAATCAGTCGTGCACTGATTTTGCACTGACTGTGCATAGTCTATTTTCGTGCACTGACACGGCCTTATATATTGGACACAGGGACACGTCGACCTAAAACAGGGTGACACACACCTAGCTGGACACTAGGTGAACCCACAGACACAAGCACAAGTTTTGGTTTGGGCTGTGTCGGGTGCACGACACGCGTGCACCTGTGCACGACGCAGAGCCTGTTTGATGTATCTGTGTGTAATGTTTGTGGTTTAATTTATTGGACACGCCGTATCCGGCTGTGGTGGGACACGAACAGTATGTTGGACACGTGCACACCCTATATTAGGGTTACCAACCAATGAATTGGCAATTTAGTTTGATTTATGAATCAATTTCCATTTTTTCCTAAATTCCTGATACATGTTATTCTCAGTTTTCTTTCCCAGTTTTTGATTTGATTTTTAGCATTCATTTTGATTAGTTTAAGTACTGTTAATTGCTGTTTCATATCCTAATAATGTTCTCCTATTAGTAATCTACTTGTGTGCAAGCATTGGGAGATGTTTGGTTGAGTTTGGGTTCAAAAATAGGTTTTGAATGGTATGGACTGTTGAAAAGTCTGTTATAGGCAATTTGCGATATGTGAGGGAAACTGATATGGGATTCACTGTTTTAGGTTTGATTCACTATTTTCAGATTATGTACTGTCACATACAACACACTAGCCTACCCCCCACCTTCCTGTCACACAGGGACAGTCCCCTCTTTCCCTCACACAGTTCTCTCACTCACATTGTCGTCCACAAACACACACACAACACTCACATGTACACACACTTTGTGTTCCCCTCTCTCACTCACATTTCTCTCTCACACACACCATTACACACACACACAGTTTTATTTCACTCACTTTCTATTTCCTATCTTCCTAAATGTACATATATGTATATATGAAATGTATATATATAATGTAATGTGTATCTATATATATATATATAATATGTATGTGTAATATATATGTGTCTAATATAGTTATTTGCAAAGGATGCATAGATTATATTAAAGTATATATATATATATATATATATATATATATATATATATATATATATATATATATATATATATATATGTCTCATATATATACAACTTGTGTATATACTAAATATATGTATTATATATATATATATATATATATATATATATATATATATATATATATATATATATGTATGTATTAGATTACATATATATATATATATATATATATATATATATATATATATAGATATATATATATATATATATATATATATATATACATATATATATATATATATATATATATATATATATATATATATATATATATATATATATATATATATATATATGTGTCTAATATAGTTATTTGCAAAGGATGCATAGATTATATTAAAGTATATATATATATATATATATATATATATATATATATATATATATATATATATATATGTCTCATATATATACAACTTGTGTATATACTAAATATATGTATTATATATATATATATATATATATATATATATATATATATATATATATGTATGTATTAGATTACATATATATATATATATATATATATATATATATATATATATATATATATATATATATATATATATATATATATATATATATATATATATATATATATATCAATAAGGGTATTGTTTTAGATATAGAATTTGACATGGTGTATGTGTTATGGGTTGGCCTATAGGCATGATATAGCCTATGGCCTGTGTGTGCCTGTTTGACTAATAAGCCTAGATTGGGCATGTATAGCTTTATTAGACCTAGAATAGACTTGCTAGACTAGTGTAGACTTGTTTGACCTAGTTTGACCATAGTTGACCTAGTTTGACTTCTAGGGTTGACCAGAGTTGACCAAGATTTGACTTTGGCCTAGATTGACCTAGATTCATGTAGAATGCATTGTAGTACTTCATTTTACCATTCTGGACTTGTTGTGACTTGTGCTGTTCTAAATAGGAGCCAGACACCACTCCTCGGACAGTACATTTCAGTTGGACACTCAGATACCAGGCGAGTACATTCTCTGATCATTTCATATCCTGTTAGAATTAATTTTCTGCTTTAGATTACTTTACTTGATGCTGTCACGTTGGTAACACGGATTAGTACTATATGGATCCATTTTTGAGATGTTATCCCCTCAGGGAGCATCGTATACTACATGTTCTGTGCGTTTCACTTACATGGTGTATCACTATGCTTCACAGTTCATCGATCACTTGTGACATATACTCTCATGATCACAGAGTCTTCCCAGAATCACCCATTTATGGGCATTCCCAGAATCACCCATTTATGGGCATTCTCAGAATCATCCATTATGGGCTATCCATGTATCACCCCTTGTGGGCCTTTGCATGGAATCATAACATAACCAGGCTGGATCCTTGTGTAATGATTGGGGGTACGGAAGAGTAGAAGTAAACATGTGAATAATATCCAAGTAGTGTAGTTCCCAGAATCACTCCATAGTATAGTTCCCAAAATCTCCTATGCCATTCACATGTTTATATTGTACTCTGACTCACTAGCCACAGTTAGTTTTCTATTTACAGTGTATATATTTCTATTACAGTTTTCTCTGTTTACATTCCATACTTCTTTCAGTTTTCTGTATCTTACTCTACTGTATGTTTATATTTTCTAACCTGCTATGAACTGTTGAGATGTATTGTGCTCGCTCCTGTCCTGACTGGACCTGTTGAAAATATTACAGAGGACGAGGAGGAGGCTGGTGTGGATACCTATTACGGTGCTACCTTAGATGAGTGCCTGGACCTGGACCAGCAGCAGGTCCCACTAGTTGTGGATGACACACCCTTAGATTAGGATGTTTTCATTTACAGTATTCTATGGATGATTGTACATATTGATACTTGGGATCTGGGATTATGTATTATCTTAGACACTTAGACTCTATGTTTGTACTTGGGGATTTTCTTCCATTTCAGCAGTTTTATTTATCTATCTATCTGCTATTTTATCATCTGTATTTTTTGAGTTCTATATCATATCGTGCTTCTTCTCCCTTAGTTGTGATTGAGTTTACTTTTATCATGTCACCCCCATTCGGGGAGTATAAACTGTTTAGCTTATATTGTTAGATGTTGTGACCTAGGACATCGTTCTACCGCCGACACTGCGGCGTAGGCTGGACGTACCTACGTCTCGTGCCCTTACTCTAGGGTGCGGGTCGTGACACGTTTTTAGTGGTGGCCCATACAGGTCTAGATTAGAATTGTAGTGGTATTCGAACTAGAATATCATTACAGCCTGCAGTAGGATATAGGACATTAATTTTTATGGTACTCAATCATATTAGGAAAAAAATTCTTTTATTGCCATCTACATCCTTATTGTCAGCTGATCCTTTTGAATTTTAATTGTCCGCCTTTGTTATATCGCTTCTTTCTCAGAAATTGATACTCTTGTTTGGTCTATCTTCAGGATGGTAGAGACTCGTCAGCAGTGTACCATTCATGGAGATGCTATAGAGGGATCTGCTACCTCTCAGCCAGTTCAGCAGAGACAGGAGACTGCAGCTCCTGCCACCTCTGTTCGTATTGAGGCTCCAGCAGCAGCTGCAGGGGGTATGCCTCCACCGGCTCGGAGGCAGGACCCAGTCATCGTAGAGGAGCCCCTCCAGCAGCAGCCACCTGCAGGGACAGTTGATGCCGTTCAGCTGTTGGCCTTCTTTCGGCAGTACATGGAAGGTCAGCAGACCCAGCAGCAGAGGCACACGGCAGAGCTCATTCGAGGCATTGAGCTGACAGTGACCGCAGTAGAGAGAGTCGTAGCTCAGCCAGCGGCAGCCCCGCAGCCGCACCAGCCACGGGAGAAGGGCATCCAAGATTTCCAGAAGATGCATCCGAGAGACTTCCGAGGGACAGAGGGGATCTTGTATGCCAATGAGTGGATCGAGCATATGGAGGAGATTTTCAGATTGGCTGAGATCCCGACGAGGCTCCAGATAGAGGCAGCGGCCAGCATGATGCAGGATCTTGCCCGTACCTGGTACCAGAGCGACCCGAGGGTTGGCACAACAGGACAGACTTGGGCAGCATTCAAGAAGCTGTTCAAGGAGAAGTTCTTTCTAGACGCAGCGCTGGGAGCCCTCGAGACCCAGTTCGAGGCCCTAGTCCAGGGGAGCCAGTCCATGGAGGAGTACGCAGGAGAGTTCTGCCGCCTGAGCAGATTTATGGAGGACTTGTCAGAGACGACGAAGGCCCGGAGCTTCCGGAAGGGCTTGGTAAAGGAGGTCAAGTCCTACACCAAGAATGCCCGTAGCGCTATAGTTGAGGAGATCCTGGTGGACGCACTAGCTGCAGAGGATGATCTTGAGCTTAGGCTCAAGAGGGGGCGAGACTCCCAGGGAGGCAGCAGTAGCAGGGGACCGGCCAAGAGGCCGCATTTCCAGCAGCAGCACCAGCAGCACCATCAGCAGCAGAGGTTCCAGCCGCAGCAGTTTCAGCAGCCGAGGCATCAGCCAGTGCAGTATCAGCAACAAAGGGTGCAGCAGCAGGCACCGAGGCAGCAGGCCACCACCTGTGCTTATTGTAAGAAGCCAGGGCACATGTGGAATGAGTGTAGGAAGAGGCTGGGCAAGTACCTGGTATGTGGCTCAGGAGATCACCAGATGAGGGAGTGTACCTTGACCATGGGACGAGCAGCTCAGGAAGGAGGAGCCAGGGCAGCAGCAGGCCAGCAGAGGGGACCAGCCCTGCCGACCCAGCAGCAGAGATTTGTTCAGCACCAGCAGCAGGCCAGGGGAGGCCAGCCGGGGCGAGCTTTCGCCATGGCGGCTGAGGATGCAGAGGTGATAGGAGAGCTGATCGCAGGTTCGATTCTCCTCGACTCCAGTCCAGCTTTTGCATTATTCAATTCCGGTGCTTCGTATAGTTTTATATTAGTATTTTTGCGATTAGAAATGGTATCATAGCTGAAACGTTGCCTAGGACTTACAAGATCACGACCGGGGGTAACATTATCCTCGTACGTGATGTTTGTAAGGGTCGGAGAGTTGTTTTGGGAGGCCGTGAGTTGGAGGTGAGCCTGCTCGTAATGCCATTGCCGAACTACGATATAGTACTCGACATGGATTGGTTGAGCAGGCACCATGCCAGCATTGATTGCAGAGGGGGTAGAGTTCTCTTCAGAGCGCCGGGGGAGCCAGAGTTTGAGTACTCCAGACGTCAGGCGGAGCAGAGCAGCGGAGTTTTCTGCGGAGTCTCGGTTGAGGAGCAGACGATTCCACACCCCTTGATAGCAGAGTATATGGATGTTTTCCCAGAGGAGTTGTCGAGATTGCCACCAGACAGAGACATAGAGTTCTCGATAGACTTGGTTCTAGGAGCGGAACCCATCTCTCAGCATGTCTATCGGGTGAACAACATTAAGCTGGTGCAACTGAACAAGCAAGTGGATAAGCTGCAGGACAAGGGCTTCATCCGCTCGAGTTCGTCGCCATGGGGTGCACCAGTGTTGTTTGTGCCGAAGAAGGATGGGTCAGTATGGATGTGTATTGACTATAGGGCACTCAACAACCTCACGATCAAGAACAAATACCCACTGCCGCGGATCGACGATCTTTTTGACCAGTTGAGCGGAGCTCGGGTATTTTCCAAGATTGATCTGAGGTCGGGATATCACCAGGTGAAGGTGAAGGGGAAGGATATTCCCAAGACAGCTTTCAGGACGCGGTACGGGCAGTTTGAGTTTTTGGTTATGCCGTTTGGGCTAACCAATGCACCAGCAGTATTTATGAACCTGATGAACAAGGTGTTCCATCAGTACCTGGATCAGTTTGTGGTGGTATTCATAGAGACATCTTGATATATTCCAAGACTGAGGA
Organism: Iris pallida; assembly: GCA_029216955.1. NCBI lineage: Eukaryota > Viridiplantae > Streptophyta > Magnoliopsida > Asparagales > Iridaceae > Iris > Iris pallida. The sequence continues at coordinate 1,323,920 of JANAVB010015599.1, read as the reverse complement.
GGAGCACGAGGAGCATCTGCGGATAGTGCTGGAGACTCTCAGGAGGGAGCAGCTTTATGGGAAACTCTCCAAGTGTGAGTTTTTCTTGGACCGGGTGGATTTTTTGGGGCATGTGGTGACTGGAGATGGTATCTCAGTTGACCCCAAGAAGATTGTAGCAGTTGAGGCATGGGCAGCGCCAACTTCAGTTGCAGAGATCAGGAGTTTCCTGGGGCTGGCAGGATATTATCGGAGATTTGTGCAGGATTTCTCTCGGGTTGCAGAACCGTTGACTCGGTTGACCCGGAAGGATGCTGAGTTCGTTTGGTCAGAGGAGTGTCAGGCAGCTTTTGATGAGTTGATGAAGCGGCTTACGACAGCTCCAATTCTGACATTGCCTTCAGGATCAGGTGGATTCACTATTTATAGTGACGCTTCAGGAAAGGGGCTGGGTTGTGTCTTGCAGCAGTATGGGAAGGTGATTGCCTATGCTTCCAGGCAATTACGTTCCCATGAGAAGAACTACCCTACCCACGACCTGGAGCTGGCAGCGGTGATATTTGCTCTGAAGTTGTGGAAGCATTATCTGTATGGGGAGAGGGTGGAGATCTTCACAGATCACAAGAGCTTAAAGTATGTGTTCACTCAGAAGGAGTTGAACATGAGGCAGCGCAGATGGCTGGAGTTGATGAAGGACTTTGACATCCTACTTCAGTATCACCCAGAGAAGGCCAACGTGGTTGCCGATGCCTTGAGTAGGTATCCGACAGCCATATGTTTGACCATGGATCGACATTTGCTTGCAAACTTGGAGAGCCTTGGGATTGAGGTGATCGTGCCCGGGGTACATATGCAGTTGTGGGGCATGCAGATTCAGTCGGACTTGGTAAAGAGGATCAAGTCGGCACAGTTTGAGGACGTTGCTCTGCGGTGTCTCCGAGAGTAGGTCCGAGCAGGATTGGTGGACGGTGAGTTTTCTCTTACAGAGGATGGTGCCTTGAGGCACGGTTCCAGGTTATGTGTGCCCAGCGGAGAGCTCAGGGAGCAGGTTTTGTAGGAGGCCCACAGATCTCAGTACTCTATACATCCTGGTGCCAACAAGATGTACCGAGATCTGAGGGAGCATGTTTGGTGGTCCGGGATGAAGCGGGAGGTGGCTGGCTTCGTAGCTAGGTGCTTGGTCTGTCAGCAGGTCAAGGCAGAGAGACAGAGGCCCGGTGGATTATTGCAGCCGCTGCCCATTCCCGAGTGGAAATGTGAGCATATCACTATGGACTTCGTATCAGGATTGCCGCGTACACCAGGAGGAAAAGACGTGATTTGGGTCATTGTTGACAGGTTGACCAAATCGGCCCACTTCTTGCCATTCAAGGTGGGTACGTCTACAGAGGCTTGCAAAGATGTATATGCGACAGATAGTCAGGATTCATGGAGTTCCGGTCAGCATCGTCTCAGATCGGGATAGTCGCTTTACTTTCCATTTCTGAAGAAGTCTGTAGACTAGCTTGGGCACTCAGCTCAAGTTTAGTACCAGATATTACCCCCAGACGGACGGACAGTCAGAGAGAACTATTCAGACATTTGAGGATATGCTGCGGACGTGCGTCCTGGACTTTGGAGGTTCCTGGAAGGATCATCTTTATTTGGTAGAGTTTGCTTACAACAACAGTTTCCAGGCCAGCATTGAGATGTCACCTTTCGAGGCTCTGTACGGGCGTAGGTGCCGTACACCCTTATCTTGGGATGATGTTGGTGATCGAGCTTTACTGGGGCCAGAGATGGTTGTTGACGCAGCCGAGAAGGTGAAGCTCATCAGGGACAGACTTCGCATGGCGCAGGACAGACATCGGCATTGGGCCGATAGCCACCGGAGGCCCTTGGAGTTTGAGGTACAGATTAGAGTAGGATTAGATTTAGGTTTGATTGTTTGAGTTTTGTTTGATCATATTTGTTTATCATAATTAATTGAGACCTTGCTTGTGATTAGGTCGGAGACCAGGTTTTCTTGAGGATATCTCCGATACGTTTTGGTGGAGGCAGGAAGCTTAGCCCGTGCTTCATCGGCCCCTTTCGTTATCAGCGGGAGAGTCGGTGACGTGGCATACAGGCTAGACTTGCCACCTGCACTTGTGGGAGTCCACAGCATATTCTATGTATCACAGTTGAGACGGTACGTGGCTGACCCTAGCCATGTGCTCGATCATTCAGATATTGAGGTTGGACCTTCTCTCAGCTATCCAGAGCAGCCAGTGGAGATACTGGATCGACGGGAGAAGGTTCTGAGGAACCAGGTGATACCCTTGGTACGCGTCGCATGGAGGCATCATTCTCCAGGAGAGTCTACCTGGGAGCGGAAGGATGAGATGCGCGAGCGTTACCCATATCTTTTTGGACCTTGAGGTATACTTTTTATCCTTCTCATCAGTTGCTTTTCGCCTTTCAATTTCGAGGACAAAATTCTTTTAAGGAGGGTAGATTTGTCACTACCACATTTCTAGTTTAAGGGTATTTTACCATTTTTGGGGTTATTTGAATTTATTATAATTTATTTGAATTTATGGGAATTTTTAGAATTTATTTTAGAATTGTTTGAATGAGGGTTGACTAGGTTGACTTTGACTAGCAATGACCATGGTTGACTAACCTAGGAGCTAACCCTAGTTGAGTTTGGACTTGGTTAGGTTATGCAACCCTAGTTAGACTAGAGTTGACCCATGGTATGGTTATTTGACTCAAGTTAGATTATTAAGTCATAAGCCATGACTTGTGATTGAACCCTTAATCAATAACTAGCCATAGAGGCCCAAAGCCCATTAGCCAAACGCCTAACCCTAACCTTAAACTCTAGTAGCCGGCCACATATGCAGCACATTAGGAATCCCCCTATAAATATCCTCTTCCATTTAGGGCTAGCCTCTTTAGGAAAGAGCAAGTTTAGAAATAGGTATTTTCCCAACTTCATAAATCCCTAGGAAATCCATTTTAAACTCCTTTTTAATCCAAACAAATTGCAATAGATTCTAATTGATGTTTTCTTGCTGTTGGAATTTGTTTATATCAGTTTCTTAGCAATTTGAAGGAGTTTGGTGGCTTTTGGGAATCCTCATTCAAGGAGTTTTTGTGTTGGAGAATACCATAGGTAAATTCCTATTCCACCATTAAAATTAGGTTTTAATTGCATGAATGCCTAGCCCTAAGTGTCCTGGTCCTGTAGGAATAGGATTTGTGGAATTTTGTGTCCTGTACGTGTCCGTATCGGACACGTATCAGTGAGGGGTATAGGTGTTCGACGAAATGCCCCAATGGGCATTTCGATTCGTTTTTGTAGAAGTTTTTGAATAGGAATTGTTGTTTTGTAGTGGCTTACATGTTTTTAGTGCACTGAGCTTGAATCGAGTTCGTGTCGTGTCGCTTTGACACTCGTACACACGTGATTGGACACGCGTGCGCGGCCTGGGCGCATCCCCTGCTACTCGGGGCTTCTGCAGGACACGACACTGGATGATCCGACACGAAACTTGGTGGACACGAGGGGGCATGCACTGACATCATGACCCCAAAGTTTCATCGAGTCTCGTGTACGGGTTGGAGAGTAATCAGTCGTGCACTGATTTTGCACTGACTGTGCATAGTCTATTTTCGTGCACTGACACGACCTTATATGTTAGACACAGGGACACGTCGACCCAAAACAGGGTGACACACACCTAGCTGGACACTAGGCGAACCCACAGACACAAGCACGAGTTTTGGTTTGGGCTGTGTCAGGTGCACGACACGCGTGCACCTGTGTACGACGCAGTGCCTGTTTAATGTGTCTGTGTGTACTGTTTG
>JANAVB010015599.1:1312607-1317607 GCA_029216955.1 Iris pallida | reverse complement strand
TTCTCTTTTTACAGTGTATATATTTCCATTACAGTTTTTTCTGTTTACATTCCATACTTCTTTCAGTTTCCTGTATCTTACTCTACTGCATGTTTATATTTTCTAACCTGCTATGAACTGTTGAGATGTATTGTGCTCGCTCCTGTCCTGACTGGACCTGTTGAAAATATTACAGAGGACGAGGAGGAGGCTGGTGTGGATACCTATTACGGTGCTACCTTAGATGAGTGCCTGGACCTGGACCAGCAGCAGGTCCCACTAGCTGTGGATGACACACCCTTAGATTAGGATGTTTTCATTTACAGTATTCTATGGATGATTGTACATATTGATACTTGGGATCTGGGATTATATATTATCTTAGACACTTAGACTCTCTGTTTGTACTTGGGGATTTCCTTCCATTTCAGCAGTTTTATTTAACTATCTATCTGCTATTTTATCATCTGTATTTCCTTCAGGTCTATATCATATCGTGCTTCTTCTTCCTTAGTTGTGATTGAGTTTACTTTTATCATGTCACCCCCATTCGGGGAGTATAAACTGTTTAGCTTATATTGTTAGATGTTGTGACCTAGGACAGCGTTCTAACCGCCGACACTGCGGCGTAGGCTGGACGTACCCACATCTCGTGCCCTTACTCTAGGGTGCGGATCGTGACAGGGAGGAGGCTAGCTATGCGGGTCGCAACAATCTTGGATATGATCTTGTTGATGAAGTTGCAGTGGCTAATCGGCCAAAAATCTCGAAAGTTTTTCGGGTTCTCTTTCTTGGGGATGAGGATGAGGTTGGTGCTCGTTATAGCTCTGAGATATGTGGCTCCTTGAAGAAAGGCAGCTACCCGCCTCGATGACGTCGGTCTTGATGATATCCCAGCATGTACGAAAAAATAATCCTAAAAATTCGTCTGGGCCCGGAGCACTGTGCTCGTCCAGGGCCCAAACAGCATCTTTTACTTCCTGTTCGGATGGTGGAAGATATAGGACGGAGTTGTCACTGTCGCTGATTAGGTGAGGAATCGCCTCCAGGAAGGCATTGTCCTTGTTGACGATCTCCTTGGAAAACAATTTGGTGTAGAACTTGGCCGCGGCCTGTTGGATGCCCTTCTGGTCGTTGATGGTGTTTCCTAAGTCGTCGGTAATACGATCAAGCGCGAGTTTCTGTCTCCGACCGTTGACGCAGGTGTGAAAGAAGCCCGAGTTCTTATCGTCCTCGCTGTCCTATTGAAGTCTCGCTTTCTGCTTCCAGAAATCTGTCTCCATTTTCAGCCTGAATTTGAGGATCGCTCTGGTGAGATTAAGGGCGGTTCTAGCTGCCGGAGATCTGTCTATAGTGAACCTGATTTCGGCACGAGCGACATCATCTTCCGCTTCGCGAATGGCTTGAAAATTGTCCCCATAGGCTAGTTTGCTCCAGACCGTAAGGGCTTTTCGCGTGCTTTGAGTTTGTGAGCCACCCTCGTGAGGGGGTCGGGAGAGTCTGTTTCTTTTCAGGCATCTCTGACGATGTCTAAGAATTGGGGATGCCCGCCCAGAAATTAAAGAAACGAAAGTTTTCCTATGCTGGTCCGAGGAGTTGGCAATGTTAACAAGTAGAGGGGCATGGTCGGACTCGGTAGCATTGAGATGGGAAAGCTACGACGTGGTCCCCATATGCAGCTACTGAGCGTTCGCCAGAGCCTGTCGAGATGGGAGTACTGGCGACGGTTGCCTTTTGTATGTTGCACCAGGTGAAGGCGTTGCCGGTGAACGGAAGGGAGGAGAGGTGGGAGTCGAGAATGAAGTTGTTAAAATCTTGCATGGCCGAGAGAGGAGATGGGCAGCCGCCGGACTTTTCGGCACACATGTGATGGCGTTGAAATCTCCAATGCATAACCAAAGGAGATTGTTATGATGGCGATGGATGTCCAGGAGAGTGTTCCACAGATTTTTGTGCTTCGCGATGTCGCAGCTCCATGAACGCAGACAAAATGGCGCGCTTGGGGATCTTCGGGTGTTCAATCCAGCATGATAGGGCTTGCCAGAATCCTGGATGACGCCAATTTGGACGTTCTGGGAGCAGAGGATCTAGATGTCGTGTCTGCCGGCAACCGCCGTGGGAAAGCCAAGCTGCAACTGGGTGGCCTTGAGTTTTTTTTGGGTGATTTTGGTTCGAGGATGATCAAGATGTCGATCTGGTGGGTTTTCTTGAGGCCGGTGATTCTCCCTTGGTGGGTTTGTTCACCAGCCCGCAGACATTCTAGGAGAGGTTGTTCAGCATTAATGGAGATGTTAGGGGATGAGGTTGGCCTCTTGGAAGGGACTAGTCTGAATCACGTGGGCTTTCCGCTCACCTTGTGATCTGGTTTACTGGAGGAGATGTCTTTTCCTCGGTTGTGAAGATGGGATGATGCATTGCCACTGGGGTTGGTGATGAAGTTCGAAGTAGCCTCGAGGGGCTCGATTGGGTCGCCTGTCGAATCCATCACGGTTCATTGGAGGGGTGACAGAACAGAGTCGGTTTCTTCGGCTATTGGTCTTCTGCGTGAGTAGGAGAAATCCGACGCGAGGACTTGGACTCCACGACGGACTTGTTCGGCCTAGGATGGCGAGGGCTGCTTCTATGATTCGTTTTGGATGTTCGGATTGACTCTTGGACGAGGGGAGAAGCGTTCCGATTGGAGGTTAGTCTCATCAACTGCGGTGACCTCTTGATTCTGGTTGGTACTGTCGGAGGGGTTCCGAGGAGGGGGATCTCGCGTTGGTTCCATCGCTTCATCGTTGAGGATGTCAAACTGCTTGGTTAGGGACAGGGCGGGTGGGTGGAAGGGATGATTGCCTGGCCGAGGGGTAGTTTCCCTTTCATCAGAGGGGAACCTTGTATGCGATTCGGTTGCGAAGGATAGAGGACCTGCGGAGAGCTGGTGTCGATCTTCGTCGCTGGGGCTGCCCGCTTCTCTGGTTTCCGCTTAATCTCTGGGTGGAGGCAGAAACAATGTTTCGCTAGGTGACCTCTCAGATGGAAGTTGGAGCAGTATATAACGTGTTGTCGTAGACTATTGTGTATGTGAGTCCGATTTTCGAGTTCGATCTGATGCGGTTGGGGGGATCCGAGGAAAGATCTAGTTCACACAGATCTTCGCGTAGTGCACTTGGTCAGATTGCTGGTTTCTTCAGCTGTGGCTATATAAGTGCCGAAGATTGGCGACAGCCTAAGGGCTGCAGGGACGAAGCGAATGAGGGATAGGTTAGGAAGGTAACCCATGCTACTACCGTCGTTGAGTCTTTCCTTGGTGTTGAAACCGGGGTCCATTTGATGATTTTCATCTGATCGGAATCCACCCGGCAGGTACTTTGGACTAGACTGACTTGTGATCGAGGTCGAGGAGAGATAGAGCAGAATGTGCTTAGGATTGATGGGGGCCACCGATATGCGTTGACGGGCTTCAGCTGACGATGACCTCCTGAACTCGCAAAAGTTTTAGGGCAACCCAGACGAGAACTTAAGTACGAAGGTGTGGGAAAATGAGGATGCCAGAAAGGACATTTCAAGTTCAGTGAAAGCAACCGACGGCTCGGAAGACTCTTCCGGAGAGTCCGTCCTGGAGGGGGACATCGCGAACCTGAAGATCCAACTTAGACGCCCTGTGCGAAGTTGTCGGCGTACGAAAAAGTGGGAGGCCAGCCGAGGAGGGGAGGGAGCCGAGGGCGATGTGAGACGGGGTGGCGTTGGGGATGAGATGGCTGGGGGAGTGTGAGGGAGGTGGGGGGAGTATGGGGGGGGGAGTATGGGGGAAGGTGGATGACGAGCGGGGTCCCTGCAAGGTTCCTAGGCGCTAGGCACGACTGGAGCCAGGCTCCCTAGGGAGCGGAGGGGATCAACGAGGGGACGTATTGGACGAGCGGGGCGGGGGGAGAGGATGTGCTAGCCGCGGCAACGCTCGATCGGCAGCGCCCAGGAACAAGGCCCACCGCCGGCTTACGAGCAGAAGCGAGCCCGCAGAAGGTGGGACGAGCAAGGGGGGTCACTGCCTGGAAGGACGCAAGGTCTGCGAAAGGGAGAGGGGAGTGGAGGAAGGCGGGCTCAACGGACGGGGAGGCCGCCCGACCTGCGCCCGAAGGAATGGGGTCTTCGTAGCCGACGAGAAGAGCTGCGTAGGGAGGGGATAGGACGGCTTCATGAGCTCGAGAGGCAGGAGGGGGGGTCCGGCTAGCGACCAGGGGAGCGCCGCGGAAGAGACGGGATCTCCCGAGGGAGAGGCTGGGGGGACACCGAGACCGCAGGAGGCTGCGAGGGGCATGCGCACACGCGTTGGGGGGCGGCAAGAGCTGAAGATTCGTATGTGCCTAAAGGATAGGGATGAGAAGGATGACGTGGGCACCTGCAGGGGTAGGTGGCGATTGGGGGGCATATGCACTCTTGTGAGAAAGTAGCCACATGCGACATGTGGTGGTGTGATCCAAATTGGTGTGGGCGGCAGTAGCTGCCTGGTGGTATGCGCATGCAGGATGTATGGGGACATATGCGCCACAGCTTGCGAGGAGAGCCCCTGGGGCTGGACGGAGTATGCGCCCCCCGGGAAGGTGGGGTCAGCAAATGGAGCAGCAGGCGATAGGGGGCCATATGCGCCGTGGGATGAAGGGGAGGCATGCGCCGAGCACGGGTGGGCGGCATATGCGCCTAAGGGAGGGCGACCATATGCACGTAAGGCACGGGGAGCGGATAATGGCACAGCCCCCGGCCAGAGGAGCGGGAGTTCGAAATTAAATTTCGAATCCGAGGTGGGCGGGAGCCGCCCCAGAGGGATCCCATGAGGAGGAAGGGGAGCGGTAAGCCTGACAGCTCCGGGGGTACCCGGAGGTCCTCTGCCGCCGCTGGGATGATCGGGGTGGGGACGGTTGAAGGGGGAGGAGGGAGCTGGCGGATGGGGGGTCGGGTGGGAAGGGAAGGCGAGGGTGGAGGAGCGGGGGGGTGGGGAGCCAAACCAGACGGAGAGGGTAGGTGGGACGACGAGGGGGAGG
>JANAVB010015599.1:1250642-1310627 GCA_029216955.1 Iris pallida | reverse complement strand
AAAACTCAGATGCATAACCATCGACTGTTCTGCCTCCTTGCTTCAGGTTGGTAAACCTCGTCTGCAAGTTATACCGAGCCACAGCATCGAAATACTTCGTCTGGAATCTCTCTCTGAACACTGCCCAAGCAATGGGTGCCACTAATCCCTCGGCCTGCGCCGTCCACCAACTGCGGACAAGATCTAATAGCTGCAGGCGCACTACGGCCACCTTTTTATTTTCTGGAGTCCTGGCTGCTTCTAGAATCACTTCGGTATCCTGAAGCCAAGCATCCGCGGCGATCGCATCTTCGCTACCGTCGAAGAATGAAGGGTTCAGGCGCTTGAAGCTGTTGGCCGCGCTGTTACCCTGATGACCACCCCGGGTCAAAGCATCTGTCACTGCCTGGTACAAGGCATCTCCACGCCGGTCTTGAGAAGCTATCAAGGTCCTGATGAGTCCTACCAAAGTGCCGTCATCATGTTCTACTGGTTGAACTGGCTGGACTGGTGGCTCTCCGCCAGAAGGCACGACTCTAGAGGCTACTCCGGAATGCTGGGCTTGATCTCCAGGTTGCTGCTGGTCCGCGGGAGGTGCTCCGTCTTGCTGGTCGATAGGACCACAAACAATGCCGCTGAAGAAGACGACATAGGGAACAATAAGGAAGGACCAGGACAGATCAACGATACAAGCATATGATCAGGACAAGAATTCAGGGATTCAGAAGATACGAGCAGAGATCAAGGACGAATACTGATTGAGACATCTATTCGATAAACCCTCATATATCTTGATTTACAAGACCTGCATGGGCTACCACTTAAACCATGTAACGTCCCAGAACCAGAATACTGGAGAGCGGGGGCAGACATAGCCAGCTACGTATATGAAATGGAATCCATCTCGCTATACGGTCACGGCTGTCTAGATACATGAGGGTTTAACTACAAGCCAGCAGTCTCCTAAGGTCATGAACAAGCCTATTGTCTCAATCACAAGCAAGCAATAGTAATTACAAGATGTCAGAGCACCAAATATATAATAGCAAGGCGTCCCATACATTACATATTGGATGATCATGAAGCTAGTCGTACAAAATGCCAGGACTAGCAAGAGTTCAGTTATACATGATCAACCCTAGGATCTGTCCATCATGTTACAGCCCGTAGGCAGACAGTAAATAAAGATGCAATCGAGCTAACACGTGCTCGCCGGCTAAATGCCTCAAAAGAATATAATTTTTACAAATAAGTGGGAGGACAAAAAGAAACCCACTCGTTGCCAGGGTTCCGTCTAGTGGTCACCATCTGGCTGGAAGTTAGGTGGATCCTCTGGAGCTGCTCCGATATCTGGCCACACAAAACCAGCTGGGTCAGACCCCAGAAAGAGCAAGTGCCACAAAGGAGGCTTCACTTAGAAACTAAAACCAGCATATAGTAAGGAACATTAAAGTTAAATTATCAGAAATAACAACAATAATTGAGCACGAGGAAACCATTCAAGTAGCCAGACTACAACCCTTAAACCAAACAAGGACCGGGGTTGCAATCCTTCACCTGAATGGAAATCCGTCTCAAATACTATGGATAAGGTAATAAGACAATAAACGAAGAGAAGACACAGAACTGCTCCGGGAGCCAGGTTACAACCCTTAAACCAAACAAGGACCGGGGTTGTAACCCTTCGCCTGAACAGAACTGGACTCCTGATCTTTATTGTTAAGGCCATTATAGATAATCATGTTGCTGAAGTAAGATAAAACTTGACAAGCATGGCACGGGGTACAAGTAAGGCAATAACCGAAGGGAAGGCACAGAACTGCTCCGGGAGCCAGGTTACAACCCTTAAACCAAACAAGGACCGGGGTTGTAACCCTTCGCCTGAACAGAACTGGTCCCCCGAGCGTTATTGTTAAGGCAAGCATCAATAATAGTGTCTTGTCACGATCTTGCACATAATCAGGATAAGACTAAGCTAGAATAACTTCATCCAAGCAATCACGGCCAATCAAGAGTACGGCTTGATACTTTAACTAGCTAGGGTTATCACAGGCCTAGTTACTAGCAGATGCAATAAGATTATTTCAACAGCCACAAGCCCTGCAGACTATCCAAGTTATCCAGGTCGAATGTCCATTTATGAAGGATGCACCACATGACTGTGTGCTGGAAGTGTGCCCTACTCGTCGGTAGGCTACAAGTCCACTTAATGCGCCCAGATAACGGAATTGCCTGTAGCTGGGAATCTCTTCATGTCTACTGAATTATTCTAGTTTATTACTCTTAGTTAATTACAGTAGGTATCCCTGACCGTGGTACTTAGGGATCACATCCTACACATGATGCAAGACAATACTGGTTTATTGTGCAAACGCAATCATCCACGGTGTCCAGGTTAGTCATTCTTGTCAGGTCATGTCACGTTAGCCGTCGCAACAGCAATTCGAGATAATCATGTCAGGTATGCTTGTCCTGCCATGCCGTGTTCAATTATTATTAACAAACCTATTAAATAAATTCATGATTATAAAGTTTATGACAAAAGGCGTAAGGATGTAAAATGGACGTAAAATATCTAATAAAATATCAATATACAGGGCTATAGAAGAGCCAAGCTTAAGGAAAATAAAACCAAAGTGACATGCTGACATAAGACCAAGTCAGCCAAGGCCATACGCTCAGTGCAAAAGTCATACGCTCAGGTCAGGCTACGCTCAAGTCAAGCTACGCTCAGGTCAGCCTACGCTCACAAAGGGCAGCGTATGAGGTCCATACGACCCCTTGTCACACAAGTGAGCGTATGCAAGACATACGCTCCAAAAAGCAGCGTATGGACTCCATACGACTCATGGCTATCCAAGTGAGCGTATGCAAGTCATACGCTCCAAAAAAGCAGCGTATGGACTCCATACGACTCATGGCTACCCAAGTGAGCGTATGCAAGTCATACGCTCCAAAAAGGCAGCGTATGGACTCCATACGACTCATGGCTATCCAAGTGAGCGTATGCAAGTCATACGCTCCAAAAAGGCAGCGTATGGACTCCATACGACTCCTTGTCAAGCAAGCGAGCGTTTGCGAGTCATACGCTTCCAAAAGGCAGCGTATGGGGTCTACTGCGCTGCGCTAAAGAGCGCGCACAGCTCAGTGACGCAAGCTAAAAAGCTCGCGCACTGCTCACTGTCTTCTCCAAACAGCGGGAACTCCATAGTTGAACCCTAAGCTTCCAAAGTCCATAAGTTGGTCAAAACAAGTCCAAATTCCACCTTTCAAAGGTCATTATTGGGTAGAATAAATTCTCTACCACATGGAACCATCAAAACTTGAAAACAAGGGAATTTAATAGATCAAAACCATAAAAATCCGAAAATGACTAAATTCTAGATCTACAAAAATCCAAGCTTCAAAATAGAAAATGACAAGTTCTAATGTGGATTAGAAAGTTGCAAAGAAGAGGTTAGAACAATAAAAATGGTAGATTTTTTCATGAAGCAAGATTGCACTTGCCTAGGCTAGGGTTTTCTTGGTTGGTGGTGGAGAGTAATAAAGAAGAAAGGAAATAATGAGGAGAGAGAATGGAAAGAGGTTAATAAATGGGGTTGGTTGTGGTAGGTAGGGGGTTCACTTTTGGTTTATGATGAACCAAGGCTAATCAAGCCTAGCCGAACCAACCCAAGCCAACCCAAACCAAGATGAACCATGGCCAATACGATATAAAATACGTACACGTATTCTTAAATACGTAATACGAACAACAGGCATTACAACGCCTCCTTTCCCTGACGATTCCCCACAATCGTCATCTATAGAACCTTTCACGTCCATATTACCTCTGAGTCATTCTATAACCCAGAAGTGTCTATCCTTACCATGTCCATATCACCTATGAGTAATAAAATTGTCTCTATCAAAAACTCTCGTATTTGCCATGTCCATATAACCTCTGAGCAAATATCTTATCGCTAGGAGAAATATCCCCCTGAGGGAATTCTCACCCCCGTACAAGATCCACACCGTAAAGAGGAACAAAACAGAAAAAGAAAACAGAAATTCCAGATATAAAAAGGCAATATTTTCTATTACAAAATACGCATATGATCCCTCACAAGTAGAAGGACAAAAAGAAGCAGGAAATCAAAACTGGGAAGACTGGTTCTGAAGGTCCTCCAGCCGGCTCATCAGATGAGCCATCCACTGTGCGATCCATACGCGGGCCCTTCTGTTGGCCTCCTGGCGTCCGGCAGTCTCATCACCAACAGGGGTCCAAGCCTGACACACAAGAGCCAATTCCGCCTGACGGACGTTGATATCCGTCCTCTCTTGAGTCAGAGCCTCCGAACGTTGGTGAAGGACTTCTTCCTGGTCATCTAATTCCTTTAGGTCACCCTCAGCAAGGGCCAAGGCATCCGTCCGCTTCCAGACCTGTTCATGAAGGTCTTTGCAGTTCTCCTCCATAGTTGCACGACGACGGACTCGAGCCCCTTCGGCATCGGCCAGCTCAGCAATCTTTGATTCGACTTCCATAAGTCGATCAGTAAAAGCCTTGCGAATATGCTCTTGGCAAGATTTTTTAGAGGCTATCTTCTCTAGTTCGGCCGCAGCTAAGGTTGATAGATTATCATCAAGGCCCTAAAGTTCCAAAGTAATAGCATGCAAATCAGCCAACAGACCACTCATAATTATGACTTGAGCCATATACTCCGGATAATCGCACAAGATCTTCAATTGACCTTCCACTAAGTCCCGGATCCACTCGGCCAGCGGCTGGCCGCACGAGGCGCTCTCCGTACCGCGGGTCAGAGCATCAGTTCCCGTATCGATCTACACAGACACGAATCCCCCTCCCGATCACCAATATGATGATTGACAACACCTATGGCATCAAACGTATGATGGATTCTCCGGCTACAACCAGATCATGATGCTCCCCGAAAATGAAAAGCATACGACATTTCAAACTCTGAAAGGGGTGTATTGCTACACTGTAATGCCTTTCGGATTAAAGAACGCAGGAGCTACCTATTAAAGGGCTATGAGTACCATATTCCGCAAGCATCTTCGGAAGACGGTAGAGGGCTATGAGTACCATATTCTCCTCCGGCGGCAGCTCTAGCCCTTACTGACAAAGAGCTAGAAGATTACGTCTGCGCCAACACAGATGCCCACTCTTTCAACAACGTAATCCCTCGGGACCAGATATCCTACTTCATTAACAGAAAATTGTCGTCGAACTACTCTGGCGCATACTGGAACACCAAATATTTTCTGGATAATTCTTTGTGTAAACTACAGACGCAAGTGACAACTGCCAACCATGTGAGTTGAGTTGTCCCTGCCCGAGGTGCCTACTTCGTAGTTCCAGCCAGGAAAAAAAGAAACCCATCATATTCGGTCGATTGGAGCATCCACAGCGAATAACTCCTGAAGACCCAGACCTCGACAGTGGCAAAATTTAGTTCTACCACTATACGACGCATGCCAAAAACCTTATCGAGAACATGGGCTACGACCTGAATAGCAACAAGGGGTTCAATTATGGCAATGGCCGGCGTCTTCCCTTACGGATTCGTACTCCAAAGAGAAAATCTGAAAACTACTACCAACGTACTTGTCGAGGGCTGGGGTATGTTACACCTACGACCACCTCAGAAGATTCAGAAGAAGAAGTCATGAGGCACTCATACTCTTCTGACTCCTCAACTTGGGACTTCGATACCAGCATGGGTCAAGTCTTTAAGAAGATGTTATCTGCTAACATGATCACTAATCAGTTAACTGTCAAAGATAATCAGCACAGGTGGTCACTACACCAAAACACCTGTATTTTAACGGTCTAAACCTGTTACTAAAATTAATTCTAACGGGTAAATTCCGTGAGTATATAGGCGTGGGTAATATTACTAACTGGCCTCCTAACAGCTCAAGTCCGTTAGTATTTGAATTGTTCTAACAGCTCTAGCTGTTAGTAATTTTTTTCTAACATGCATATAAACATATGTAGAATTGAATAGTAACGTACTCAAACCGTTAGCATATCTAAAAAATATGATTTTTTTAGAATTACCCTTTTTAATTTAAATCTTTTATTTCTTTTCACATCCAGATCACCATATATACATAAAATTTCAAATTTCAACCATATACACATTAATAATCACTAATCATTGATTATCACCATATATTAATGTATCTAAACTCAACTATATATTGTATTTAAACTCAACCATATATTATCAACCAAATTTCAACAATATATACCATGATAACCACAAATCCATAAATTTACAAAAAACTCACAACGATGTACTTTACTATCGTGCTTATGAAAAAAAACATTTGAAATAACTGCAACAACCAAAAATTGACAACCCCAAAAACATAAGAGTACTCTTTCCAAAAACATGTTTGCTTATCATGCTTCGCTTTGGTAAACAGTTGCAAGTCCTTGTAAGCGGTTTTGACTTTGGAGCATAAAAGGCATAGCGAGCCTGCCTTTGAAAGACACATACAGTTCCAACATAAATTGGTCCTTGGATCCCATCCAGTCCTTTCATGTTGATCTGCATTAGGATATTCAATATTGATTCTTAGCCTGGTGCATAAATTGGAAGAAAGTAAAGATATACCACAAAAGGACAGTTCGTTCTTTTCTTACATCAAAGAACACAGTATTGCGATTAGCATATCTATCATGTCGATCAATTCCACCAAACTTCTGTGAGAATTGCACATAACATGCTTTCTTTCCAACAAGTGGATCTATCATGAAGTGCATGGGTCCCTGATTGCCTTGCTGTTGTTGAGGAAATGATCACAATCCAAGTTCAGCATATAAGGTGCATTTGTAAGTACAATAGAGACTCTAACCTGTGAAAAATAAAATAGAAAACGTATGTTAACATTATCAAGTCTAACCAGAGACATGGAGAAAGGAGAGGATGGAGTACATTATGAATAAAAATGTAATGGAGTTTTCTATACCAGGGCATTCATAGCACCAGCCTTCTTGTGGTGATAGAACCTGGGGCTTTTTTGAGACGTAAACCAAGCGTGGTAGTTCATTCCCATCCATGTCATGGCCTCCGTTTGACCCAAAAAGAACTTAAAGTTCAGAAGGAAGTAAAAAAATTTAGTTTAAGACCCAAGTAAGCTACATAATTGTCTTATTTCTAAGGAAATAATATAGTCATGTTTCAAAATACAGACCTGAATCATGCCGGAATGATCACGGACATTATTCCCAGGCCATGGAGTTCCATCCTACATGGTCCAACCTTCTTCTAGAATTTTTCGAGCTTTAGTCACCAATGCATTGATCCGTACTTTAAGTTCTTCATACTCTCTCTACAAAGAGCATCGAATTCAATTTGCAGAATTAACACATATTTTTAAAGTTAGAGATGTACTAAAAGTTAAAAGATTTCTAACTCCATGCATTCACCTTCATTTCTCTCTGTTCCTTCACAAAAGATGGCAAGGCTTAATCTTTCATATAGTCCATCTTATGTTGGAAATATAACTCTGGTGCCCGTGGCTTCTTGCAAAATGGAACCCACTTTTTAGCAAATTTAGATGTTTCAGATAATATACTTCTAAAGTCAACATTGTAGTAACATCATCAGAAACATAGCATGAGATTTTATCGATTAAGTAATCAACTGCTAGAATGGAGAACTGATATAGAATAAATAAACATGCAAACATCGCAAATCAATAAACATGCGAACCAAGTTTTCCCTGCAATTGGAAGCCAGCTTCAATGCCAGACAATAATGGTTTGTATACAAGGATACCCTAACACAAGGGTTATGTTACCAGTAAAATAGAGCTGTTATGACACACATGACAACTATATACAAGGATACCATATTTCAGGTAAACACTTCCAAACTCTCATACAAACAAAATTAGAACTCTCATAAGAACAAAGTCTGCTGTGACACAAATGACAACTATATAAAATATATACATCTTATATTACTTCTAGAGCTTGCATAAAATGAGAGGGATCATCACTTATATTCAGTTGTCGTTATTGACTAGGTAGGCCAAGTTGATGCGACCAGGAATGCATAGTCAACATCCTAGTACTTTTTTGTCTTCGTGGATCATATATGATTGGTCTCTGGCTCGTGTTAATATGCATCAGTTTATCAATGAATTCATACCACAAAGAGGTACTCTAAACATGTCAATGAATTTCTACTATTCTACTTATTCAACTTTCTTGGAGTTGTGTATAGTTGATACTCTGAAGCATGTTCCTACAAGCAAAATCATTACTTCTCCCTAATACTAGCATAGAAACCCTCCATTTGCTGCCTCTGAAGCATGTTCCTACAAGCAAAATCATTACTTCTCCCTAATACTAGCATAGAAACCCTCCATTTGCTACCTAATACCCTGTTTATCAATGAATTTAGACAACATAAATGGTTAAACTCAAAGAAGACAGGGAGGTTTTGGCATCCACGGATACCATTACAGGCAATATATAATATATAAGAGCTTGTTACAAAAAATAGATGTAAAGTTGCACAAGTTACGAAAGTAAAGATAGATAAATATTAATCATATAAAAAGTAAGTAGATCCTTTGACATAGTAGTTTTTCTATTCATGAACAATCTCTGGTTGTAGTGCGATCATCCATCCAATAATATGATGTTGCTCTGTTTACCCAATCTATAACTATTCATTTGCAAAGGTTTTGAGATTATTAGCCAAATAGTAAGTAAAAATTTGAGTTTACATGCTTACCATGATCTATGTATATAACAGTGCAAAAGTGTTATATAGTACGTAAAATGCACTATGTCAATTGGCATAATGTAAGAATCTTATGGTGGGTGACATCTTCATTTGGCAGCAATAAGTGTAGCATGAAAGCATGAACTTCAAAGATTGAGCCATTGTTGCAAACATAATTTCTTAATAGATTGAGCCATTCTTGCAAACAGAATGAAAGCATGAACTTCTTTCTATTTGCTCGTTAGTCACTAGTACTATTAAAATTTCTTAATAGGTTGAGCCATTCTTGCAAACAGAATGAAAGCATGAACTTCAAAGCTCAGGAAGGGCAGAGTTCATATATTTCTAAGAAAAAGCAAAGTCGAAGTAAGATTGAAATAAAATATATGGGTGAAAAGCGAGAAAGTATACTCTTTGTAGGTGGAAGCAAAGAATGGGCAGCCGGTGACTCGACCAGAAGATGTTGCGGTTTGTTTGACATAAATTCACGAAAAGACAATTCTGTTATAAATAACAAAGAGAAGCAACAAGAATCAATAACACAAATCCTCACCTCCATCCCGGCTTCGGATCGGAGCTCGGCGAGGGTCCTGATGAACCCGTTGCTCTCCAGGAACACCGCGATCGAGCTGAGGAGAGGCTCTCGGCTCCCCTTCCCTCTCTTCTCCTTCTCTTCGTTATTCTTCCCCTTCTTCTCCTTCTTGATCCCGTGATCCTTGAGGTCGGCCATGGCGGCGCGCCTGGGGCCGAGGAGAACCTGGCGTACATAAAGCGGTTCGGGTGGATTTAGGGATGTTGCTTCTGGATGCTTCTTGCAGCATCAGCAGATATATAGAAAGCGGAGCGTGGAAGAGGAGGGGAGTTTAGGGTTTATAAGGGCAGAGAGAACCGGTAGGTAGGTTCTTTTGTCGGGTCGGGTTTGGTGATCCGAAACCTACTCAAAACATATCCAAATTTTGCCCGTGTGTCCGCGTCGGAGCCAACAAGGAGAAAAATGACGATAGTCTCCTCGATCAGCAGAGTCGAGCCACCGAGGTTGTTGGGCAGTCGACAACTTGCCACAGCTTAAAGGACTCACCAGAGTCGACGGAGTCGTCGTAGTTGACGACTTCGTTAGGGAAGAAATTCACCGTATCTGTGTGCACATCAAAGTTTTTTTGATTTGTGAAAGAGAGAGAGAGAGAGAGAGAGAGAGAGAGATGGTGGAATACATAAGTGAAAGGGAGGATTTAGGGGTAGCTAGGGCGCCAAGTTTTTGGCTATTTGCTTTTGGCCGCCAGTTTTTATTAGTAATTTAAGGGAAATATATTTATATTTGTAACATAATATAGAGCATACTAACGTACTGACTCTGCTGGTAATTTGTAACGGGTTATGGCCGTTAGAAATTGAAAAGATGGTCCATTAGAAATATGACAATATGGTGTAGTGGGTTACAAGTGGTAGAAGCGTTGGATGAAAAGCGCTTGCTCGTGCAGCAAAGGATTGAGCTTTACCAAGCTCGCATCTCTGGGGCCTTTAACGAAAAGATCTGTGAAAGATCCTACTAGGTGGACGACCTCGTCTTGGCAGTATGGAGACTGATGGTGATGACCCACAAGACGACTGGGAAGTTCGAGCCCAAGTGGGAAGGACCGTTCGTGATAGAAACGGTGTACTCTAATGGTGCTTATTGGCTAGCTAAGATTAATGGGGACTTGCTAATGATGCCAATCAATGGCAAGTTCCTAAAGAAGTATTACGTCTGAAGACAGAACCAGCATAGGCACCCACATCCCCTGAAAAGGGTGCCCATGAGTTCTGGTAAGGGGATCCCTCGCTCTCCCTCCTATATATTCTCTCAAGCAGACTAAGCAGTTCACGTCCACATTACCTCTGGATTGCTCCTCTACGCCTGGAAGACGCGACTACCATGTCCACATTATCTCTGAGCAGTCGTTCTTCTCGTATCAGTTCTATAATTATCCCGACGGTCTAGAAAACAGTTCACATTCATATTACCTCTGGATTGTTGTTCCATATCCCGATAAAGATCAAGCCTACCACTTCTATATTAATTCTGGTTAGGCAAAACCATTATGAAGATTCCCTCTTTATTCTGGAGACAAAAGAAAAGGATGTAACCCCTGTTTTCAAAAAATTAATAAATAAAAAACAATTTAAAATTTGCCCCAAATTGATTCCATTAGGTTCTAAATATTTTTCTATTAATTTATAATTTTTCTGCGATTTGTTTGGAGTCATTTGGACGTCATTTAAATTTTTTATAATTTAAAAACTGCTACCGTAAATGCTACATTTCTCACTTTTAATGGCAAAATGGTAAATATTTAACCCTAGGGTTGAGTTAGTAATTAACCATGGTTAGATTGCCCTAATAAATTTTTTCTATAAATAGGCACACATTCCAAAGAGAAAAAAACCGAATTTCTATTAATTTTAATTATTGATTTTAAATCCTCATTTTTAATATTCAAAAATAAACCCTCGTTACTGTGCAGTGAACAGTAACCAACGTTATTGTTCACCGACGATGACTCGCCACCGACGAGCTTCTCCGACGACCCCCGTTTTCTGTGCCCCGACACCGTCGACGACCGTCGAGGCCACCAGACTGTCGAGTACGGCGAGCTCGACCCGAATCCGATCACCGTCGCCGACCATGACCGCCGCATCACCGCCTACGTAGCCCGCCCGACCGACCAAATAAGTCGACTTCCCCATTCTCCATAAATTCTTCAATTTTAGGCCACTTTTGCGTTCGTCTCGACACGACGAGTCGTTTGCCACTGTTTGTATCGCACCCCGACATCAGGACACGAAGAAAACCCTAACCCTAGTTTGGACACTCGGACACGGTACAAATTCGTGTCATGGTGACACTCTGTTGACACCAATGTGTCGAGAACAACACGGCGGACACTACAGTACCATTCGACACGAAAATTCGTGTCTAGAAACCCCCCCCGACATGAACTGGACACGTTTCTACGTGTCCAAGTAACCCTGACACGAAGGAGATAACCTAGAGCGGGTTGGATTCGGGTCTAATCCACAGACCCGCAACGACTTAAACCCATGCCCATTATTTAGATTCAAAATAAATCTAACCCAAACCTCCTCCTATAAGCAAGCTCGAGCTGACCCCCCTGGTCAACCGAGTGGCGCTCAAGAACTCCCCCCCCCGTCCAGTGGGCTGAGTTCGAGCCCCCTTTTTACGCTTAAGTGTTTTTTAGGTTATTTGTTTTATTTTTGTGTGTGTGTGCGTGTGTGTGTCTATATTTTTTTAAAACCCTCCATTTTATTAATCAAGGCTTAAAAATGTCAAAGCCCGAATCCATATACAAGGCACAAAAGGACTAAGCCTATACAAGTATACCACCAAAAAGAAAGAAGAATGGGAGAGATAACTAAAACGCCCAGAGTTAGGGGTGGAGCGGGGCCCAGAATGCTCTCGGACTGTGAGAGCACAGAATGCTCCGTTTACGGCATTGGCGGAAGACTTCTCGAATTAGCTGGTCGGCAGAGTATTGGTGACCTTTGTATCTCGTCTTGTTACGATTCTTCCAAATCGCCCACGTGGCGGCCGCTGCGACGATCTGGTGGCCATGGGAGGCAGAACCCCAGGAGACCGCAAGATCATGGAAGTGTCCACCACCCGGCACAATGCCTTAGTGCTGGTTAAGGGTTCTCCAGATACTGCCCGACAGGCTCCCTTGACAGAAGATGTGGTCAATAGACTCCACTTGACGATCCGAACAGCAATTGCAGGCTGAAGCTAAGCTAATCCCAATAGTGTTGAGGATATCGTCAGTTGGAAATTTCATTCTAATGGCTCTCCACATAAGGAAAGACCACTTCTTAGGGATACAGGTTTTCCAATAGTGCACAATAGACTGGTTCGGCTGCCCGGTCCCTTGGACAGCGATTCTTGCCGATCTCACCGAAAATTTCCCTGAGGCCTCGAGCGTCCACCTCAGCGCATCGACATCGCTACCGATTCTTAATCCGTGTAATCGGAAGCTATCCACCGTTTTATTACTGGACCATTCACGAATCTTATCCCAGTTCCAGTTGGCAGTAATGGGGTTCCACAAGTCTCTGATCCTACTGTCAGTCGGGGTCTCCGTGAGACTCGGGATCAAGCTATCCTCAATCAATCTCTCAAGGAATGGAGCTGAATCACCGGCACCCAAGTGGAGTCTCATCGCAGGCTCGGCGAGGCCACACCCGGTAAGGATACGACGCTAAGCTGCTGAAGATCTGCAGTTGGATATGGCCACAGATGGGTGTATTTTCTTGAAGTACCTGGCTTGCATAAACCTGGTACATAGGTTCTCGCTCGTGCGTAGTTTCCACCACAATTTTATCGAGAAAGCTTTAATGATGTGAGTGAGTTTGGTGAATCCCAGTCCCCCTTACTCAGTAAGATGAGCCATGGATTCCCAGATAGCCCAGTGATGCTTGTCTAGGCCGTTGCAATGCCTCCAAAAAAATTATAAAAGATCTGTTCGATCGCAGAAAGAACCTTCAAGGGCGGGGAGCACGCTACCAGGGTATGAATTGGGAAGGAAGTAAGCACATGATTGATGAGGATCATCTTGCCGCCGGGAGGTAAAGTGGCATTATGCCACCCTTTAAGTTTATTCCTGATTCTAGTGATCAAGTTCTCGAAGATGCCAGCGTTGGATTTCCCGTACATAAGAGGGAAGCCGAGATAGTTGAAAGGGGGATGAGTAACAGAGAAGGATGTTGAGTTGGAAAGCCTAATTGCGTGTTCTCGTTTGATGTTGTGGTGGGCGTAGATAACGCTCTTGGATGGGTTGATCTTCTGGCCGAAACATCGAGAGTACCTCTACAGGGTGTTGTGGACCACTTCTACCGCTCCTTCATCCCCGGATGAGAATATGAGTAAATTATCGGCGAAGGCCAGGTGGGTGATGATAGGACATCCGTTGGATGTGTGATAGTGCTAGAAGTTCGGCGTGTTGACCATGTTGTTAAGGTTCCTACTCAAGGCATCTGCAGCTATGATGAAGACAGTGGATGATAGAGGGTCGCCTTGTCTAACCCCGCAGCTGGATTTAAAAAATCCCTCGGCTTGGCCATTGATGACCGTGGAGAACCACGCGTTGCTGATGGATTTCCACACGGTGTTGGTCCAAGTTTCTGAGAATCCGAAAGCCCTGAAGACCTAGATCATAAATTGCCAATCCAGTCTGTCGTAGGCTTTTTCCATGTCGATTTTGACGGTGATATTGCCCCCTCTTGCTGAAAACTTCATGCAGGTGATTAACTCTTGGGCTAGCATAATATTGTCCTGGATGTTTCTTCCACGAACAAATCCGCTTTGCTTATCAGAAATGATCTTGGGAAGAATTCTTGCCATTCTGGTAGCGATAATCTTGGAGATGATCTTGTTGGTGAAAGTGCAAAGACTGATGGGTTGAAAGTCGCAAAAGGATTCCAGGTTTTCTTTTTTCGGGATGAGGATCAACTTGGTACTAGAAATGGCTTTGGGGTATGTAGCACCTTCGAAGAAAGCTGTAGCCGCTTTGGTGATGTCCTGCTTGATAATATCCCAGTATATACGAAAGAAGACCCCCAAAAAGTCGTCCGGGCCGGGTGTACTGTGCTCGTTCAGAGACCACACGGCTTCTTTCACTTCCTGGGCTGTAAGGGGACGTTCCAACTGGGCATTGTCGGTGTCATTGATAAGGAGGGGAATTTGATCCAGGAAGGAGCTATCTTTGTGAATCGTCTCTTTAGTGAATAATTTGGAATAGAAATCCGTAGCTGCTGCTTGGATGCTCTTATGGTCGGTAATGATGTTTCCGTTGTCGTCAACAGTATGGTGGATCGATAGCTTCTGTCTGCGGTCGTTGACGCAAGCGTGAAAATATTTTGAGTTTTTATCTCCCTCGCTGTCCTATTTCAATCTCGCTTTCTGCTTCCAGAAATCTGTCTCCACTTTGAGCCTAAATTTGAGCATAGCCTTGGTGAGGTTCAGGGCTCTCCTGGCCGTCTAGGAACGATCCGAGGCGAAAATGGATTCGGCTCGGGTGACGTCGTCCTCAGCAACCCGAACGGCTTGAAAAATGTCCCCGTAGGCTAGTTTGCTTCAATTGGAAATGGCTTTCCTCGTTGCCTTGAGCTTGTTGCTCACCCGAGAGAGGGGATTGGGGGAGTCCTCTCTATTCCACGCTTCCGCAACGATGCCCAAAAATTGGGGGTGCTCGGTCCAGAAGTCGAGGAATTGGAAGTTCTTTTTGAATGGATTAGTATTGTTTTTAATTTCAACCAGCAAGGGGGTGTGGTCTGATTCAGAGGAGTTGAGGTGGGACAGGTTGGTTGTGATCCCCATTCCGCGCCAGAGGTCGTTCGTGAGGGCCCTGTCCAGACGGGAATATTGACGACGGTCACCTTTCTGCATGTTGCACCAGGTGAAAGCATTGTCGGTGAACTGGAGGAAGGCGAGGTGAGCATTGAAGATGAAGTTGTTGAAATCTTGCATCGCCGGGATGGGAGGGGGTGGCCACCGGTTTTCTCTTCTCTGCAGGTAATCATATTGAAGTCCCCGACGCAAAGCCAAGGAGAGTTGATGTGGTGGAGATGGATGTCAAGGAGATCGTTCCAGAGGTGTTTTTTCTCTGTAATATCGCAGCTGCCGTGGACCGCAGAGAGGATGGCACGCTCGGGGAGAATGGGGTGTTCCAACCAGCAAGAGAGGGCCTGCCAGGAGTCCTGGATAACCTCGATGTTGACGTCCTTCGTACAGAGGATCCAAATATCGTGTCTGCCTGCTATGGCCGTGGGGAGGCCCAGCTGCAGCTGGATAGATTTTAATCTATCATGTGTGTGTGTGTGTGTATATATATATCGTGTGTGTATGTGTCTATATATATATATATATATATATATATATATATATATATATATATATATATATATATATATATTCTGTCATTTAATTTATGTCATTTAAATTATGTCAATATTAAATACATTCCCTATATTGTAATATTATATATGTATTTTATAAATACAGTGCCTATACTGTAATATGTAAATAAATACAGTGCCTATACTGTAATATGTATTTTATAAATACAGTGCCTATGCTGTAATATGTACGCTTTCAATTTCTGCAATTTAAATTCATTTACTTACATGTTTTTAAATTCCGTATTTATTTACGATTTTACGTATTTCGTGCAAACGACCACTCTAAGTTCAAGCCTAGCATGGGTTGATTGGACTTAGGTGAGCCTACACATATTCGGGGTCTAGTCGAGTCATGTTGGACTTGGTTCATGACCTCGGGTCCCGTATCTGTACTTCGGTTCAAATTCAAATATGTGGACAAATATATTAAATAATTATATATTTAATTTCAGAATCTGTGTTTTATGATATTTGAATTTCCAGACAACTTTTTTTGCTGAATAAATTCCAGAAAATTATTATTGAATACTATGTTATTTAAGCTAATTTAAAATAATTTTTTTAGGATTTAATTTACTGTTTTTCCACTGCCTAAAAATAGGAAACCGGAACTTATTTTCAATGTACACTTGTAAAATGATTTTAAATAAATACTTACACTGGATTATAAATTCCAGAAAATTTATATTAAATTACTATAATTAACAAGGAATAATTTGGTATATTATTTCATATAAAATAGGACTGTATAGCTATCTTAATGATTATTGGAACACAATGTACAGTCTGAATAATTAATTAATTAATATTGACTTGTGTGTTTTTGTGGGTTTTTGGATATTTTAGTATCGGGACCTTACCCTACCTTAGTGTAGAGACACTACGTGTTGGTCTAGATGTTGTAACACCCCACATTGGACTGATAGAGCATCACTTAGCTAGTATCCTATTAGGAGCCATGTCACACCACTAGTATAAATCTTAATCATAACTTAGAGACTGAGATTGTATATCATTTTGACAGGACACCGGACATCTATAACTACATATTCTTATCCTTGCTTTTCTCGAGGCAAGGACCCCTACAAACTTATTTACTGCATATGATAATAAACTGTGAAAAAACTATGTTAAAATACTGCTTTATAAAAACTGCAAAGTCATATCATTAAATGCTTTATACGGATTCTTAGTATCTTCACATGCTTAGAAGAGCTTTTACTTATCTCACATGATGGTTACTGAAACATGGGAGAAACTGATAGTTGAGTACGTGATCATGCCCCCCTTCTCCGTACGTATGTACCGAGCAAGGTCGCATTGTATATGCATACCTTGTCGTAGGCTTTATTCTGCATTTTTGTACGGATGTACACCTATGCTTGTTACTTGTACGTATGTACATTTCAGATTTATGGCTTGTACACCGGTATATTCTATACCTATTGACCGATCACGTACCTGCTCTAGTTTTAAACAATATATATGCATGTGTCGTCATGACAAATGTATCATTGCCATGATAGTTGTGATTTTACATGATAGATTGTGCCATGTCAGGATTACAGTTATTACATCTCTTTTTATTACATGCTCAGTATTATATGTTTGTAGTACAAGTACTTGCTCCCGTCCTGACAGGATAACGTTGTAGGTACACTGTCCGAGGAAGAAATGTTATGTGATACCTACTACGGGACTGCTTTAGAGGACCTGGCCTATGCTCCAGAAGAGACCCCAGCGAGAAATCTTGCTTAGTTATCTTTCATATTTTGAGACTTAGTACTATTTCTGTATAACTCTTAGAACAGCTTACTCCACTTTAACCAAGCGTAGGCTGGACATGGCTCGGCCCGGCCCAATAATTTGGGAAACGGGTCGTGACTTATTTTTAGTGGTGCCCCAATGCAGGTCCAGACATAAGTTGTTTGGTTACGTTATTGTATCAAGCATGCATGTAAATAGAATTTTAGGACAACTTGATAATACTAGGGACAACATTTAGAACACCTAGAGGATTACTAGGATTGCAACGTAGGAAGAACTCATCACAGCATAGGACCGTTAACTATAATTAGCCTCTTGTTTGAAATTCAATGGATTACAATTTTGACCAAGATAGTACCTTTGGGATGACCCATGAGACTCTCACTTTAAATCTCACATCAAAATCTATTTTCGCTTGTTTCCATTTACTCTTCTTTAATTTTTTGTTGAATTTAATTCTTGATGTTCGTTGTTTACATTAATTTTGCATCAAGATAAATTTT
The DNA here is from genome assembly GCA_029216955.1 of Iris pallida. Taxonomy (NCBI): domain Eukaryota; kingdom Viridiplantae; phylum Streptophyta; class Magnoliopsida; order Asparagales; family Iridaceae; genus Iris; species Iris pallida. The sequence goes on along the minus strand of JANAVB010015599.1, from coordinate 1,292,683 downwards.
ATGGATTGAGTTAAGGTGTATTCTAATAACATATTTGGGGATAACAGTAAGAAAAGAAAATGTCTGCTTTAATTATGGATTTTAGAATTTATCGTAGCCATATTAGCTGGTATGACAAAAATATAGAACCTGATTTTGGTTATACTTATCATAGTTATGGAATTTAGATTTTCTTGCAGCCATACCAGTTGGCATGGTGAGAATTCTAGATAACATGATTAACGGATATATACCTAGTTATGGACTCTATCGTTTATTGCAGCTATGCTTACAGACGTGGCGAAGATTCTGGCAACATGATTTCAGGAAGACATGTATGGTTATCAGATCATATCTTAAATCGGTTCACTTCTTTATGACCGGATGAGCAAGAACAAATTTCTATCATTTTTTATTTTTTCTTACCATTATTTTTTGTCTTAATTAACTCTCCTAATTACATCTCAATTATCTCGTATCTACTTCAATTAGTTATACTTTGAAATCTTTTTAAATTTTTGTATTTCTTCACTTGGAAAAGGCCAAAAAAAGTATCGTAAATCAACTGGCTCGGAAAGGACGTAAGTTGTTATCCTATGGTAATCTTGGTGGGAATATAAAATATTGGACATTCAGATAAAATTGTGGAAGAAAGCTATGACTGAAATTAGAAACATGAAGAGATCAGTAGTATCGGCTTAGAAATGATTACACTAGAGAATTATTTCGAGGATGAATTATTTGGAAAGAACATAGGAGAATTTCGAATAAGAAGAGCAGTAGAATATACATTAATGGTTAGAACATTAATATTTCGTAGATGTATTTTAGAACTGACAAGGATATTCAAGGTCAAAATGTTTTTGAGAACTTGGATGATTTTAGGTTACTGATTATCGAGATATTTTATTTTAAGGTTATGATACCAATATAGGAATTTAGATGATGGGGAAGAGACTTTAACAGCATGCGGTGATGATACGAAATTGAACAACGATTGGTAAGAGAATGACTAAAAACAGGGAGAACACTACGTTATTGAGTTAAAGGAACCCTTAGAGATTTTTGTAAGAATTCTAAATTTAATGAGGATAATGTTTAAAGGTGTAAGTTGAAAGGATTGTGAACTAATTTTATAATAAAGGATAAAAATTTATATGGCAATAGTGACGATAGACTTGAGCAATACAAGAGTATCAATTGGAATAAACGATTAAGGATTTATGATCCTTGATTCAAGAATTTTGGATCTAGGTTAAAGGCAAGACAAAGGAATTTTGACTTCACGATGACTAAATGGAGAATGAATTGCAAAATTAAGGAGGATAGAAAATTTTGAGAAGCTCTAACAAGAACATACTTTATGGGTTAGTAACCTTGGAATACATGTCGAGTCTATAGTATTATGGCAGGGTTCAATCTTCATGACTGAAGGTTATGATTTTTGGTAGTAGTCATATAAGGGTTTGATTTTCATATTTGGACTTGTGAGATAAATGTATAATTGACAAATGACGATCAGATAAACTTGATAGTAGCAGAGTGAGATGATTATCTTGACTTTCCTATGAAATCTTGCTTTTTGATTTCTCTATCATAATAGAATGAATTTGATTTTCCTTATCCTTAAATTATTCTTTAAGTTCCAATATCGCTAATTTCTAAATCCCTTTGATTGCGACCATTCAACTTTGGTCATCTCCTTTATCATACCAATATTCTTAATCCTTGATCGTACTTAATTGATTTAAAACCCATCGTGACCTAGATCTCTATCAACATGTTGCTCGTGCTTGGACTACAATTATATTCCTCATCATGCCTAATTACTGTTTGACCAAGGTTATATTAACCTTATCTTTGATCGTGTCGAAATTTTGATTATGATCATTGTTGGATCTAGATACGATTATCACTCGTGTCTAAACTTTCGATTTAAATTCTTAATAATAACTAGTTTCGTGTAACCATAATTTGACTTAGCCATAATTCTTCATGTTTGATCGTGCCTAGATGATCTGGCACGGCTAGACGACTTTGATTCCCATGATCGTGATTCTAGGACTTGATCGTGCCAAACATTTGATTATTCTTAATTATGTCTAATCGCATCGTCCCTATATTAGATCGTGCCTATCCTATTGATCATTCTATATTAGGCCTGATTCTAACTTGATCGTAACTAAACAATTTTGATTATCTTAATCACATCTAGTCATTGTTCTTTGATCGTGCACAAGATATTTGCCTAAACTCACTATCGTGTTTTGAGCCCCTGTCAAACCTTAAATTTCGAGGACGAAATTTTTCAAGGAGGGAAGATTTGTAGCCCCTGTTTTCAAAAAAAATTAATAAATGAAAATAATTCCAAATTTGCCCCAAATGATTCCATTAGGTTCTAAATATTTTTCTATTAATTTTAGAATTTTTCTGCAATTTGTTTGGAGTCGTTTGGACGTCATTTGAATTTTTTATAATTTAAAAACTGCTACCGTAAATGCTGCATTTCTCACTTTCAATGACAAAATGTTAAATATTTAACCCTAGGGTTGAGTTAGTAATTAAGCATGGTTAGGTTGCCCTAATAAAATTTTCCTATAAATAGGCACGCATACCAAAGAGAAAAAATTAATTTCTATCAATTTTAATTATTGATTTTAAATCCTCATTTTTAAAATTCAAAAAAAAAACAAACCCTGTTACTGTGCTGTGAACAGTAACCAACGTTACTGTTCACTGACGACGACCCGCCGTCGACGAGCTTCTCCGGCGAGCCCCGTTCTCCGCGCCCCGACACCGCCGACGACCGCCGAGGCCACTAGACAGTCGAGCACGGCGAGCTCGACCCGAATCCGATCACCGCCGCCGACCACGACCGCCGCATCATCGCTGACGTAGCCCACCCGACCGACCAAGTAAGTCGACTTCCCCATTCTCCATCAATTCTTCGATTTTAGGCCACTTTTGCGTTCGTCTCGACACGACGAGTCCTTTGCCACTGTTTGTGTCGTACCCCGACATCAGGACACGAAGAAAACCCTAACCCTAGTTTTGGACACTCGGACACGGCACAAATTCGTGTCGTGGTGACACTCTGTTGACACCAATGTGTCGAGAACAACAGGGCGGACATGACAGTACCATTCGACACGAAAATTTGTGTCTACAAACCCCCCCGACACGAACTGGACACGTTTCTACGTGTCCAAGTAACCCTGACACGAAGGAGATAACCTAGAGCGGGTCGGATTCGGGTCTAACCCACAGACCCGTAACGACTTAAACCCATGCCCATTATTTAGATTCAAAATAAATCTAACCCAACCCCCCTCCTATCAGCAAGCTGGAGTTGACCCCCCTGGTCAGCTGAATGGCACTCAAGAACTCCCCTCCCCCCCCCCCCCCCCGTCTAGTGGGTTGAGTTCGAGCCCCTCTTTTTACACTTAAGCGTTTTTTAGGTTATTTGTTTTGTTTGTTTGTGTTTGTGTGTGTGTGTGTATATATATATATATATATATATATATATATATATATATATATATATATACACTCAAGAACGCCCCCTCCCCCCCCCCCCCCCCGTCTAGTGGGTTGAGTTCGAGCCCCTCTTTTTACACTTAAGCGTTTTTTAGGTTATTTGTTTTGTGTGTTTGTGTTTGTGTGTGTGTGTGTGTATATATATATATATGTATATAATGTATAATAATTTTATATAGTAGAATACTTACTGTTTTATAGTTTTATGTAAATTCTGTAATTATTGTTTTTATATATTTATATGTATATATATACATATGTTATTCCTATGTAAATAATTAAGATATTAATATTAAATTCTTGTATTTAATTCTTTTGTGTTTTTGATGAGTACATCATATTAGATTATATATATATATATATATATATATATATATATATATATATATATATATATATATATATATATTGTCATTTATATTGTCATTTAATTTATGACAATATAAAAAAAAAATATATTGTCATTTAATTTATGTCATTTAAATTATGTCCATATTAAATACAATGCCTATACTGTAATATTATATATGTATTTTATAAATACAGCGCATATACTGTAATATGTATTTTATAAATACAGTACATATACTGTAATATGTACGCTCTCAATTTCTGCAATTTAAATTCATTTACTTGCATGTATTTAAATTCCATATTTATTTACGATTTTACGTATTTCGTGCAAACAACCACTCTAAGTCCAAGCCTAGCATGAGTTGATTGGACTTAGGCGAGCCTACATATATTCGGGGTCTAGTCGAGTCATGTTGGACTTGGTTCATGGCCTCGGATCCCGTATCTTGTAATGCCTGTGGTTCGTATTACATATTTTTGGAATACGTATACGTATTTATCTTGTATTGCATGATTCCTTGCTTAGTTTTCCTTCTTGGCTTGGTTTATTTCATGGGTTGGTTCGGCTTGGCTTGGTTTTGCCTTGGTTCATCATGAACCAAGGGTGAACCCCTACCTACCACCATCATTAGTATTTATTATCCATTCTCCTTTCTCTCTCCTCATTATTCTTCTTCTTCTCCATCATAACTTATTCACCTACCAGAGAGAGAGGGGTCTAGGCAAGTGCAGCTTGCTTCATGGAGGAACTCTAATTTTATTGTTCCATTCTCTTCTTTACAGCATTCTAACATACTTTAGTACTTGACATTTTTACTCTCCATGGCCAGATTCTTGTAGATCTAAGTTTATTTTATTTTCGGAATTCTTGGATTTTGATCTATTTAATCTTGTTATTTCTCAGTTTTGATGGTTCCATGTTGTAGAGAATTTTGTTCTGCCCCATTTTGACCTACGGAAGTTCGGATTTGGACTCTGGATGAAGGTTTCATGGAGCTTGGAAGCATGGGTTCTTGGTGTTTTTCTTCTCGAAAATTTTGGAGAAGAAGAACAGTTCTCTGGCCGGATGGCAATACTTGACCGCATGAACATTCATGCGGCAAGTCGCTCTCAGCCGCATGAGTCCCTCGCACTCCTAGCCGCATTGACTTCTCCCCACTTAGCCGCACGCACCCCCCTTGCTTCTGTAGCCGCATGGGCGTCCGTTCCTTTAAGCCACATGAATCCGAATTCAGCTAGCCGCATGAGGGCCGAACCCAGCCAGCCGCATGGAACTACTCTTCGGCCAGCCGCATGTGCGTCCATCACTCCTAGCCGCATATGCCGCCGTCCTCCCTTGACCGCATGGACTCGCTTTCCGTCAGCCGCATGTGCACCCATCACCCCTAGCCGCATATGCCACCGTCCTCCCCTGACCGCATGAGACTTGATCAGTTCAGTCGCATAGGGCTGAGGCTTCCATCTTGCCGCATGCGCCCTTGCCTTCCTAGCCGCATGCGCCCTTGCCTTTCTAGCCGCATGCCCCTGTCCTTACCAAGTTGTATGCGCTCTCCTTATTGGCCGCATGAGTTCTAGTGGTCCTGAGCCGCAGGGCTCCTCTCTGTGCCTTGCCCTGCTAATTAATTTTATTATTATTATTATTATTATTATTATTATTGTTAATTTATGTCTTGTAATCTTAGCATAACTTGGATCTTCTGAATTGAATGCTTGCACTATGATGCCCTGTACATGTACCCTGAACACGATAGTGACCCGTAGGGGTGCACTCCTGACAAGTAAGCATGACATGACCTGATAGTGGCCCGTCATGGCGCACTCCTGACAAGTACACTTGACCTGATAACCAGACATGATATATCTTGATAAGCTGTTACGACGGCTACCTGACATGACATGACCTGTATAATTAATCCGGACACCGTGGGCGATTGTGCTTGTACAAATAATCCAGTCCTGTCTTGCATCATGTCTAGGAGGGGACTCCTGAGTACCACGGTCAAGAGTACCTACTAAAATGGACTAAGGCTAATAACTAGATTAATACATTAGTCATAAAGAGATCTCCCAGCTACAGGCAATCCCGTTACCTGGGCGTGCTTGGGATCTGTAGCCTGCCGTCGAGTAGGGCACATTTCCAGCACACTGTCATGTGTTGCACCCTTCAAGCTACTTAAGGGTACATGTATTTCCTAGACGATGTACCCACCTGAATTCAACCCCTAATTTTCGACCTGGATAACCTGGATGGTCTGCAGGGCTTGTGGCTGTGGAATAATCTCATTGCATCTTGCTAGTAACTAGGCCTGTGATAACCCTAGTTATTTAAAGTATCAAGCCGTACTTATTGCTTGGCCGTGATTGTTGAATGGGAATTATCAGTCTAGTCTTGCCTTGATCCTGTATAGATTATTACATGTTCTGATTTTCTTATATTATCTTGCTGATAAATGGGAGAAGCCAAGTTCGGTTCAGACGAAGGGTTACAATCCCGGTCCTTGTTTGGTTTAAGGATTGTAACCTGGTCCCATGGTTATCTTACCGTATATCCTCGTGATGTTATATTTCTCCAGTTTTACTATATATTATTATCTTCTGTGCTAATTGCTGGTTTTAGTTCCTAAGTGAAGCTTCCTTTGTGGCACTTGCTCTTTCTGGGGTCTGATCCAGCTGGTTTTGTATGGCCAGATTTCGGAGCATCTCCAGAGGATCTACCGAGTTTTCAGCCCGATGGTGGCGACTAGACGTAACCAGGGCAACGAGTGGGTTTATTTTTGATCTCCCACTTTATTGTAAAAGTATTCTTTTGAGGCGTTTAGTCGACGAGCACCTCTTTAGCTTGATTGCACTTACTTACTGTCTGTCTACGGGCTGTAACATGATTGACAGATCCTAGGGTTGATCATGTATGACTAAACTCTTGCTAGTCCTAACATTTTGTAACGACTAGCTTCATGATCAGCTGAATATGTAATATTTGGGACGCCTTATTATTGTATATTTAATGATCATACATCTTGTGACTTTTACCTACTTGTTTGTGATTGAGACACTAGGCTTGTTCATGACCATATGTGACTGTTGGCTTGTAGTAAACCCTCATGTATCTAGACAGCCGTGACCGTATAGCGAGATGGATCCCATTTCATATACGTAGCTGGCTATGTCTGCCCCCGCTCTCCTGTATTCTGGTTCTGGGACGTGACATGGTTTAAGTGGTGGCCCATGCAGGTCTTGTAAATCAAGATATGTGAGGGTTTACCGAATAGATGTCTCAATCAGTATTCGTCCTTGATCTCTGCTCGTATCTTCTGAATCCCTGAATTCTTGACCTGATCATATGCTTGTATCATTGATCTGTCCTGGTCCTTCCCTATTGTTCCCTATGTCGTCTTCTTCGGCGGCATTGTTCCTGGACCTGCCGGTCAGCAAGGCGGAGCACTTCCCGTGGACCAGCCGCAACCAGGGGATCAAGCCCAGCATTCCGGAGTAGCCTCCAGAGTCGTGCCTTCTGGCGGAGAGCCACCAGTCCAGCCAGTCCAGCCTGCCGAGCCTGATGATGGCACTTTGGTAGGTCTCATCAGGACCTTGATAGCTTTCCAAGATCGTCGTGGAGATGCCTTGCACCAGGCAGTGACGGATGCTCTGACCAAAGGAGGTCATCAGGGTAACAGCGCGGCCAACAGCTTCAAGCGCTTGAACCCTCCATTCTTCGACGGTAGTAAAAATGCTATCGCTGCAGCTGCTTGGCTTCAGGACACAGAGGTGATTCTAGAAGCAGCTAGGACCCCAGAGAACGTGAAGGTGGCCGTAGTGCGCCTGCAGTTGTTGGATTTGGCCCGCAGCTGGTGGGCGGCTCAGGCCGTTGGATTAGCAGCACCCGTTGCTTGGGCGATGTTCAGAGAGATTCCAAACCAAGTATTTTGATGCTGTAGCTCGGTACGATCTACAGACGATGTTCACCAATCTGAAGCAGATGGGCAGAACGGTCGACGGATATGCGGCCGAGTTTTCGAGGCTCAGTCGGTTTGCTCCTACCTTGGTGGCAACCGAGTATGATAGAGCCCAACGATTTCAGCAAGGGCTTTACCCGGAGATTTTGTTGGCAGTTGAGCTGTTTGAGCATCAGACTTTTGATGCAGTCTTGAGAGCAGCTAGGAGGCATGAGTATACCTCCCAGAGGATCGTGGATAGGACCGGAGGTCGGAAGAGATCCCACGGCCAGATGAATCAGTCGTCAGCACCAGCCCCGGCAGCTAGGGCTTTGACCATTGGAGCTCCGAGGCGAGCGGCCTCCGTGACGTCGGTTCAGCATTCTGCCCCGACGTACCCTCAGCAGCAGAAGCAGAAGCAGTCTTCCGCAGTGGGATGTTCTCATTGTGGGAAGCCAGGCCATGTAGTGGCAGAGTGTCGTAGGGCACAGGGATTGTGTCTGGCTTGTGAAGCAGCAGACCATAGGGTTGGATCCTGCCCGAATATGGGTGGTTCATCATCGTCCAACCTTTCTAGCTCTTCGGTGAGAGGACCAGCTCCGGTCCAGCAGCAGCAGTATCCATTGCCGAGGCCCCTGCCTCCTCAGTCCCAGGTGTTCCAGCAACAATACCCCCAGCAGCATGCTCAAGCCCAAGCCTTGAGTCAGAATAGACAGCGAGGATTTCAGCAGAGGGGACCAGCACCCCGAGGGCATGGTCAGGCTATGGTGATGACCGCAGAGGAAGGATTGGCACCAGGAGAGGTAGTGGCTGGTACTATTCTCGTCAACTCCTTTCCAGCTTCAGCTTTATTTGATTCTGGTGCATCGTATTCTTTTATGTCTGCACGATTTACGACACGGATAGGATTGGAGCCCGAGTCATTATCAGTAAGGCTCAATATACTTACCGGTAACGGACTTGTGGGAGTCGATAGGGTGTTTTTCTCGTGTCGGATCGTAGTTAGCGGTAAGGAATTTTTTGCTAGATTGATAGAACTCCCGATGGCCGATTATGATGTGGTCTTAGGGATGGATTGGTTGAGAAACCAGTATGCTAGAATAGACTGCCATATTGGTAGGGTTGTTTTTAGCATTCCAGGCGAGCCGGAGTTTTCCTTTTCCCGAGGCAAAGTCGAGCCTTCTCCTCCAGTATTGCGGATGGCAGTAGCAGCAGTGCAGTTACCCCGGATAGTCGAGGAGTTTCCAGATGTTTTCCCAGAAGAGCTTCCAGGTATGCAGCCAGAGCGAGAGATCGAGTTTACCATAGACTTGATTCCTAGGACAGCCCCAGTATCCGAGAGAGTCTACAGGATGGCGCCGTCAGAGTTGGAGATCTTGTACAAGATGATTGAAGAACTTCGAACCAAGGGATTCATTCGTGCTAGTGGATCGCCTTGGGGAGCCCCGATGCTTCTTGTGAAAAAGAAGGATGGTACGTCCAGATTATGTGTTGATTATCGTACCTTAAACTCAGTGACAATCAAGAACAGATACCCTCTTCCGAGGATAGATGACTTGTTTGATCAGCTCAAAGGGGCAGCAGTATTCTCGAAGATCGACTTGCGCTCAAGATATCATCAGATCAGAGTCAGAGAACATGACATCCCGAAGACAGCTTTCAGGTCTAGGTATGGGCATTGGGAGTTCCTAGTGATACCATTTGGAGCGACCAATGCACCGGCTGTATTCATGGATCTCATGAATCACATTTTTATGCCTTATTTGGATCAGTTCGTGATTGTATTTCTGGATGACATCCTGGTCTATAGCAGGAGTGAAGCGGAGCATGAGCAGCATCTCCGTGTGGTTCTTAAGATTCTCAGGGAGCACCAGTTGTATGCCAAGTTCAGTAAATGCGAGTTCTGGTTCGATCGTATTTCGTACTTGGGTCATATCATCACTCGAGGAGGAGTAGAAGTGGATCCCCAGAAGATTGTGGCTATTGAGTCATGGCCGGTGCCCAGCACAGTTGCAGAGGTTTGTAGTTTTCTTGGATTGGCCGGCTACTACCGGTGATTTATTTCAAACTTTGCCCGAATTTCGGCACCATTGACCCAGTTGACCCACAAGGATGTACAGTTTGCTTGGACAGCAGAATGTCAGGATTCATTTGAGAAGTTGAAGCGAGGCTTGATGACGGCTCCCATTCTCACACTTCCAGATGGAACCGGAGGATTCTCAGTATATTGTGATGCTTCAGGCAGAGGCCTAGGATGTGTTCTGATGCAGCATGGGAAGGTAATAGCTTATGCGTCACGGCAACTTCGTGATCATGAGAGGAATTACCCAACCCATGACTTGGAGCTGGCAGCAGTAGTGTTTTTACTTAAGTTGTGGAGGCACTACTTGTACGGAGATAGGGTAGAGATTTTCACCGACCATAAGAGCCTGAAGTATGTTTTCACCCAGAAGGATCTTAACATGCGTCAGAGGAGGTGGCTGGAGCTTCTTGTGGATTATGATGTCAACTTGCAGTATCATCCCGGGAAGGCCAACATTATTGCAGATGCATTGAGCAGGAGAGCCGGAGTTTATTTCATAACAGCGCAACCGGAACTGTTAGCAGATCTTCAGAAAATGGGTATTGAAGTTGTTCTCCCTTCCAGTGTGGCATTGATGGCCAGTATGCAAGTTCAGTCCACTATCGTCGAGAGGATCCGGGTGGCACAGTCAGCAGATTCCAAGCTTCAGCGACTCAGAGCAGAGTGTGAGGCGGGACAAAGACCAGAGTTATGCATTCATGAAGACAGTACACTTCGACATGGTAAGCGTCTTTGTGTACCCAGTGGAGATATCAGACAGGAAATCATGGCAGAGGCTCACAGTTCTCAATATTCTATTCATCCGGGCGGTACGAAGATGTACCGTGATATCCGGCAGTACTTTTGGTGGAATGGCATGAAAAGGGAGATAGCCCGGTTTGTCTCTCGTTGTTTAGTCTGCCAACAAGTTAAGGCTGAACATCAGAGGCCCGCTGGACTTCTTCAGCCCTTGCCGATTCCAGAATGGAAGTGGGAACATGTGGCCATGGATTTTGTGACTGGATTACCTAGGTCTCCAGCTGGTCGAGATGCTATTTGGGTTATAGTTGTCAGGCTCACGAAGGTAGCTCACTTCCTCCCATTCAGAGTTGGTCAGTCGACAGCTCAGTTAGCAGAGATGTACCTCAGGCAGATTATCAGGTTGCACGGAGTGCCAGTTAGTATCACTTCGGACCGAGATTCAAGATTCACGTCGCACTTTTGGCGTAGCCTGCAGGGGAGTTTGGAAACTCACCTCCAGTTCAGTTCAGCATATCATCCGCAGACAGATGGTCAGTCGGAGCGTACAATCCAGACTCTTGAAGATATGTTACGGTCCTGTACACTTGACTTCGGTGGTTCATGGGAAGGTCACCTGCACCTGGGGAAATTCTCGTACAACAACAGCTTCCAAGCTAGTACCCAGATGGCACCGTTTGAGGCAATGTATGGTAGGAAGTGTCGATCCCCGTTAGCCTGGGATGATGTGGGAGAGAGGCAGATGCTTGGTCCAGAAATGATTGCCCAGACAGTTGAAGTGGTCAGAAGAGTTCGGAATCATCTTCGAGTTGCCCAAAATCGCCAGCGCCATTGGGCCGATTCTCATCGACGCCCTCTCGAGTTCTCTGTCGGCGACCATGCATTCCTGAGGATTTCGCCTAACCGTGGCATCATTCATTTCGGTGCACGGGAAAAGCTTAGTCCTAGGTATATAGGACCGTTCGATATTCTGGAACGAGTAGGAGATGTGTCCTATCGTCTCGCTCTTCCGCCGTCGCTAAGCGAGGTGCATGACGTGTTCCATGTGTCCCAATTACGACGGTATATCCCGGACATGAGCCACGTCCTGGATCATTCGTAATTGGTCGTTGGTAACAACCTTTCGTATGAGGAGAGGCCCGTGTCTATATTGGACCGGAGAGAGAAGATACTCAAGAACAAGACTATCAAGTTAGTCCGAGTTGCTTGGGGTCATCACTCTTTGGGTGAGTCAACGTGGAAGCGTGAGGATGATATCCGATCGCGATATCCCGGCTTGTTTGACTCGTGAGATATAATGTCTTCCTTATGCCTCATGCCTTCGATTCCTTGCGTGAATGAGTGATTGCTTGCCTAGTTATAGCTTGCTTGTGATTAAATAGCTTGTCCTCGTCTCTCTAGCCTCTTAATTAAATTCCGGGGACGGAATTCTTTTAAGGTGGGTAGAGTTGTAATGTCTGTGGTTCGTATTACGTATTTTTGGAATACGTATACGTATTTTATCTTGTATTGCATGATTCGTTGCTTAGTTTTCCTTCTTGGCTTGGTTTATTTCATGGGTTGGTTCGGCTTGGCTTGGTTTTGCCTTGGTTCATCATGAACCAAGGGTGAACCCCTACCTACCACCATCATTAGTATTTATTACCCATTCTCCTTTCTCTCTCCTCATTATTCTTCTTCTTCTCCATCATAACTTATTCACCTACCAGAGAGAGAGGGGTCTAGGCAAGTGCAGCTTGCTTCATGGAGAAACTCTAATTTTATTGTTCCATTCTCTTCTTTACAGCATTCTAACATACTTTAGTACTTGACATTTTTACTTTCCATGGCCAGATTCTTGTAGATGTAAGTTTATTTTATTTTCAGAATTCTTGGGTTTTGATCTATTTAATCTTGTTATTTCTCAGTTTTGATGGTTCCATGTTGTAGAGAATTTTGTTCTGCCCCATTTTGACTTACGAAAGTTCAGATTTGGACTCTGGATGAAGGTTTCATGGAGCTTGGAAGCATGGGTTCTTGGTGTTCTTCTTCTCGAAAATTTTGGAGAAGAAGAACAGTTCTCTGGCCGCATGGCAATACTTGACCGCATGAACATTCATGCGGCAAGTCGCTCTCAGCCGCATGAGACCCTCGCACTCCTAGCCGCATGGACTTCTCCCCACTCAGCCGCACGCACCCCCTTGCTTCTGTAGCCGCATGGGCGTCCGTCCCTTTAAGCCGCATGAATCCGAATTCAGCTAACCGCATGAGGGCCGAACCAAGCCAGCCGCATGGAACTACTCTTCGGCCAGCCGCATGTGAGTCCATCACTCCTAGCCGCATATGCCGCCGTCCTCCCTTGACCGCATGGACTCGCTTCCCGTCAGCCGTATGTGCACCCATCACCCCTAGCCGCATATGCCACCGTCCTCCCCTGACCGCATGAGACTTGGTCAGTTCAGTCGCATAGGGCTGAGGCTTCCATCTTGCCGCATGCGCCCTTGCCTCCCTAGCCGCATGCGCCCTTGCCTTTCTAGCCGCATGCCCCTGTCCTTACCAAGTTGTATGCGCTCTCCTTATTGGCCGCATGAGTTCTAGTGGTCCTGAGCCGCAGGACTCCTCTCTATGCCTTGCCCTGCTAATTAATTTTATTATTATTATTATTATTGTTAATTCATGTCTTGTAATCTTAGCATAACTTGGATCTTCTGAATTGAATGCTTGCACTATGATGCCCTGCACATGTACCCTGAACACGATAGTGACCCGTAGGGGTGCACTCCTGACAAATAAGCATGATATGACCTGATAGTGGCCCGTCGTGGCGCACTCCTGACAAGTACACTTGACCTGATAACCGGACATGATATATCTTGATAAGCTGTTGCGACGGCTACCTGACATGACATGACCTGTATAATTAACCCAGACACCGTGGGCGATTGTGCTTGTACAAATAATCCAGTCCTGTCTTGCATCATGTCAAGGAGGGGACTCCTGAGTACCACGGTCAGGAGTACCTACTGAAATAGATTAAGGCTAATAACTAGATTAATACATTAGTCATAAAGAGATCTCCCAACTACAGGCAATCCTGTTACCTGGGTGCGCTTGGGATCTGTAGCCGGCCGTCGAGTAGGGCACATTTCCAGCACACTGTCATGTGTTGCACCCTTCAAGCTACTTAAGGGTACATGTGTTTCCTAGACGATGTACCCACCTGAATTCAACCCCTAATTTTCGACCTGGATAACCTGGATGGTCTGCAGGGCTTGTGGCTGTGGAATAATCTCACTGCATCTTGCTAGTAACTAGGCCTGTGATAACCCTAGTTAGTTAAAGTATCAAGCCGTAGTTATTGCTTGGCCGTGATTGTTGAATGGGAATTATCAGTCTAGTCTTGCCTTGATCCTGTATAGATTATTACATGTTCTGATTTTCTTATATTATCTTGTTGATAAATGGGAGAAACCAAGTTCGGTTCAGACGAAGGGTTACAATCCCGGTCCTTGTTTGGTTTAAGGATTGTAACCTGGTTATCTGAATGGTCCCATGGTTATCTTACCGTATATCCTCGTGATGTTATATTTCTCCAGTTTTACTATATATTATTATCTTCTGTGCTAATTGCTGGTTTTAGTTCCTAAGTGAAGCTTCCTTTGTGGCACTTGCTCTTTCTGGGGTCTGACCCAGCTGGTTTTGTATGGCCAAATTTCGGAGCAGCTCCAGAGGATCTACCGACTTTCCAGTCCGATGGTGGCGACTAGACGTAACCAGGGCAACGAGTGGGTTTATTTTTGATCTCCCACTTTATTGTAAAAATATTCTTTTGAGGCGTTTAGCCGACGAGCACCTGTTTAGCTCGATTGCACTTACTTACTATCTGCCTACGGGCTGTAACATGATTGACAGATCCTAGGGTTGATCATGTATGACTAAACTCTTGCTAGTCCTAACATTTTGTAACGACTAGCTTCATGATCAGCTGAATATGTAATATTTGGGACGCCTTATTATTGTATATTTAATGATCATACATCTTGTGACTTTTACCTACTTGTTTGTGATTGAGACACTAGGCTTGTTCATGACCATAGGTGACTGTTGGCTTGTAGTAAACCCTCATGTATCTAGACAGTCGTGACCGTATAGCGAGATGGATCCCATTTCATATACGTAGCTGGCTATGTCTGCCCCCGCTCTCCAGTATTCTGGTTCTGGGGTGTGACATATCTGGACTTCGGGATCTTACCCTACCTTAGTGTAGAGGTACTACGTGTTGGTTTAGATGTTGTAACACCCCACATTGGACTGATAAAGCATCACTTAGCTAGTATCCTATTAGGAGCCGTGTCACACCACCAGTATAAATCTTAATCATAACTTAAAGTCTGAGATTGTATATCATTTTGACAGGACATCGGACATCTATAACTACATATTCTTATCCTTGCTTTGTTCGAGGCAAGTACCCCTACAAACTTATTTACTGCATATGATAATGAACTGTGAATGAACCATGTTAAAATACTGCTTTATGGAAACTGCAAAGTCATATCATTACATGCTTTATTCGGATTCTCAGTATCTTCACATGCTTAGAAGAGCTTTTACTTATCTCACATGATGGTTACTGGGACATGGAGAAAACTGATAGTTGAGTACGTGATCATGCCCCCCTTCTCCGTACATATGTACCGAGCAAGGTCGCATTGTATATGCATTCCTTGTCGTAGGCTTTATCCCACATTTTTGTACGAAAGTACACCTATGCTTGTTACTTGTATCAGATTTATGGCTTGTACACCGGTACATTCTATACCTATTGACCGATCACGTACCTGCTCCAATTTTAAACAATATATATGCACGTGTCATCATGACAAATGTATCCTTGCCATGATAGTTGTGATTTTACATGATAGATTGTGCCATGTCAGGATTACAGTTAATACATCTTTTTTTATTACATGCTCAGTATTAAATGTTTGTAGTACAAGTATTTGCTCCCGTCCTGACAGGATAACGTTGTAGGTGCACTGTTCGAGGAAGAAATGTTATGTGATACCTACTACAGGACTGCTTTAGAGGACCTGGTCTGTGCTCCAGAAGAGGCCCCAGCGGGGAACCTTGCTTAGTTATCTTTCATTATTTTGAGACTTAGACTTTGGTTTATTATAAACTTATATTTGGATACTGGACTTTATCTCCAGTCTCATACATTGAAGTGTAATAACTTTTAAAACTTGTTTACTTTCGTCAATAGAAGCTGTGTTGTGATAAACTCTTAAATTGCTTTAATGTTAATACACTTAGTACCATTTCTGTATAACTCTTAGAACAGCTTACTATGCTTTAACCAAGCGTAGGCTGGACATGGCTCGGCCTGACCCAACAATTTGGGAAACGGGTCGTGACAAAGGGAACAAGAAAGCTTCTACATATAAAAATACGTGGCTACAAAGACCTATTACAGACTCTTCGTAGTTACATACACAGAAGCAAAAAAAATGAAATTGCGGTACAAGCTCTCGATAGCATGGGCGAAGCGGTGACAGAGCCAATCACTTCCTGGTCAAAAGGAAGCCACCGTCCGAAGCTGCTACTAACCCGAGCTGGGGATGAAGACCAGCACAGGACTCTCCTATTTCCCCAGCTGGCCGGAGAGAGCAACCACAGCAGCAGGCCTTGCTATTCCTCGGTCAGAATGGCAAGCAATCCAAACCCAGGAAGCAGAGGTCCAAGACGCCATTGACGTCCATGACATCCAGGACGCATGACGTCTTGAGATCCAATAGTAGTTCTATACAGCTTCTTTGGATAAAAAGATTTGCTACCGACGGCCGCCTCAAGCAAACTCCAGGATCATCCGGAGCCGAA
Source organism: Iris pallida (assembly GCA_029216955.1). Taxonomy (NCBI): domain Eukaryota; kingdom Viridiplantae; phylum Streptophyta; class Magnoliopsida; order Asparagales; family Iridaceae; genus Iris; species Iris pallida. The sequence continues at coordinate 1,276,201 of JANAVB010015599.1, read as the reverse complement.
CATCGGGCAAGCAAGGCCATTGTTGAAGCAGCTGAGTCTTCTTTTGAAGAAGGAAGGTCCTTTATGTAGGCTTTTCGTGGGGTCCAAGCACGAGCCAAACATCGGTCAGAAGGAAGCTTACAAGTTAAGTTAAAGCTCCACTCCATGATAGATGGCAGTACCGCAAGTGACCAAAGGAACGTGACTCTGAACCTCCTCTGCTAAAGAGATTTGCGATCCCTGCAAAGATGCAGGAGGCTTCAATATTAAGAAACCATCAGGAGCCCATGCTCTGAAATGATGACACATGACCATTAATGCTAAGAGCTAGGCGTGACACCAGCCATCACCCAGCTCATATAGTCCTGACACGTGTTCATGCTTCTGTTCAAAATATCCCGAGCTTGACTCAAGTTTGGGACACTTTGAAGGGGTCTTGTAGAAGCATGAAAAATCTCAGCTGAAGATATCCCTTCGCCAAAGCACAGAAGATGCAAACGACTCAGGCTCAGTGCTAAAAAGACAAAATAGAAGATATAGAGAGAAGTCCCTTTATTGTCATGTCTACCAAAGTCTAGTACAAATACATCAGGACCATACATAAGGGACTAATTCTGTTCTTCTATAAATGATCTAGTACATATTCGACAAAAGCCTAGAGGGATTTACAAGGGATGCAGTCTTCATCGAAGCGCAACCTTCCTTCTTTTCGATACACACGCTGGAGGATTAACCTCCACCGAAGCATGTTCTGATATTCTTGTGGGCTCAGCCTCTCAGAGGCATATCAGTAACTCAGCACTTTGAAGAAGCCAGAGCCTTCGAGCTAGAGGCGCAACTACCTGCTTGTGCCAACCTCAGAAACAAGATGGTGGTAGGCCCCCCTCTCATTCTTTTACTTTAGAAGCTAGTGTCTTCACTCCATAGATGCAGCTACCTGCCTGTGCCAATCTCAGACACTCAAGGGTGTCATACCATTCCCTTCGCAGCCAACACCTTCACTGTTCAGAGGCTCAGCTACTTACCTGCGTCCGCATGAGGCATAGGATGGTGATATGCTCACACCATCTCCATTCCTATGATGCGGTCATCTGCTCCGGATCAGAAGCTTAAGTCACTTCTCTACAAGAGACTTGGGAACTCTCACCGCAACCAATGCAAGTCAACCTGTCGCTCCAAAATATAGTAACCTCATCAGCCTGAAGCACAAGCCTACTGGTCGCCTACAGCACAGTGACTCCGGTAGCCCAAAACACAGCTTCATAAGTTGCTCTATATGCACAGAAGTCTCGTCATCATTTGAAGCCAAGTCCACTCGTCGCCTGAAATACAGAGGTTCCGTCGTCTCCAGAACTACGGTATACTCGTCGCCCTAAAAGCCCAGAAGCACTTAGTCCTTACCATAGGCGTAGGAAGCAAGGGTCCACCCTAAATGATTTGTTTAAACCGCCTCTTACAGAGAAGATTGGGATTAAATCATGATTGATATCATATCAGATTGATTTAAATCTTAGACGAGGATCAATTAGACTCCAAATCTAGGATGAAATCCCAAGATTTACTCGACTGTATCCGAGCAAGCAAATCGGCATGCGCCACGTGTCACCTCCTTCGGTTATGTTTATAACCACCAGAGATCTCGTTTGAGGAGAATCTCGTTGTCCGCTACGTGTCAGCGCCGCAGAAGTCCGCATCGTACAATGACGGCAGATTCTTTCATATCTCGGGAACCCTAATGTACATCACATATGTGCTCGGTTCTCTATAAATAGAAATTCTTCTTCAACCAGAGGAGAAAAAAGAGAGAGGGAACATTGACAATCGACAATCTTCAAAGGAGCAGTGATCTCTATCTACGAAGTGTCGACCACCCTCATCCACCTATCAACCAAAGAACCAACTAACCAACCATCTTCAAGGGATCTTCTCATCTAGACAGCCTCTTGATCGGTGACCCCAGAGTCCCATCAAAGGCGCCAGAGAGCCATAGCAAGGTTGATTCGTCGTGAGATCGTCAACGGTGTAAAGGAGCCACTGCAGCGCTCGATCTCCACCGTCACACTTTTCCAGAAACCTCTTCTCCATGTACTTAGTATATCATGTTTAGGACTTCCTTCTTTGTACATAGATACCTTATACGTTCAATAAAACAAAAAATTCGTTCAACCTTTTGTTACGTCGAACGCTCATCACCTAAACTAAATTCTATAATAATCAACTCTCATTTACTTCAACTTCAATGCTACTCTCTTCTTCACTTTGCGTGTGCACCAGGAGAACAATGTGTGCTAGTTAACCCTCCAACTCTAACTACTACTTTACTGTCAAGACCTATAGAACTTTTCATTGAACAATCTATACATAATCTGACCTAACGATTACAACAGCATCCATCTCATTATATATACTCACCCCTCTCTATATCACCTACTATTAAACCTTGGTGTCAGTTCTTGTAACCAATTTTCTTGGCTAGGAGAGCATTCATTGCATATATTTCGACTTAAGTAAAAATATAAAATTAATTAAGTAGTGAGTTACAAAGAGGGAGGACGTAGCAGGGCTGGCCCAGAGTTGATGGGGTCCGAGGCGAAACTTCCAAAATGGGCCCCCATACATAATGTAAAAAAAGTGTAAATAAAATAAAATTTTGTTGTAGTCAAGATTTGTACCAAGGATCTCTTAAATATAAGTCTAGCATTATAACCACTACACTACAAAATATTTTATTAAAAACAACACGTGTACTAGTTCTATTGTAGATAGTTACATGTTGGTTCTCCCTTTCTTAGAGGGGCTTGGGCCGTCGTCCAGCCTGTCCTGGGCCAGGGCCGCCCCTGGGACGTAGTGTATGAACAGTTGGGTAGGAGGCTCACCGAAAAGTCGTCGGCAATGGCGCACGTGACTGGTGGTTGCGCGGGGTTTCACCGGGAAGTCGCCATCGTCGGAGTAACTTGCTGGAATCAAAAAAATGGAGGCAGCTTGAAGATGATGACCTCAACTGATACGTCGATGTGTCACTGCGATGGGATACCGACTGTGAAAAGCGGGGGGGCGCAGTCGACTTCGTCGACGTCTAGTCACGAGGTGGAAGGAAGGTCAGGAGGAGGGAAGATAGAAAAGACCAGGGCGGCTAGGGTTCGCTTGAGGAAGAAGAGAATGGAGAATAGGATGATAGAGAGGGAGTTTATGATTTTTGCTAAAAACTAGATGGGTCGGGTCGGGTGTGGGTAACGGGTTTGGGTCCCTGGATTCGACCTGAAGAACTAAGGTAACCTAATAAAGGCTGCTGCTTCTATACTTGGTCGAATTTTTGGTCGTGGGCCCAATTAATGGATCGGCTAAATAAAAAGAAGAAGAAGAGGGAATTGCTTGGCTAGGCTGGGCTCGGTTTAGGATTTAAGAAACCAAAGGTTTGGTTTAGGAATTAGGTCTAATATTAATTACTAAGCCTAAATAGAAAATTGAATGAAATTTTATTTTTAAACCCTTATAAAGAGAACAACTATTGCTAGAATGTCACTGCGTAACATCACCCCCTTCATGAATAAATAAATAAATATGATAATAATAACTAACAATATCAGGATTATTTTAAGTAACTATAATATTATCTATAGGTTCACTATATGTAAAAATTAATTGTGAACTTAATATGCCAAAAAAAATTATTGGGTATCAAGTAATATATATATATATATATATATATATATATATATATATATATATATATATATATATATATATATATATATAATTTAAAAGAAATAGGGAGCTCATATATATATAAAATTTAAAAGAAATAGGGGGATCACACAAGTTGTATCGAATTTTAATTTGATCGAAAGTTAAGTTTGTTATCGGCATGATCATCACGGGATGGTTAGATCGGAATAAATGTTAATTCATACCGAGTCTGATGCGAGATGAATGACTCAATTTTTGAGTGGTATATGCCATACCACTTATGCGATATATGTGTCAAAATAATTGTGTGAATTGCGAAAGGTTTGTCCGTAATGGACTGGATAGTACCGAGACTCGAATGAAAATTTGTATGACGGTATATTGATATGCAAGTGTTCTTCGATAATCAGTTAGAACGATCAGGTGTGGAACTTTATCAATGAATAATATGTCGGACGAAAATTTATAAGTCAATCGAATGACTAAGACTAACGCAACGATTATGCTTCGAGACAATAATCGGATCGACAGAATAGGAAACTTGAAGTTTGTCACGACCCACTCCCGCTTTTCAGGAAACAAGTACGTAGCCAAGTCCAGCCTATGCCTCAGCATCGGCGTCAGTATGCTATCTAGGTCTGAATGTCAATCTCAAATACAACTAAACAAATCTAATTACTTATTCACAATAATTATTTTATTTACAATTCCAATAATACAAAAACCTGCTAAAATAAATAAATACAAGAAGTGTCTGCTCTATCTAGAATCTAGGGTTGACCTCCAAGATCTTTATCTCCACCCGTAAGGTCCATAGCACAAACGTAGGAAGCATGCTAAGTCACCTGCAACAATACAGTCATGAAAGGAGCAAAGTACAACCATGTTGCATTTAATGTTGTTAGCATAAAATAAGCTAGAAACAATGAGAAATAGTAACGATAAAGAGCATATAAAGAACTAGTAAGATATGAACTAGACATGGAAAGCAATAATCATGAACGAGCAAGTTAATGAAAAAGAAGCATGGAGATAAAGAACTGAACTAAGATCATAAACAATGACTGTGTATGTGAAATACCTTTTAATACGTGAATGGTTGGCTGGTACGGCACATCATAGATGGCTATCATTAGGTAATTGGTATGGGTAACTCATACATGAGGTGTATGACTTAGCTATCATTCGGTAACGGTATTTGGGTTCGTTCACGTACTTATCAAGTATTTCTCCTCCCGACTCACTAAACAATAATACGATCAATGATACAATAAGAAGGATACAATAAGCCTACCATGTCACCATCGTGTCTCAACGGAATATCAAACAAGGAAACGATAAGAAAGCATTATAATGTACTAAAACATAATGTAATACAATATTTGCCTGAACCCTTGAACAAATCGTAGTCACAAGTTGAGGATAGGAGTAAAGTCGACCTAGAAGTTTTCATCCATATCACACCATCATACCATAAATTATGTACGAAATCACAAGTCAATTCTAAGATTCTAATTCTAAAATCATAGAATAAGTGGCTAATAGGTTTCCTTATCTAATATTAATTAATTCTGAAATATATCACTTAAAATCTAATTTAACCTAATAATAATATGAAATATAACTTAAACAAGGAAGTTTGGCTATAGAAAGTCATATTTTCAATTTTGAAAACCATGGCACACAAACCGAGGCGTGCCGCTGATCATCTTGTCAAACATCATGAACTCAAGATTTGAAAAGTGTATCTTGGTAGATTTCAGTACCACGAGTGCACCAAAATCGATCGTGCCGCAAAATCACGCTTTGGTCAAAAGATATTGTCGTTATGGCTAACCGTGACCAAATCGGTGATTTACCAATCAAATCTGAGTTCAACATAATAAATAAAATAGTAAACGACGAATTTCTAAAATTTTGGAAAAATTATATGTTCGAATATCTTCGTGTCAGCTTTCAGAAACCTCAAACGGATCGCAAATCAGAGTTCCAAATCTCCTAAAATCACAAAAACTGTGCGATGTGTCGAGTTTTGGATGACCGACACTCAAATTATTCTCCATAAATTCACAAATAAAATCTCAGAAAATAAAATATATACTCTAAAATCCGACCTCTATATGATTCTAACAAAAAAATAGCATGCGAAAACAACATCGGAGCTGTCCGCAATCACTCCTTGAAGTCGGAAGTCTCCAAGGAGCAAACTTCTCAAAAATCAGCCAAGAAATAAACTAGGTTTTCTGAAAAACTATATGATATATATAGGAGAGAGAGAGAGAGAGGCGGTTGGGCGCCGACAGGTAGGCCCGCCAGGTCGGGTGACTGTGTAAATGTTTATTTAATTACAAAAAATTATTTAAAAATTATTTTAACTCCAAACAAATTTAAATAAATCGTAAAAAAAATCCTAAAATTCTAAAAAATATTTCTAGGTGTCTAGAGCCTAAATAAAAAGTTTGCTCCTAAAATATAATCGTATGAACCTACAGTAAATCCCAAAATTTTATGGAAAAATAAATTCTATAGGTTTTAATTATCTAAACATTCCCAAAAATTCTAAAAAAATCCAAAAAAAAATCCTAGAATGTTAAAATAGTTTTAGTCATCTAAAGCCCAAATAAAAATATTTGGTCCAAAAATAACCCCGGACGACCTTATAGTAAATCTTGGAAGCCTTTAAAAATACTAAACCTTCATAAATAAATATCTAAAAAATCCAAAAATTGTAGAAAAGTATAAAATAGGAATATATATATATATATATATATATATATATATATATATATATATATATATATATATATATATATATATATTAGCTATTTAGAGGCCATATGACCTTAGTATGGTCATAGCTCACCTACATGCTTAGGCATGACTCCCAATGATCATAAAATTAATCATAATCAAAATAAAATAATTTGTTAAAAAATCGAGAAGTGGGCTTACAAAGTTATAATCGGGTCGCACGAATTGCAAGCTCGATAAAATATTGCTTGGGGCAGATAATTGTGTCTAAGAAAATAGTTGGTTATGTTGAGAATAAACTCATTTGAGTAGGACTAAATCACGTGAAACTTAGAGGGTATGATCGTATAACTCGAGGGTTCGATGTTGGATAATCGGTAAGTCGGTTACGCAATCAAAGTATAGCATGTTGCGACGAATCGGGAAACGATTTGATGCGTATAGAAAAGTTTGTTGAGAACTTGGATGTATGCGATGCGAGTTAGGTTGACGTTGATACAGACTCAAAGTTGACCATCATGCTATCGAAATTGATACGCAAGAAAACATAAGCACGATATGAGAATACAAAACAAAGCGGGCGTATGATATTGAGTTTTTTATAAGTAACATTACGAGAATGTCGAACTAGTTTATCGTACACCTTGTGATTGATCAGGGCAAGACTATAAGGTCATCGACGATTGTTTCGATGTGTATAGCTTCTCGGGGTGTTGACTGTAGGTAGATATACTCAAACTTGATACGAGTAGATGTTTTATGAATTACGAAATCATCGACAGTGCTTCGTGAATTATTCGGAGGATAGTTGCACCTCAATTGCGTAGATAGAAATAATTGTGTTTGGATTTGGGTATAGCCCTATAGAATTTATTGAAACATGATTTGCTTCCGAAATAAGATATAACATGGTTCGTAGTAACTATCTTTCGTTAATGATCCACAATTATCGAGCGTAGATTCGGGACAACTGACCCTAGAAGACTTGATTGTCAAATTAAAGTAAATGATGAAGACCCATAAGACAACCCAAATGATGTCGCATATAGAATTATATCAAAAAATAAATATGAAGTGGTTCATGTTGATGACAAGTCTATATGATCGAATAATTATTTCGAGAATTGATGAAATAGCTTTGGCAGAGAATGACATAGTATGGTTTTGATTGATTGAATGAATGCTCGAACGAGTATGTTGGTCGACAATCGACATATAAATTTACAAATGAACTTAGCGATGCGAATAGGCAATTTTGAGAATCGTGCCATGTGCAAGAGCATGGGATAAGGGAACGACGCTCGAATTGGGTTGCTAAACTTGGATTGGGAATTTGGCTAGGAATTTTCTACTCGATAGGAATCAAACGCAAGACACGTCGTAGAGACCTTTGTGTCAAAGCGATTATTACCTTTGAGCATCGTCGACTCGAATTGAACTTTTGTGTCGAATAGATTGTGGCATTTATGCAACGTCAATTTAAAGTTGTATCGAGAGAATTTAAGCACGGTGTCTAGGTAAGTCATCTATTGGGAGTAGTTTCGAATGTTGATGCAATTGTAGTTCAACAAAAAGGGAAATCGTATCGAGATGAGTTGTGAAGTAAGGCTTCAGAATTAGTTGGACATCGACTTCTAACGCAAGACGTTGCAGAGACTAACGGCTTGATGCAACGCATAGAATTGATAGTTAGTGTGGGACTTACAAAATAAGAAATGCGGTTTGAATCGCGTTGCTTGCGAAGATTTTGTTGAATGATCATATATTAGCGAATAATGCATATGCGAAAGAATCGTGGGAACGGTCGCTAGAGATCAAGTCCGATCGAGAGTACGAGATGACAAGTATTCGAGGATTAAAAATTTACCTATTAGCTTTGTTCCAATTTCCTACCACTGGGCTTGGCTGAAATACATATATTTCTGGGATGCCTAAAATATGTGTATGATCCAAACTAAGTTGTATGCTAAATTCAAATCGAGCTACAAAAAAAGGTTATGGTATGTTAATGAAAACTTGCATAAATGTTTGAAATAGAACAGCGATAGTGGATCAGATTGTGAAACAATCTAGAGAATCACTTGGATTGAGTGTTGGTTTCGGTTCAAGGACGAACCTTGTTTTGATTGGTATATTATGTAATGTCCCACTCCGTACGGTATATTATACTAAGTCGTTGAGTCAAAGAGTTAAGTTGACCCGATGAAGTATCGATGCAAGTGATAAGTTGACCCAAATAGATGATAAGTTCGATTCGAACAAGTACTAATTTTAGTTAGTTTCATGTGCAAGCTAAGCTTTTATGCTGAATTATAAGAGATCGATATTTTGCCTTATTTACAACAGAGTCCGCAGAAGTTCAAAGTATCGTCTTGCAATGAGCTGAGGCATTGGCACGGTAGACCGAATCGGTCGAGTAGTTCAACGGAGCACAAAGTGCTCGGATGGCTAAGTCAAATGAGTTGGCTGTACAACGAAGTTAAAGAATCGACTCACAATGACTCGACGAAACGAATGGACGAATCGACTAAGGTGGGAGGACTTTGACCCTTCTTTCCTAATCCGTCATAACTAATTAAAATGTATCTTTGTATGCTAAGTTAAATGATCGAGTCCATGGGCGTGGCTCGAATGAGAGAATTTATAGTGCGTGTCGAACACTAAGAAAATTGAGACAAAATGTCCATCAACTGCATGAATCTAAATGGAACATGGGATAATTGTATCGACGAGTGCAACAAATGCATGAGTCATGGGACGTTGAATAATTGAATCGAAACGTGCCTCAAGACATGGGTTGTAGAACATCTATCAAAGGCATGCCTCCGTGCACGAGTTAGAAGGCTGGAACATTGAAAGACTATATCAACGTGGGTACCTAGTGCACGAGCTGTAGAACATCAAATACTCTATCTAAGCATGCCTCAAGTGCATGAGTCGGAGGAAACTAACATAAGTATTAGAACATTGAAATACCGTATCAAGGCGTGCATCAAGCGCACGAGTAGGAACACATTGAACATAAGGCATAAAACATGAAAATACGACATCGAGGCATGCATCGAGTGCATGAGTCGACGAATAGAGAATAACTGTATTAAATTATGCGTATGTGCACGAGACTTATAAAATATGGCTTCATTGCGAATGAGACAGCTATGGCTCGAATGTGACGGAACTGTTGAATGTGGCATGGTGCCTTGGAATGTTCGAGGCCTTCGGGTCATTCGTTTGATAAACATTGAGTTGGACATGATTCCATGAAACATTGAAACAAAGTATGGAAAAAGAGATGGAAGAATGGTAAAGTAAGATGATTGTGAAGTCTGAGTTTCAGACTCAGACTATGTTTAGTTGTATGAGTTAGATGCGTATTGCATGGTCAAATGGACTTAGATATAGCCCGTGCATGAGTTTTGTTATCCCTCGAACGAGGTACGCCGTGGTGCCGGGACAGTTCGGTCTAGAAGGGAATTGAGATAGGTATTATATGGAATATTTCATTAGTGTGGCTTGCGACCTACTATTAGAAATAGAGCGCCAAAAATACCGATAACTTTCGGGGACCTCCAGAAAAGGGGTTAGCAATCTATACTGGAGTAATCATCGTTATATCAATGATAATATAGTCCATTCTGGCACGGAGAAGCTAATGAGCTTCATATAGATAGGGGCCGGTGGGCTGAATAATGCAGGTACACAGATCCTGCAGAAAGATCACTTATAACATGATAATAAAAGATAGTAGGCGTATTCACGTTGCATCGGTACAAGGATAAGTGCGTCTTTGTTGATAAAAAGTCACCATGAAACAACATGAGTTATATCAATGTTGCCTGCTTGCTTACGTGAATCAATGATAACATGTTTGCTATGAAATATATGCTTTACTGGTTTCAAATATGCCATGAAACTGATACTAAGGCAAAGATAGAAAGATCACTAAATTAAACTGCATTATTAAAATATTACTTAATGTCAGTTTAGAGCATTCCGAGGCATGCGATCGCATTGACGCTTGGACTTGCAACAGGATGATGCGGCCAAGGTATAAAAGACATGATGTATGGAACGATGAAATCCTTTGTGGTCTAGAGAGATCATGAATATTGTAAGCCAATCTAGCATATTCATTTGGGCTATTGAAAGCCTTTGTAATTTCGCTGCTTATTGAATAAATAGAATTGTTTCGTATACTCTATATAACTCCAATGTAACTCTATTTTTTCCCCTCTAATATTGAATCGAGATAACCATTTTAAAGATTTGAATCATTTAGCCTTGTACGAGTGTAATTCCAGACTCGTACGACATCATGCCCCAGCGAAGACGATTGATTCTGTAAAATTGATGCGAGGACGAGCGATTTTTCGAACCAGGACGTGATAGTATGTATAGCATCAACCATTTTGATATATTTAAAAAAATTAATAAAAAGATAACTAAATAACTACCTAAAAACTCTACTAATTATAAAAAATATTAACTAAGTATTTAATTATCTAATATAATTTATTTATAAATAAATAATTCTAACTCAAGTGGTTAAGGTGGGAGACATTTTTCTTGGTTGCTTGAGTTCAATTTCTAGGAATGATAATTTTTTATAATAAATTTTATATTTAGTTTGTTGACTTTTTTTGCACGTGCAAGGCACGTGCACATTACCAGTTGATAATAATGATATAAATTGTTGGGGATTTTTTTATTTTGAACTCTAGATAATGGTAACATATTCATGTGCCAAACCCAAATGTGTATTTAATATAAGATTCATCTTGAATATGGGGAGTGGTAGCCTATATGGTTGAGGTGGTGGGGTGTGTTCTTAAAGGGCGGATCAAGACAACATATTATGTTTTTTGTCACTCATTTTTTTGGGATTTCGGACTCGGACTTGGAGTCAGACGAAGGGCACAAAGTCACACTTTGATAGAGCACTTTCACTTTGCATCGAGCGTGTCGTTGCACTCTTTTTCATGCGAGTTTTCGTATTGAGCGCATGTGGGTGCATGGGTGCGTAGGCACGAAGGCACGGAGCTGTGTATGGATGCACATAGCTACACATAGAACTATGTTTCCACGTAGAGAGTTGCACGTAGAACTGTGTTTCCACATAGAGTTGCAGATGTGTTTTACATAAATGGTTGTTTGTTGCTCTAGGAGCGTAACTACCATTTAATGGGGATTACTGTTGTAATCGCATACTTAACTGGGAGTCATTCTTTGGGTTTAATAGCCATTATGGGTAATGGGCTGCTTAGGGGGTTGACTCTCCTATATATTCACAAGTTCTTTTTTGCAAGAGAGAACAAGAGAATATATTCTACATGTGAGGACTTAGCAACAGTGCCACAAAGAGCAAAGAAGTGATGCCCGTGCACGCTAAAGAGAGTCAAAGTTTTGGTCAAGCTATTATACAATAGTGACTAATAGAGCGTTCCATAAGTTCGTCCTTTTGAATTTGTTGGTTCTTGGAAGCAGATCGACAAAATAAGGTCGAATCTTGCTTTGAGCAACAATGATCGTTATCATCCCATCGAGCTTTCTTCTCAATAGTTCTTTTTTATATTATATTATCAACTTGGTTGCATTGTTCATAGTTTTATTTCAAGTCAAAGTGTAATATTCTTTTTTCGTCATTGTAAGCGTCCTTGTATGAGTTGTAATTTTTGGTTTCCTTTGTACCTTATATGTTTGTTGTAATCGCTAGAATAACAATCTCAAAAGCAAGATACGAGCAACAATCAAGCAAAAAGATAGAAAATTGTACAAAACTTCTCGATACAAGTTTTCGTAAATTTTATCCGAAGGAAATCTAGGTCTGTATGTGGCTCATCTAAGTCCAGAATTGAAGAATCTTCTGCCAGCAAATCAACGTAGGTTGCTGTTAAAGAGATTGAAAAAGAACTGGTCAGAGAATAAGATGTCGTAACCAGTCACACAACTGAGGAACAAGCAGTCACCATAGTTGTCTTCTACCATGGGTATAATAATATTCTCACAAAAAATTTTCACTTTCAAGTTTATTTTGACATAATATTCTTTTATGACAGTTGCTCCTGTTACGGTCCCACCTATAACCTCTGTTAACCGAATTTTTGGATTTTTGAATTATTTTAAAATTTTCTATTTTTTCTAATTTTCCTAAATCTTTGAAAATCGTGAATCTTTAATATAAGGTATATTTTCGATCGTAATATGCTATCGATATATTTGCGGTATTGGTTTTGAAAAACTATATTATGTAAGCTAAATAATTTTCGTCCATTTTATAGGATTTTCATAAGTTATAAATATTTACTTTTATATATAGAAAAAAAGATTTTGCGAAATATGGATTTATAAATAAAAATACTTTTATACTATTTTATTTTGATTTAAATACTGAATTTTATATAAGTTATAAATTATTATATTTTTCTTTCATATTGGACGAAGACCATTTCAGTTTTATTTTGTCTAGCAAGTTCGGACTTGGATCGTGGGCTAGTCCGTTCTAGCCTACCAACCTTAGGCTAGATTGTGGGCTAGGACTTCGAGTCTAGCTATCATTTGGCTTGTTAGTAGCTAATTGGAAATTAGCTAAACTAGTAGATTAATTAATTAACTAATTGTTAGTACTTTTTCACTATTTTTCCTACTGTTATAATTACAACTTTGCCATTATAGTTCCTACTTTATGCCCCCCCCCCCCCCCCCCCCCCCCCCCCCCCCCCCCCCCCCCCCCCCACACACACCACCACTACAGTCATCCTCACTCCTCTTGGTAGTGCCACCCCGACGCTGCCCCGACCCCATGTTTTCGACCTCCTCCTCCTGGCCCATATCACCACCGCCGACCTCTCCCCAAGCCATAACTCCGGTACCCCCAATATTGCCACCAGCCACAGCCACAAGATCCCCAAAACAACCGCTTCGGTCTCCCGACCACCAGTGTCAACACCTACCGCCATACCAAACCACTGCACCCATATCACACCATCACCCTATCGTCGCCATTCACCAACACCGGTCGACACCCGTACCCCACCTCCACCATCATCACCTTCACCGCCATCGTACCCACAAAAACCAACACCACCACACGAGAATAGTGAGGGAGAGAGAGAGAGCTCGACTGACCTGAGATGCTTTTCCTTTGCCGATGCGTACAGATCGGCAGAGCCGCCCCCTAATGCGCTCCGCCCGGTACTGCCCTCAGGAGTTCCTCCGAGCGAGCCGGCGACCACCGCCACCACGTCCCTATGTCCGCCGTCTTGGCCCCGCCCGGCGACCCCAGCACCGGTACCCCATCTCCATACGCTGGTCCCCGCGCCACCGCCGACGAACCTCGGTGAGCACCCCCTCTCTTCGTCTCCCTCTCTTCTCTCTTCGAATTCGTAGGGATTTAGGATGATGGGAACAGCTCTGACCCCTCCATTCTCACTCTTCATATATATATTTGAGAAATAGGGATTTAGGTTTATTTGGAATAAATAGCCCTTCGATTTCTTCTGGGTCAGTACACTCCTCTCTGGCCACTTATTGAGAGATTAGGTTTTGTTGAATGAATGAACAGCTTCACTTTCCCTTGGGGGCTGTTTGGTATGATAAAACTTGGTGGAAACTGTCAACTTTTGGTAAAAGTTGTGAAAGTATTTTGAGATCCGGTGTTTGGCTGGACATGAAAGTCTTGGCCAAAAGTGCTTGATGGGACGCAGAGCAGTTCCTGCCTCCTTCCAAAAGCGTACAGTTTCACCACACCCATTTTTTGGGTGAAAGTGGGCTGGGAAGAGAGGGAAAAGTCTGGAAAAAAGAGGAAAAAATTGTCCGTTGGTCTTCTTCCCTCGCCCAACCGTTGGAGCTTGCGGTCACCCCCCTCTCCCCGCGTTTGCACTGTAAAATTTCGTCCCTATTTTTCTCTTTTTCGTGAAAAATTGCTTCGATTTCACAGATCTATGGCTTACGACCATAGATCTACTGTTTTGGTACCTAATCTCGAATTTTCGAAGTATTTTCGTGAAAAATTGCTTTCGATTTCACAGATCTATGGCTTACGACCATAGATCTACAGTTTTGGGTACCTAATCTCGAATTTTCGAAGTATTTTCGTGAAAAATTGCTTTCGATTTCACATATCTATGGCTTACGACCATAGATCTACTGTTTTGGTACGTAATCTCGAATTTTCGAAGTATTTTCGTGAAAAATTGCTTTCGATTTCACAGATCTATGGCTTACGACCATAGATCTACTGTTTTTGGTACCTAATCTCGAATTTTCGAAGTATTTTCGTGAAAATTGCTTTCGATTTCACAGATCTATGGCTTACGACCATAGATCTACTGTTTTTGGTACCTAATCTCGAATTTTCGAAGTTCGATCTGCTGCTACTTGGGTAGATCTACGAGTTTCGAGCTTTAGGTTAAAAAATTTCTATACAAATCTTATTAAATATGTGAAAAACTGAGTTGTGATGGACATGTTCAGATCATTGATATGTTTATGGTTGGTAGAAAAATTGAAGATCATAGGAAAGCTTTAGATTTTTGGTATACTTACATATCTTGTGTCCAATAAAATTTAGAACAGTATTTTTGGTAGGAAAAAGTTATACGAAATCATGAAATAAAATTTAGAACAATATTAATTTGTTGGTACTGTCTTCACATATTTGGAATGAGCATAGGACCAATATAATTTATCGAAATATTTTGTCTTGTAGATGGATTTATCTAATCGTAAAGGTCCGTTGTTGCGAGCTGCCATCGCAAGCGTAATTACAGTTATTACAATTATAATTACATTATTGGAGGAAGAAGACAATGAACAAAGAGGTGTTCCAAAGGAACCATCATTGATAAGAGAGCAATGGCGGAATGCTCACATGTATCGCATCCTAACGGCCGGTCCACAAAACTGTGTCCACTATCTTAGAATGAGTTGTGGCCCTTTCTATAGGCTTGCAAACATGTTGACTGCCAATGGGTCCCTCAAGGATACGAGACATGTTTGTGTAGAGGAGCAACTAGCCCTCTTTCTTTACATCTTGGGACATAAGTCTAAGAATAGGGTTTGTGGAATTGACTTTATCCGTTCTGGCGAAACCATATCTAGATATTTCAGAAAAGTACTTCGTGCTATAAGTACTATTAAAGAACAATACATGAAGCAACCTAATGGTGATGTCCCTACCGAGATTAGAGAGTCTACTGAATGGTTTCCCTATTTTCAGGTAATATACTATTTTATAATTTGTTGGTTAGATTTAGAATTACTATGCTTTGGAAATAGATTTTACACATGCTCATATTGAACTGTAGGATTGTATTGGGTTGATTGATGGCACACATATCCAAGCAACACTACCGTCTGCATTGGTACCGAGGTTTAGAGGTAGAAAACAAGTGACACAAAATGTATTAGCCGCTGCTACACCCAACAAGATGTTCACGTATGTTTTGGCTGGTTGGGAAGGTTGTGCAAATGACATGACCGTTTTAAAGGATGCTCTCTCGAGGCCCAATGGACTTAAGGTCATTTCAGGTAACTATTGGTTAGTTATTGTCTTAGCACTTTCTTTTATCTACGTAGGTTCCTAATACGTAGAATAAAAATCGTATTTTAATTGTTGTAGAAAAGTACTACCTAGTGGATGCTGGATTTACAACGATGCCCGGTTTCATTGCACCCTACCGAGGAGTTAGGTACCACTTGAATCCCAAAAGAGGTCGTAATCCTTCGGATCCGAAGGAACTCTTCAACTATAGGCACTCAAAGTTGCGTACTAAAATTGAATGTGCATTCGGAACGCTTAAGAATCGCTTTTGCATACTCGGAGAGAAGAAATTTCATGATTTCTCTACACAAGTTGATATTGTACACGCATGTTGTGTTTTGCATAACTACATACTAAGCGTTGATCCCAATGACGACCTCATCCTTGGTGACAGTGAGGATAGCACATTGGAGGAAGAAGTGTGTGACGATAACTTGTTTGACTACGAGGAATACTCTCAAAATAGTCAACAAGTGCAAAGGAATGCAAAGAAGGCTTGGGAAGCGAAGCGTGATGCAATAGCATTGCGTATGTGGAATGATTACATTGGTGGAGAGGGTAGGGGTTGAAATATCAGTTGTGTTATTTTCTACTTTGTCGTTTGGCTATGAATCTACTTTCTTATGCAAATGTTTTGTACTAATGTCTTGCTAAGTTTGTGCTTTCCATTGCAAAATGAATTGTTTTTGCTTTCTAATGCAGTTACTTGTACATTTTTTCTAAAGTCCTCACGTCAACAGGTGAGATGTCTGATAATTTCCCACACTTTCCACCCTTTGTAATCCATGAGGGTAGCCCGTTTGCACCACCTCAATTAAAAAGAAGATCATTGGGGGTGCCTCAAAGTTCAGCTTCACCTCTAGGCGATGAAACTTCGCAGTCCTTACCACCACCCTTCATGACTTCAATGCCCCCTCCTCAATACTGGCCTTATGATACAGGTGCATTTGGGGATTCTTATTCAGGTGTTGATGTCGATGCCAATGTCGCTAATGCCTCAAATGTTCCAATTGAGGATCAAGTTTCTTCTCCTTCTAAGAGAAGAATGAAGAAGGTAGCTACAAAAGGAAAAAATGTAGGACATGACAAGGGTAAAAATATTAGACTAGAAGGAGCCAAAAATGAAGGGGGCACACCTAACAAGCGATGGCCCGATTCACATTCCGACGAGATGTTAAAGCTTCTATCTTATGAGGCAGAACAAGGAAGAAAGTGTGACAAGAGCTTCAAACGCGAAGCCTTCACACATGTATGCAAGGTTATCAATAGCAAATTCGGAGAATCGTATACGGTAGAAAATGTACAAAACCACTTGCGAGGATGGAAGACTAAGTGGTTGAAAATTCTAAAAGCTAAGGACCTATCCGGTGCTGGGTGGGATGACGATTTGAAGATGGTTGTTTTGGATAGAGATACCCATGAGGATCTTATAAAGGTATACTTGTATTATTCTATTATATACTTTCTAACACTATATAGGCTATGACAAACATATTCATTTCTTCTTCTATAGATAAAATCAGAACTTGCTCCATGGATAAATGTTCCGATAAGGAATTATGATATGCTTAGCATTGTGTGTGGTGATGACCATGCAAGGGGGGATATGGCATTTGATACGTTTTCACATTGGGAAAGATGTGAAAACGTAGATGTCGATGATCCAAATAGACCCATGTCAAATAGGTCCAAGATGTCAGAAAGCAATGCTTCTAGAGCGAAGGCTACTTCATCCAATACCATCAACTCGTCGGGGACGAAGCGTCGTAGGAGTGCGACAGAAGCAAGAGAAGGAACTATAAGTAAGCTTATTGATGAGGTTAGCGTAATGGCAACCGCTATAAACAAAGGGTTCGATACACCTTTTTATGAGAAGCTACCTTTCGTTGAGAAGTTAGGATCCATTGTTTTTGGCATGCAAGGGTTCGATGCCAACTTACTGATGCAGGCGTATGATTACCTTGCGGAGCATGAAATTGAGGCAACGAAGTTTATAGGAATGCCAGAAATGTTTCGTGGCCAATGGTTGCATAAGTTTCATGACAAGCACTCTTCCAATTCCCCGAACAATTGACAAGAGAACTTTTAGTAGTATGTTGGGTGATAACATTTTGTGAACTTTGGTTTAAATTGTAGTATGTCGGGTGATAACATTTTGTGAACTTTTAGTAGTATGTTGGGTGATAACATTTTGTGAACTTTTAGTAGTATGTTGGGTGGTAGCATGTCAGTATGTATATATTGTCTACTTTGGTTTAAATTGTGTCTAATGTTATATGCTTTCTAATTAATGCACTTGTTTCTAGTAAATATTACTCATATTTGTATGGCTAATTTGTGTATTAAATCCTGGATATCATGTGCAGTTTACGGGGCAATTAATTGAGCAGAGCAGTAACATTTGTTGGCAGTATCATTTGTTGGCTTTGGGTATACCTTTGGGTATCCTGGGTATCTTGTTGGCAGCATCATTTGTTGGCAGCATCATTTGTTGGCTTTGGGTATCTTGTTGGCAGCATCATTTGTTGGCAGCATCATTTGTTGGCTTTGGGTATACCTTTGGGTATCCTGGGTATCTTGTTGGCAGCATCATTTGTTGGCAGCATCATTTGTTGGCTTTGGGTATCTTGTTGGCAGCATCATTTGTTGGCTTTGGGTATACCTTTGAACTTGGGTATCCTGGGTATCTTGTTGGCAGCATCATTTGTTGGCAGCATCATTTGCTGGCTTTGGGTATACCTTTGAACTTGGGTATCCTGTATTTCCAAAGGATCCATCATTGATAAGAGAGCAATGGCGGAAAGCCCACATGGCAGTATCATTATCTTCTCATGGCTTCATTCGATTTGGACAATGATGAGTAGGGTGAATACTCTGAGTCAAAATCAAACACATGGCAATGATGACTGAGTAGGGTGACTCCTCTGAGCCATATGTTTTTTGTCCCTTCACCAAGGTTAATTATTCCAATCTGTTTTCATGATGACCAGATTTTAAAATGATGGATGAATTCTCAGGTTTTTAGTATCACTGATGGATGAATTCTCTGAGCCATATGTTTTTTGCTGCTGTTCTATGTGATGTTTTTTTTTCAAATTGATTTCATTTGGTATCATTCTAATTTGCTGCCTCTATATGGGTCTCCTTCAATATACGCTGCCTCTATATCAGTTTTGGGGCTTCTTTCTTGCCTTTTTTGCTGCAAACCTGGCAATGATGACTTATTCATGAATATTTCATCTTCTGGTCTATAATTTTGCTGCTGTTCTATGTGATATTTTTTTTTCAAATTGATATCATTTGGTATCATTCTAATACTGAATACTGAAGGTTGGAAGGTTGGAATTCCGGTTCTTGTGATGCTTGGTATCATTCTAATAATTTTTTTCCAGTGGTCATTTGATTGCTGCTGCTGCTCATCTTCTGGGCTATGATGCTTGGTTTCTGATACTGAAGGTTGGAAGAATAATTTTTCTCAGGTAGAATGTGGTCTGGTAGATGAACTAGGCATCCACATGCATCATGAATCTTCACTTTAACTGTAACATGATAAGAACTATGAATCTTCAATTTTCTGATACTCACTTCTCCTTTATTTTATTGGCATTCCAATTTCTGGTTTGTCCCATTCGATTGGGAGTACTCTATGCGTATGTCTTGATCCTGTGTGGTTTTCAGTGGGCTATGATGAGCCTTATATTGGCAGCAACATTGGTTTTTCGATATCAGTTTTCTATTGCTGCCTTTATATGCTGCTATGTTCTATTGCTGCTCTCTTTATCCTGTGTGGTTTTCACCTTATGCTGCTGCTGCTGTTCTATGAGTATCTTTTGATGTGCAGCAACATTGGGTATACCTTTGTTTGGGAGCATCGTTTGTTGAGTATCCTGGGTTTATACTATTACTTCATGTTTGAGTGTACTGGAATGTTTGGCTATGATGAGGAATGGTTGCCTAATTTTGATGTTCTTGGATTTTGTTTCATGTTCTTGGATTTTGTTTATACTATTACTTCATGTTTGAGTGTACTGGAATGTTTGGCTATGATGTTCATGTTTGAGTGTACTGGATTTTGTTGAGTATCCTGGGTTTATACTATTACATCATCCTAGTTTCATGTTCTTGGATTTTCTTTTTCAATGGGCTATGATGAGGAATGGTTGCCTAATTTTGATTAGGCAAAAGGATTTGAACATTAGATGAGTATCAATTTTTGAGTACCCATGTTCTTTGAGTATCACTTCATGATGGATGCTTGGCTTTGAGCATACTTTTGAGTATTAACTTCTACTTTTGAGTACCCAGGTTTTTTTAGTATTAAGTTCTCTTTGACTATCACTGGCTTTGAGTATGCTTCTGTTGGGCTTTGACTAACACTCGGATTTGTGTATCACTTGGCTTTGTGGGAAAATCATTGCTAACTCTTGGTTTTAGTATCAGTAACTTTTGCAGCATTTGTACGATGATATATGAACCATGTACACAAATCTCTGAGCCCAATTTTTCATATATTAAGATTTTTTTATTTATTATTATTATTATAACATTAATATGTTTGATCATGTGGATAGACTTAGATTGGTTTGTTTTGCAAAAATTTGGAGACTTCTTTGTAAACAGAAAATTTCTCTTGCGGCTACTATTGGAGAATCAAGATGGTTGCATTATTAATTGCCTTGGAGAATCAAGATGATGTCAAGCATGTTTTTTGTTTTTCTTGTTGCTGCTTGTTTGTAAGCAGGAAATTTGGAGACTTCTGGTAATAAAATTTGAGTAAAGTAATTTTGTATCTTATGTGTGCGTATTGTAAACATGTGTTACTTGAGAAAGAAAAATCATTGGATTATATTGGAGGAAAGTAAATTTTGTAAGAATGTTACATTTATTAAAAATTCTCAATGAAATTTGTCTTCAATATAAATTTTTTTCATTTATGATCTTTCTTTCCTTCTTTCAGGAAAATTACATTCATAAATTATATGATAATTAAAATAATCAATAATTATTAATTATTTCCTAAACAATCAATAATTATTTGATAGAGTTAATATTGTAACATCTCTAACCAACAAACTAATTAATTTTGACTGTTATGTTTCTGTGGAGTAAATTAATTATTGTAAAAATATTATCATATTTCTTAGGATATTTTACCAAATAAATATTTTGTAACGTTGTCAATTATTTGTGTTGAAGATGAAAATATATTTACTAATTCAACGAAAATTAGTTGGAAAGAAAAAAAAAGGGGGTAACCATACCTACGTTTAATATATCTCCAACCGACATCCACTTTCAACAACCATCCAAACAACGGAACTCTTTTTTTTCCACTTTCAACAACCATCCAAACAACGGAACTCCTTATTCCTCCACTTTCATATTTTTTAATTCCATCAACCAAACAACTTTTGGAAACTCAAAATTTATGCGTACGCATCGCGTCCGCAAATTTCGTTTTTCCACTTTCGCACTTTCATACACTTTCGTGCAACCAAACAGCCCCTTGTTGTTTTACTAGAGTAATTAGGTTTTAATTTATATTATTGATATAATTGACAGTAAGTTATAAGTATTTTGAGCTGCTGTTGTTGTAGAATTTTGTTGGGTCAAGAATATATGGGGATCAGTTTATATTATTTGGGCTTTGAGCCCATTGGCAATCTTAATGAAATACTAAGATTAGTATTGGGCTAGAATTATTTGGGCCATATGTATTGGAGTTGGTCTTTTATATATAAATGTTATGTGGGCTGTAGGCCCTATATCCTTATTAATCTTTAAAATATTATTTGGGCTTTTAGTTGGGTTTTGTGCCCAAGGGTAAATGTATTCAATATTTTCACATATTATGGGTTTAGGGTCTAGAACAGTAATTGTACTTATACATATGGCCTCTAATATTTTATATATATATATATATATATATATATATATATATATATATATATATATATATATATATATATATATACTACAATACATTCGCTGGAAAAGGATGTATCGATACATTCGAAATTTGGACCGTTGGATGTTGATCCAATGGTTCGGATTGAATAATAGTGTAGAAACATCATTTAATGCTGATTTAGACTTTTGACCTGTTGGTAACTTGCTTTAGCAGGTCATTCTTCACTTTAATTTTTTCAATGAACACCCTAAATTAACTCATATTTACTCTCTTTCGTCCATCCAATTTAATATTTCGTAATTTTTTTTTTTGGTTACAGGCCGTCGTGGTGGTGGTGTTGGTGGTTGTGGTGGAAAGAGAAACGGAGATGAAGAAGGAAATAAGAATCGGTCCGGATCGCGTCGAACGTCGTCGAGCCCTCCTAGAACAACGAGGAGTACCAGCTGCGCCGAGAAGAATCGGTCCGGTTCGCGTCGGACGTCGTCGAAACCTCCTCGAACAAGAAGAAGTACCAGCGGCGCCGCTCTAATTTTAATGTCCATGCCATTGTCAGAAATCTTATTTTTCATCTAATAATTTAATATTTTGTTAATAAAGTTACATGTCATGGTGGTGGTGGTGAACTGAGGAAACCTGCTTCTGAGGTCGGGCGGATCATCTACTCACATATTTAAAAAAAATCTGTATTAATCGGACGAAATATTTTTTACTTTTCTAATGATAATATTTTCGAAGAGAATATTTTTTTGGACGGTGAATGGCCATTCTATTTGCTTTTAACACGGAGAATGACCATTCTATTTGCTTTTAACACGACGAATGGACGGAGAATGGCCATTCTCTTTGCTTTTAACACGGCGAATGGACGGAGAATGGCCGTTCTCTTTGCTTTTAACACGGAGAATGACCATTCTCAAGGAGAATGGCCATTCTCCGTTCCTTTAACATGGAGAATGGTCATTCTCCGTTCTTTGAAAACGGAGAACGGACACTCTCTGTGCTTTTAACAAAGTATGATACATTTAGGACTGGAAATGTTCAAGTATCTCATATTTTTTTCACCAAATATTTACAGTATTTTTAATATCATTTACCATAGTACATTCATTTAATATTAAATCATTTTCAAGAAAATCCGAATATCATTTTATCAGGCTTCCACTGTATGGCTGAACAAAATTTCTTGCGAATATTTGAATATAATTAACCTACTATCAAAGAGAATTTTTCTTACATTACATTATGCATTACACTGGCATCGATTTCATACTGATGGCATCGATGTACTGATGGCAATAACAAAGATGAACAGGCAGGATTACAATTATGTTTCAGCAATAACAAGGGATGAACAGGCAGGATTATAATTTTGCTTCAGCAATAACAAGGGATGAACATGCACTGACATCGAATTCATACTGATGGCATCGATGTAATAATTTTTTACAGAAAGCAAAACACATTACAATCAAATAAAGTTTTAGTGATCCCAGGAATGCATCCGTAATGGGGCCACCTGTAAACCCTAGGAATGCACCCAGGACTCATGAAATCTGTGATGGGCATCTGCAAATCAAAGGAATACACCAAAATATCAATATCATCTATGAAGGCCAACTACCAACCAAATAAACGCTTCAACCAAAAAATCATAATCAAATTAAGTATATTTCATTCCAAGTCCAATAAACTGCATAATTCACGTTACAGTAATCTGCCCAATCCACGTTAGTAATTCAACATAGAACCTGCATAATTCACAATACAATAATCCAAATAAATATCAGACCTACTCTAAATTCAAGACCATATTACATTTTCAAAACAAATTACGAACTATGCACTTAGTACAAGCGAAAAGCTTAGTCTTACAATATTTCAAACACAAAATTTAGTTTGACCGCCATGACCAACAAATATTCAGAACCATATTACAAGTCAAATATTACTTCCAAATTGAAATAAGAGACATTCAAAACTCAAAAGATGAATCTTCATAGCCATCTCCATCTTCTTCTTCTTGTTTTTTTTTTCCTACTTCTTCTTCTTTCTCAAAATATCCTTCACCTACACCTTGAGGGACGGATTAAGAAAAATTATAGTCAGTATGGACTCACTGTATATGTAGAAATGACATCCAGAAACATAAATAGAAGTATCAAAGTGATGGCTAGCATTAAAGTGTCAATGTGCACAGTGTGTATTTTTACATAAGAGTTTGGGCTAGCCCCATTTACCTTCTTCACAAGGGAAGGAAAATCTTATTCTTGGTCAGCAAATTCAACCTCTATCTGGTTAATCTTATCCAGAATCAATTTCTGGTTGTCGGATATAGTCTTCATCTCTTTGAAGACATTCTCAAAGTTTGCAGCAACAAAATTGTATAGATCATCAACCCTGTCCTTAGTGTTTTTGATTCCATAAGTTGATGGTTTTCCAAATGTTGATGGTTTGCTTGCAGCTGCTGCCCGTTTTCCAAACATTCGAGTGAAGGTTAGTTTTCTCATGGGGGCTTTGTTTTTAATATAAACATCCCCTGCTAAGCTTGGGACAGAATGTTTATTAGCCATCGAGCATACAAATCCTCCGAAAGGGAGAGCTGTCCTTGCAGTTAGTTTTCCCACGAGATGCATCATTCTACTGAACATGTAGGAACCTATATCCATCCTTTTTTTCTTCCCCATATAATAAAGAAATTTTACTCTCTCGGGATGGATGGAAAACTCATGTCCAATAGGGTTGAGTATTTGAGATACGTAGGCATGCAACAATTTATACAAAGTTTTTAATTGATCTTTGTATACATTTTGAGGGGTCTTGACACCCATTGAAACACCTGTAATCTCATGAATTGCATCCGTCATGGAAACATTATCAATATCTTTCATATCAAACTCAGGAACTGGATCAAATCCATAAAATTCGTTGATGACAGCAGCATTTACCCTAATCAGTTTCTCTCTCAGAAACACCAGTGGTTGATCCTCTTCTTTTTCTTTAATTTCAGTTGGAAGATTTGAGTAAAATTTTCTTACTATTGTTTGGAAGATTTTCTCAAGACAGGATTTGTTCAGTTTCTCCAATTGATAGAATTTCAATATATCCAGGAAAGCTTCGTCTTCGACATCATCCATCTTAATTGATCTTTCAGGCATAACAGCTTTTTTCTTGAAATATTTAATGTAAATCTTCTTAGTTTTAGAGTCTTTAAATTTTTTTACCTCCTCTCCAGCCTGGGACTTATTTGATGATTGCTCTTCCTCTCATTTTTCTCTTCTGATGAGGATTCAAAATCCACAGAGTACGCTGATGACTCTGTATCCGTTGCCACCTTAGCCTTCGTTTGAGTACGCCTTCGATCTTCATAAGTTGAGTCTTCCGACGACTCTGTATCGAAGATAGATTTTCCGGTCTTTGTCGAGCAATGAGTGTTTTTAGCCTTTTTTGCACGTAGCTTGGCTGCCGCCTCCGCTTTCATCGTCGCTGCCGCGGCCGCTGCTTCCGCCGCTGCCCTTTCGGCCTCTGTCCTAGCGACCATAATCTTGGTTTTTGCCGTCCTTGCAAGTTATGCCCTTCGGGCCTGTATCGCATCCCTTTGTGGATTCTTCCCCTTTGGCGACGGTCGTTGTTTCTTCGGCGGCATTTTGATTAGAAGAGGGTTTGGGAGAGGGTTCGGGAGAAGGAAGAGGT
>JANAVB010015599.1:1226807-1232673 GCA_029216955.1 Iris pallida | reverse complement strand
GCCGACATGGTGTGAATATTGCGAATGGGGAGAAAGGTTTGAAGATTTTGGAGGAGAATGACCTAGGTTTGAGTACAGAGTGGAGTATGGAAGAAGAGGAAGCTTCGAAACGATTTTTTTTCTTTTTTTTAAGAAAATGGTTCGGGGGTGTTTTGAATTAATTAGAAGGGCAAAAATGTCATTCGATAGAAGGGCAAAAGACTCTTTTCTGCTTAATTATATTAATTTGAAGGGCAAAAATGATTCTGCTTAATCAAAAAGAATCGAAGCCGTTTGGCAAAAATGTCATTACAACTCAACAAAACAAATGAACATAATACATTAGGGGTTTCCATACATTAGATATAAAAGAAGAAAAAAAAAAATCATCATCTTCCATATTCAATCATTTCAGATTGAACTTCTTTTTAGCTCTTCATTGTGCTCTGAAGTTGTAATCCATTCAGCAGCTTTGCGTCTTTCCTTTCGCGCATCAAACTGCATATAACAGACATAACATCAAAAATATTGCTCTAAAAAGTTAAAGTTTTTGACGACATATTTTCAGACTTACATCGAGAGAACGGTAGTTTAGACTACATCGGTCTTTCATGAATGATATTACGAAAATCCCACAATCAACATAATTGCCTTGGCGGGGAACATAAGAAGGACGTTTTATTGCAAAAGTAGAAAAGCTGAACCTAGCATCTCTTAACTTTAAAATCTCTTCTTGGAGAAAGAGATCCAAATTTGAAAGCTACAATTACCAGAATACAATATGTATTAGTATACCGCGTATCTTGTACCCAATTCATAAAAATTGATGAATATGAGCTTACTATTTCTTTTATGACTGTTTTGCTTTGAATCGGATCATCTTTAGATGCAAATGAGTCCCAAATTTCAACAGTCCTTTTTTTAACCAGAACTCTTGCAAGAGTATAGTGTTCACCCAAATGAATGGGTATGTATATCTGAATCAGGATAATTAGGTAAAACAAATTAGTAAATTTTTCAGAAAATTAGGATTAATATTTAAACATAAATACATTAATACCTCGTTACAAGTGCTTAAAGATCCCATGTAATCCTGAAAATATTTGCACTTCTTCCATATTTCATGAGGCTTTTTGTCGGATGGAGGTAACGTTGCTTTCTACATACACATCAATTAATACATTACGAAGGACAAACAAACGAGAAAATTGTTAATGCATATGCATTGAAGAATAAAATGCTCACTCACCGATAACCTTATTGGTAAAAACCACACATTAGCTTTATTGGAGGTTCTTTTCCGTTCCTCCGCGGTGAGAAGAGCAGAGACAATACCTACAATCTGAATAAATCATTAAAAATGTCAGCGATGGAATCGAAGTAAACATAGATGGCATCTAAGAAGAAATATACTATCTATACATACCCCATTGCTAATTTTTGTTAAAGGAGCTAAGGTCTTCATCTCAAACCGAGACACATAGTTTTTGTTGTAAGATGATATTATTTCTCTAAGAAAAGAAACGAATAAATTAGGAGAAAAAACTGTTGGAATTAAATCAAAACTCATATTACTTACTCGTCAGGTCTATCATCGGCAAAAATATAGTCGTAATATCTCGAAGAACCACTAGTACAATTGCTAGGCTTCGAGGTTGAACCCCTTATTAAATTTTTCGATGGTGTGACCGGATGTAAATTTCCACGCATTCTTTTAGAAGAACTGCTAAAGTCAGTTTCTTCTGTAGGGGACAATGCGAGCATTAGGTCCAATGCTTTACTACGAGACTGTAGCTCCACGTCCTCCTCATCGGAAGAAGATACAACGGAAACCACCTTCACATTATTAAATACTCCAGATGAAGATGCCTTCTTCAAAGCTGGAGATTCTTCAATCTTCTCCAAACGTCGAGATAAATTTATTTATTTAAATTGTATTGAACCAAGCAAAGAATTGATCGATGCAACATCAGCTGAAATCTTTGACAGTTGTTGTTCAATCCTGCGCAACATACGCGAAATGAAGGTTTCATTTGGAGTTGGCAACCAATCTTCTATGTCTTCTACATTTCCCCCCACATGAGTAGACATCTTGAGAACAAGAAAACTATTGTATTTCAGAAAACTATTCTATGTATTTCAGAATGAATAATAGTACTATGAAACAAGAAAACTATTGTATATATAGCAAGAGAGAAGTACAAAAAGTGAGGAAGATAGAAAGACAAATAAATTTCGAGACTAGCAAACAATCTACTAGCCGTTTGATTGAGGAGGGCTCGAGGAAGATTCTACTATCCATTTGAAAAATACAAAAAGGTTATCGTGATCAACTTTAATTAAGGAACTCTATAAGAGGTTTAATTCCGCTTGATTGAAGAACAAGACGAAGTCCGCCGTGAACCGGAACTTCTTCTTCTTTTCTTCTTCATCTCCGTTTCTCCTTCCACCACCACCACCATGCCCTGTAGCTTTATAACAAAAATATTAAATTGTTAGATGAAACAAAAAAACTAATTACGGAAAGATTACTAAATCAAAATCAAACAGAACAAATATTCATAGAAAACATGAGATTAAAGATGAAAGTATCACAGAAGCAACACCATAATTTTACAACAACTAAGAAGACTCTGCTAAGCAATAACTAAAATTAGGGATTGTGTCCTCCTTGGATTTAATTTACACAAAGAAGAGATTTGAGAGAACGAGCTTTTGTCGGCTTCCTAAATGTACCATTCTCCGTCCTAAATGTACCATTCTCCGTCCTAAATGTACCATTCTCCGTCCATTCGCCGTATTAAAAGCAAAGAGAATGGCCATTCTCCGTGTTAAAAGCAAAGAGAACGACCATTCTCCGTCCATTCGCCGGATTCACCGTCCATTCGCCGTATTAAAAGCAAAGAGAATGGCCATTCGCCGTATTCTCCGTCCATTCTCTGTCCTAAATGTACCATTCTCCATCCTAAATGTACCATTCTCCGTCTATTCGCCGTATTAAAAGCAAAGAGAATGGCCATTCTCCGTCCATTCACCGTATTCACCGTCCATTCGCCGTATTAAAAGCAAAGAGAATGGCCATTCGCCGTATTTTCCGTCCATTTTCCGTCCTAAATGTACCATTCTCCGTCCTAAATGTACCATTCTTCGTCCATTCGCCGTATTAAAAGCAAAGAGAATGGCCATTTTCCGTGTTAAAAGCAAAGAGAATGGCCATTCTCCGTCCAAAAAAATATTCTCTTCGAAAATATTATCTTTAGAAAAGTTAAAAATAATCCGCCCGACCTCAGAAGCAGGTTTTCTCAGTTCACCACCACCACCATGACATGTAGCTTTATTAACAAAATATTAAATTGTTAAATAAAAAATAAAATTTCTGACAATGGCATGGGCAGTAAAATTAGAGCGGTGCCGCTGGTACTTCTTCTTGTTCGAGGAGGTCTCGACGACGTCCGACGCGAAGCGGACCGATTCTTCTCGGCGCAGCTGGTACTCCTCGTTGTTCTAGGAGGGCTTGACGACGTTCAACGCGATCCGAACCGATTCTTATTTCCTTCTTCATCTCCGTTTCTCTTTCCACCACCACCACGACTACCATGGCCTGTAACAAAAAAAAAGGTTCAGATTAATATGAGTTAATTTAGGGTGTTCATTGAAAAAATTAAAGTGAAGAATGACCTGCTAAAGCAAGTTACCAACAGGTCAAAAGTCTAAATCAGCATTAAATGATGTATCCTGCATTATTTAATCTGAATTTAATCTGGACCGTTGGATGAACATCCAACGGTCCATATTTTGGATGTATCGATACATCCCAAAAGGGAGGATGTATTGTAGAATTTTCCATATATATATATATATATATATATATATTGTTGCTTGATATGTTATTGTTGCTTGATAACTAAAAAGTTAATATTAAAATTTTCCCAAGTAGTAGCTTTTGCTAATATGTTATTAACTATAAATATATTTGACACTAGAATGTTTTCCTATATTTTTAAAACAATATCTAAAAATATCTTGATTAATAAAATATATTTTCCAAATATTATAAAATGATTTTTAGATAGTTATATATAGTTATTCTTTTTCCCTTAAAATCATAAGTCGCGACTATTATAGTCGTTTCCTATTTCTTGATTCGATTATCGTACCGAACTCGGATTTTGGCTTCTATATACCAAACTAGGCTATTTGGACTATTTTGGACTCAATAGAACTGCATGCGCCATCGTTTGGGACCATCTTATAGAGCATAGCATCGTTACCTAATCTGTGCCGACACGTTCGTGTCATGCATGTCGACTCTAACTATTTGAGGCGAGTATATTCTCTGATAGTTTTCATTATCTTGATAGTCTCTATGAGATATTATTTCTAGTTATCTTGGTATACTGGTATATGTCTTGTTATTGTTCTTGTATTTGTATGGACACCAATTCCTAAGGAAATTTGCTGCCCTCTTAGAGAATCCCGTGTCGTAGCATGCTAATGGTTGGATCCATTATACTAGTCGGGAGATGGAAAGATATTAAGAGATTACATGATCATACCCAAACTACTTGCTTATGCATATCTCACCCTCACCACACGTAGGGTATAGCCTGATCTTACTTGTACTTGTGCATAACTTCCATGTATGGTCGGCCTGATCCATTACTTGTACTTGTGCATAGCCGGTCATATGGATAGCCTGATCTTACTTGTACTTGTGCATAGCTTCCATGTATGGCCGGCCTGATCTATTACTTGTACTTGTGCATAGTCGGTCATATGGATAGCCTGATTCTGGTCCTAAGCCGATCCCATAATAAACTAATATCTCAAGGCACTGATTTAGTATTACCTACTCTATGCTAGATTTTACCTGCTATTACACCGTGCCCATGTTCTTATAGTATATTGTTACCATGATATGCTTACATGATTATCCTATATTTTTACTGCTCAGAATTACTTACCCATCATTTATTTCCATTGCTTACTGTTACTTACAGATTTTGTCAATTTAATGGAACTGCTGTTAGTTTATGTACTTCACTCCAATCCTAACTGTATAACCATATTTTTATGAGTTGTTATGCCCCACATTCTTGGACTACATGACGATCCTAGCAGAGACAGATCTTGATGTTCCATTTACCGTGAGTTGACTCCTGGGAGCTCTAGTCCATTATTCCTTATTTAGATTTATGTTTCGTTATCAGATATGTCTCCGATACATTCTTGATATGTATGATCATTTGTAGATTCTGGATGATCTAGTATTACTACTATCTTTCTTATTCATATCTGCCCTAGTCGTATATGATTTGAGTACATATTGTTATTGTAGATCATAAATATTGTAGATATTTATTGGGTACATCGTTCTACCGCCGATACTGTGGCATAGACTGGACGTGGCCCTCGTACTCGTACCCGAATACCTAGGTACGGATCGTGACACCACCACGAACTGAAAGTTTACCAGCTCTAACACCAATGATGCCATCCACCCTGACCTAAGTAGTAAAATGGCAGGGTTCTTGTACAAGTTTTTTATGTCATACTAAGCAAAGAGATTTCTGGCATCCTTGAAAAGAAAGTACCATTCACTCGGCTTGAAAGGCTCGACTTACGTCAGATTGAGGCACTTGAAGATTTCCCACGTGTCATGACCCGCACCCTAGAGTAAGGGCACGAGAGGTGAATACGTCCAGCCTACGCCGCAGTGTCGGCGGTAGAACGCTGTCATAGTTCACATACATCTAACAGTAAGGTAATATACAGTTATACTCTCCGAATGGAGCTGACATAACAGAATATATCTCAATCACAACTAAGGTAGAATACGATAAGATAGATGGATATACAAACCAAAAATCCACGTAAGAAGTACAAC
>JANAVB010015599.1:1051807-1221807 GCA_029216955.1 Iris pallida | reverse complement strand
ACATTTAATGGAGGATGAATCTGACACTTCGTCTTTCGTGCAAAGACAGCTGCCCTATGAAGATTAACTGTCGTATGGGTTTTCGAGAATTGATTTTGACTCTTACGAGGACAGCTCATCAGCCATCATAAATGCACAGCCATCATTACTATCATTTCTGACAGTCTGTCGGCCATCATATCTGCAACACGACGCTCGAGAGATATTTGTCAGTTATTAGAAGATATGGCATATTTGAGAAGATTGAGGACAGCCACATGTCTACTCCCTCAATGCTTACGACTCCTTGTCAATCAAGTGAGCGTATAGTCTTCATACGACTCCTTGTCAATCAAGTGAGCGTATGGACTTCATACGACTCCTTGTCAACCAAGTGAGCGTATGTACTCCATACGACTCATTGTCAATCAAGTGAGCGTATGGACTCCATACGACTCCTTGTCAATCAAGTGAGCGTATGGACTCCATACGACTCCTTGTTAATAAAGTGAGCGTATCAGCTTTATATGACTCATCAATCAAGTGAGCGTATAGACATATGTCTTCAAAAGGTAGCATATGACTCCTCTTCAACAAAGACAGCGTATCACAGCAAATACATTCAAGATGACTTCAAACGTACAGTCAACACACGTTCTCACGTGTCCTGTACTCAGTTACCCACTTATTCAGAAGTTATGCAACGTGGCATCCATGCCATCAATCTCTCCTAGATATATTCTACTACTTTCAACTGCACTCTAATGTGTCTCCATCAGAATTCGCAACGTGTCCCTGCTGTTATGCACACGTCAAGTAACTGACTGAGCGTATGCTTCAGAACAGTTATCCAGAACTCTATAAAAGAGAGTTTCTTCATCTTCATCGGAGACTACATTCAATTCAGAGAGAACAGAAAAATTGCCCAGTTGCTGTCCAAGTTCTTCGAAGTTCGAGTTTTCTTCATCACATCGTCCAAGGGATAAAGTAATCGTCTTCTAGATTAGATTCCTACAGTTGTAATTTTCTCAGAAACACAATAAATAAAGAAAATTTATTTATGGAAAACAAATTGGTGACTCTGCTGGGGAAAGCTGTCTCCTCCAACGAGATAGCAACAACTCAATGAGATACTTCGTCGATCGGCTCGACGAAGAAAGTGATGGTCGTATAATTCGACCAATCTGCTTACGAAGAAATGCTCAAAGCGAAGGAGGGCCGAACTGCTTCCACCGCTCTTCCTGCTGCCAAGAAGAAGGGACGCTCTGTCTATGTCCCTAAGTCTTCTTCGACGGCCCGAGACGCTTCTGTCACTCACGCTGACAAGAACGTGTCTCCAACTTCAACGAAGCACGCCTCGGCTTCTCTGAACACGGCAACAGTAGCTTCTCCTAGTCACGCTGACAAAGTGGGTTCTTTAACCAAGTCAGCGTGTCCAAGGAAAACCATCTCTGGACATGTCAAAATCTCTTCTCCTTCTACCCTTACGACAGTAGTCGGTTCTTTAGCCATTAATGATTCTGTTCGTATGGCAGTCAAAGGACAGCGTACGACAAAGGCAGCGTACAACAAAAGCCAATAGCAGGCAGCGTACGCTAAGCCAAAGCCAACGTATGCTAGTAAAAAGGCAGCGTATGACCAGAATTCCAAACTGAAGTCAGCGTATGCCAACCAATACAGTCCTTTGACTGTTTCTCAAAATCAGGCTGGGGGTTCTCTTCCACAGAACATACAAATGATTCCCCCACAAATTGCACATCTTGTGCCAACCAAGGAGAAAGACTCTTTAGTCAACTCCTCTACTCCTAAGGTCTTTACCTCTGGAGTTAATTTGACTAGTACTTTTACTAGATCAAACAAAGGAAAACACCGTTTGGCTACTTCCTCTAAAGATGGGTTATTACTGACTCCCAGTCGGAATAATGTCCATCTTTCTTCTCTCAAAATTTCTTGATCTGATAAAGGCAAATTACAAGTATTCAAGACTGATACTAAAGTCATATCTCCTACGGATCTTCGTAACAAGCTTAACTGGAATCATCTCGGTTCCACTTTCGGTATAAAGAAGCCTTATCAAACTGAGACAAAGTATACTAGACCCTGATGCAGAATACGCCAAGAATTATATCGCTCAAATTAATCGGTCTTTATACACTCAAGAACCGAGAAGACAGAAGAATAAAAGACAAGTTTCTATACAGAAACTATCTTCAAGTACTTCCCAATCTATTTCTACAGATCTCCGGGAACATTTGCAAAACAAACGGAGAATCGACACTCCATCTGGCTATGACATTGCTCATATTTGCCATGAAAAGCATGGTTGTAACTTCCAACCTCGTGTTGTGATTCAGTGTTGTTGTTCACCAAAAAGATGATCTGTTTTCGAACGGATTCAACATGAACCAATACTGGACGAAGACGAACCTCTTTATGCTTCTGTCAACATGACCTCCAAAAATATTGGAGGTAGAATATGATCTGATGCTATGTCAGATTCTGAAGATGGTGTTTACCTCGGCACCCGATCTAGGACCGGAGCATCGACCAGGGTCTCTTCTTCTTCACATCCAAGTGATAATCCGGAGATCACAGAAGACTTCCTTGGAGAGTCCAATTTCCCGATATTGACTCCCGTAAATAGCCCCGGGAAAGAGACTGATTCTCACAGCGATGATTCAGAACAGATTGTTTCATCGTCTATTCCTCGAACGATTACCGCTTATATGGTAGATGGTAATCAAGAGCCTTCGACTAGCACTGAAGCTCATGAACAGAGGATTTCTTCCTTGGAACAACAGTTGCGAGCTATGGCAGATATGTTGACTGCTATGCATACTCTTATGCAAGCTCAGCAACGAACTCAGCAAGTTCAAACAACAGTACCACCAGTAGTATTAAATACTTCTGTTGCCCCAAACCCGGAACCCTCTACTATTCCGGGAGTACAGTCTAATGTTCCTGTACTACCCACTCTAAGTCAGTCCGGAGCTGGGGGTGATACATATGCTGCAGTCCTTCCTCCTAATTATACTCAACAAGCAACAACACCGCAATCTTCCGGAGCTGTCACTGAAGAGTTGAAAAATCTTCGGTCTCAGTTCGAAGCATTCAAACAAAAAGATGGTTTACAAAGATTGGGTATCAAGCAGCCTTATCCCATATAATGGAAGGAGGTATCGTATCCCCCAAAATACAAACCTCCGACCATCTCTTTCTTTGATGGGACTACCTCCCCAAGTCAGTTCATTAATCACTTTGAAGTAATGACTGATCAGTTGCAACCAAGCGATGCCCTCGTCACTCGGGTATTCGTCGGTGGTCTTAAAGGAACCGCTTATGAATGGTATCGAAGTCTCCCTGATGGGTGTATTACTTTATTTGCTGGATTCAAACAGATGTTTTTAGAACGATTCTATGAAGGCGTCAACGACATGACCATGTCGGACCTCACAAGAATTAAACATAACAATAATGAAAGCACGGAGAGCTTCATTGAAAGATTCAGAAGAGAAGGTCTCAAAATGCCTCTTGGAACTCTCGATGCTGTTACTATCGACACTTGTAAGTCGAATCTTTTACCAATCATCAGTATGTGGACAGGGTCCACTCAATTCCAAGATTGGTCTTCTTTCATCGTCAGTGCTAAACCCGCCGAAGTCAGTGCTGAGACCTTCAAAGGCCTGGGGGTACAAATGACTCCCAAGGAATCAAATCAGAGTACTGGTAATAGTGCTCGACCCAACAATCGCAAAGGAAAAGAGGCTCTTGAAGTCAATCTCCAGAGCAAAAGTCAAGAGATAATGACTACCCAAGCTCCAACAAATCAACAACAGAGACCTCCTCGGCCGAAGGAAGAGTATTCTTTCAACGATGATGATGTTCAGGGTATTTTTGAATGCTTGCTCAAAGGTAACAAGATACAATTGCCAGAAATCAAAAAGCCTGATGAAGCCAACAAGACGGATCATCCAAATACTGTCCATATCATGGAATGCTGGGTCATACAATCCGGTCTTGCTATGTATTAAAAGGAAAGATCTAGGAAATGATTAAATCAGGAGCTGTGACACTGACACCTAAAGACAAGACAGTCA
The DNA here is from genome assembly GCA_029216955.1 of Iris pallida. Classification (NCBI taxonomy): domain Eukaryota; kingdom Viridiplantae; phylum Streptophyta; class Magnoliopsida; order Asparagales; family Iridaceae; genus Iris; species Iris pallida. Next base: position 1,217,731 of record JANAVB010015599.1, on the reverse strand, counting down.
TAGCAAATGCGATTTCAATGCAGTTCGGTGACTTCCCTCCGTTAATGATGGAAAGTGGGATTGTTCCTATCCCCAAAGCAACTCTTGAAGTTATGAACATCCCACCAGCACAGAAGGAAAGACTTGTTCCTGTCACAACTAAAAAGGGAGAGATCATGTGGATTCACCCGGATTTAATGACGGAGTTCGAGACGTCTTCCTCTTCTCCTCGGAAGACTCCTTTGTCTAAAAAGAAGCCTGGAAAGATTAAGTCATGCAATGTGACTTCTAGTATCACACCCAATCTTTCTCTAACCTCTACTTTCATCTTGGCAGGAAATTCACCCCCTACGGAGGTAAAAACTGCACCTCAATTTGAAGATAGATACAAACCGGTGTTTCATCTATATAGTTCACAATCTCGTGAATTAATGGCAAAGATGGGTTATGATCTAGCCACTGCTCCTGGTTTGAATTCCGGCAAAGGACTCCGAGCACCTCTAGCCCTCACTTTGAGACATAATCAATCTCATGTTGGTCTCGATTTCTGGACTGAAGCTCTTATCAAGCACAAAAGAGCCAAGAGCAAGATAAAGAATTGCAACATGGTTTCGATAGACACTGAGCCTGAGCCTGAAGGCGAAGTTCTTGCCGGAACTCGGTCAGGAAAAATATATCTGAAAGATTATGCTGAAATTCCTGATGTCCCTCCAGTTACAACTCCAACATCAATCTCTAACGAAGGACCTTCAAATGTTCCTGTTGAGACGGTTCCTTCTAAACCAACAGCAGCTGACAAAGGCAAACAACAAGTCCACTTCGACAAACCATTGAAGAAGTCATCTCCTATATGACTTAAAAGGCCTTATAATTTTGATATATTGGCTCAACTAGCCAATACACCAGCTAAATTGTCAATCTTCGAGCTCTTACGCCTCTCTAAAGAGACTCGAGAAACTCTGAGTGAAGCGCTGTTGCAAGCAGAAACCTGCTTGACTTTCCTCAAGAAGCCGGGAACAGAACCAGTCTCTCATTGCCATAATATATTGGAATTAATTCCAAATATTACCTTTACGTAGGACGATATGCTGCTAGAGGATAATCGACATGATCGTCCTTTATATTATACAGGATATGTCGATTCTATGAAGGTTGATCGTCTACTGATTGATCCAGGATCCGCTCTCAGTATTATGCCAAAAACTATGCTAGATGCACTGAAAATACCCGTGCATAGTCTTTCCAGTACTATCACTACCATCCTGGGATTCAATCAAGAAAAAAGTGAGCCTTTGGGCAAGATTCGCCTCAAATTTCAAATAGGCAATCTTCGCACTAAGGTTACTTTCTACATCATCGACAATCATGGTTGCTCATATAATGCTCTATTGGGGAGACCATTCTTGCATGAACATAATATTGTTCCTTCGACTCTTCATCAATGTTTCAAATATGTTGATGATAATAGAGAGGTTCAAAAGGAAGTTACAGATCTCTATCCATTCAGAGGAGTCGAAGCTTACTTCAATGACGCTCGCATGTACAAAGATGAATACTCAAAAGTCTTGTAAGCTATGGATAACGACGATGAGACATCAAAAGTGACACATTTGTTATTCCTGTAAAAGGGTGTATCACTCATCCGCAGTCTCTTAAACCATCTGAAGAAGGTTCACTGATAATTTCTGTCAGTGGAAGTACTACTGCATTGTCTTTCCAAGCCCCATAAAGTTCGCTGATAATTTCTGTCAGTGGACGCACCACTCCCTCTCCATCTTCTCAGGCTAAACCAGATACTCTAGTCATTCCAGTCAGTGGACGTACTACTTATCCACGATCTTCTTCAAGGGAGCTCACCTCTTCTGAGCCTTTTGTTATCGATCTTAATCGAAACAAAACTTCTGATCGCTCTTCTTCTTCCCCTTTAGTTATTAATTTGACTAAGTCTGATAAGGCTCAGCCTTCTTCTGTAAATACATCATCTAATATTAATGAAGCATCTCCTTTACAGTATATTGATGTCTGTAATCATGTACAAAGTTATTTACAATTGCTAGATAGCTTAGAGCCACTAACTATAGGAGTTGTTCAAACTCTTCACACAGAAGTATCGTTAGAGTCTATACAAAAATCATACTTCGTGGTCCCTATTAGAAAGTTGGGAGAAAATCCAATATTCTTCTATAAAGGACCCCAGAATCCTCCTAACCTGGAAGAAGATGACAAAAACGACGATACTGGAAGGTTACAACTACGTCGCTACAGTCAGCAGTCCAAAAATATCATCAAAAATATGGGTTATGACTTCAGAACCAGCCTCAATAATGGAAAAGGAAGAAGAATGACTGTTCGAATTCCTCCATTAACATACGGAAGGACAAAATGTGGTTTAGGTTATATTGCTCCTATCTCCTTTATCAACGCAGTCCATGAGGATTCAGAATCCGATGGAGACGAACGATCTGAGTCTTCCGATTCCCTCTCTTGGGATTCTGACACACGTATTGGCGATCTTAATCGTTCTATTCTATCCATCAATATGGTCTCTGCCGATGGCCCACAAGAAAATGATGAAGATGAGGATGATTTTGAAATATCATCCGAATCAGAACAATGGGCTCAAAGATTAGATAACCAATGGGAATTCAGGTTCGAGCAAAGAGAACCTCCCACTGAAGATAAATTGATCCAAATTGATGTTGGTGAAGAGGGGTCCCCTAAACCAATATTCATCAGTGAAAGTCTTTCAGAAACAGACAAGCAAGACATGATCAAGCTTATTCATGATTATATCGATGTCTTCGCCTGGAGCTACGAGGATATGCCAGGACTAGATCCGAAGATCGCAACGCACAAACTTAATATCATGCCAAATGCTAAACCGGTCAAACAACAACAACGACGATTTCGTCCAGACATTATGGATGCAATTGAAGCTGAAGTCAACAAGCTTATGGCTTCCGGATTTATTCGAGAGGAACAACATCCTGAATGGGTGTCTAACATCATTTCTGTCCTCAAAAAGACTGGCAAGATCCGAGTCTGTATAGACTTTCGCGATCTCAATGCGGCTTGTCCTAAAGACGAGTTTCCTCTTCCAATTATCGACGTCATGATCGATAACACGTGTGGTTTCGAACGAATGTCATTCATGGATGGGTATTCGGGGTACAATCAAATCAAAATGTTTCCAGATGACGAGAGACATACTTCCTTCAGAACGCCGATCGGTACATACTGTTATACAGTGATGCCGTTTGGTCTCAAAAATGCAGGAGCAACATATCAGCGAGCAATGAACACTATATTTCGTAAACATCTCCGGAAAATAGTCGAATGCTATGTTGATGATATTGCAGTCAAAAGTCGACGAAAGGAGGATCATATCCAAGATTTGAAGACTATCTTTGATTTAATGCGTCAGCATCAACTTAAAATGAACCCTACTAAGTCCTTCCTGGGCGTCTCTAGTGGCAAATTTCTTGGATTCGTCATTACCGCTAAAGGTATACACGTGGATCCCGAGAAGATCAAAGCCATCCAAGAGATGCTTCCTCCATGCACCTTAAAAGAGCTACGAGGATTTCAAGGAAGAATTGCTTATATCAGGAGATTCATTTCCAACTTATCAGGACGCTGCAAACCATTCAACAAACTTCTGAAGAAAGGTGTATCTTTCGTCTGGAACGAAGAATGTCAAAAAGCATTTGACGATATCAAACAGTATCTCATGAACCCTCCGATTTTGGTACCTCCCATCTCGGGAATACCATTCCTTCTATATGTTCGAGCCATAGATCATTCTCTCGGTGCATTACTCGCCCAGAAAAATAAAGATGGCCATGAACATGCTATTTATTATCTCAGTCGCACAATGACAGGTGCTGAACCGCATTATTCTTCAATCGAGAAAGAATGCCTAGCATTAATGTTTGCCGTTCAGAAGACGCGGCATTATATTATCGGTCAAACGATTCACGTCATTTCCAGAGTGAATCCCATCAAGATTATGATGAAAAAACCCGGTATTCTCAACTCTAGACTAGCTAATTGGGGAATCTTGTTAGCTCAATACGACATACATTATATTCCTTAAAAGTCAGTTAAAGGACAGGCTCTCGCTGATTTTCTGGCGGCTCATGCAATTCCAGAAGATTCTAAATTATATGATGAGATTCCAGATGAAGTTCTGGATTCGAATCTGGTTTCTGAAGAAATTCCTACCTGGCGTCTATTCTTTGATGGAGCATCTAGAATAGGTCCTAATGGCGATATTATCGCCGGAGTTGGGATTGTTCTTGTATCCCCAGAAGGACTAACTATTCAGAGGGCTTATTCTCTGGATCAATCAAGTTCAAACAATGTAGCCGAATACAATGCATTGCTCATCGGTCTTCAACTTGCTAAACATCTGGATATTCAATATTTAGAAGTTTATGGAGATTCTAAGCTTATCATCAATCAGATCAGAGGAACGTATGAAGTCCGTCATCAAGATTTGATACCTTTTCATCGAGCAGCACTCTCTATGGCCTCCTCCTTTGAAGGTTTCTTTATTGAACACGTTCGACGAGCCTATAATGCAGAAGTCGATGCTTTGGCTAATCTTGCCGTTGAGTTAGCCATACCAATCAGACGTCAGCAAGTGATAGTGGTTCATAACCGAGAACTATTCTATGTTGAGAATAATTTGGCTTTGGGTTTTCCCCATAATCCAGACGAAAATTCTTTCAACCTTGATGAATTTTCATCCAACCTTAGCACTGGATTAAGGTTTGACAGAGTATCCTCGTCATTTTCCAATTCTACTATGGAATATGTCTTTTCTAACAAAACAGAAGCCATAACTGAAGACTAGAGACGTTCGTTTTTAGACTTTGTGTTGTATGACATACTTCTCGACAATCCGAGCGAAGCAGCATCTATTCGGCGTAGATCTCTCAGATTCTATTATAATCATACAACGAACACACTATATCGTCGGGCCTACGACGGTCTTCTCCTCCGATGTATCGCTGGTGAAGAAGCACAACAGATTATCCGTGAAGCACATGATGGTGTTTGCGGAGCCCATCAACCAGGTCCTAAACTTCAAGATCGTATCCGACGCATGGGTTATTATTGGCCCACGATGGTGGCTGACGCCATTCAATATGCTCGAAAATGTAAAGCCTGTCAAATTCATGCAGACTTTATCCATCAACCATCAGAGTTCTTACATCCAACAGTGGCATCGTGGCCCTTTGAGGCTTGGGGCATGGACGTCATTGGTCCTATCAACCCACCATCATCAAAAGGACATCGATTTATTCTAGCAATAACCGATTACTTTTCCAAATAGGCTGAAGCAATCCCGTTATCTGAAGTCAAAACTTCTAATGTCATCAACTTCGTCAAACATCATGTCATTTATCGATTTGGTGTTCCTCGGCGTATTATTCATGATAACGGACCGCAGTTTGTCAGTCAAAAATTTACTCGATTCTGCGATGACCATCGAATCAATAATTTAGCTTCTACAGCATATAATCCAGCAGCTAATGGATTGGCAGAAGCTTTCAATAAAACGATCATCAAACTCTTGAAAAAGTTCGTTTCTTCTAACAAACGCAACTGGAGCGAGAAGCTTGGTAAATGTTTATGGGCCTACCGTACCACAGTTCGTAATGCGACTGGATGTACGCCTTTCTCTTTGGTATATGGGTGTGAAGCTGTTCTTCCCCTTGAGATCCAGATTCCTTCTCTGAGAATCGCAATCTCCAATGAACTTACAACAGAAAATAACGATCGTCTTCGACTTCAAGAGTTGGAAGCTCTAGATGAAAAGCGATTGTATGCTCAACAAAATATCGAGCTGTATCAGGCCCGAATTTCAAAAGCTTTTAACCGAAAAGTAAAAGTCAGAGCATATCAGAAGGGAGAACTGGTCCTTACCGTCAGACGTCCGATGACCATGACACATATGAGCAAAGGCAAATTTGACGCAAAATGGAAAGGCCCATTCGTAGTAAACAAAGTCTTCTCTAATAGAGCATATCAGCTTGCCTCTATGGATGGTAAAGTCATGATGATGCCTATCAATGACAAATTCTTAAAGAAATATTATGTATAAATTTCATCAATATATAATATTTTCATTATTCCCCAGCAAATATAAAATCAGAGTTAATTCTTCTCTACAAAAATTATCTCGATATCGTTATCCCCAGCGGAAAACTGATATTCTGCCACGTATCATCTTCCCAGAGAATTTGATATTTTGTCTTATTAGATCCCCAGTGGATTTAATAAAGATCTCGTATAGAAAATCACGTCCATATTACCTCTGAATTTTCTATCTCAGTATCATATTTTCTATTCTATGAAAATGATATCTAGTCTTTTGATTTCCGAGTCCAAAGATCATGGAAAATAGAGTCCAAAGATATCTTTATATCTGAATTCTGTTTTCTCTAATCAGTATTAAACTAAAATTATCTTTGGTTTATTATCATCTGACAAAATTACAAAGTTTATTTGTATATTTTATTCTATTGAAATATGTCATGTATTATTTACCTCTGAACATATTTTCTACAAAAAATATCATCCACAGAATTGAAATTAAGTCAAGATATTCATTTCTTCAATCAAAGTCAAAATATTGATTACAAGTGGGTATCAAAAAAATTTAACACATGAAAAATGTAAAAGATCTATTTAGGAGGAGTAATTATCTCCTGAATACGAACAATTATATTATTCATCTTTTCTTCATGAGCTTTATGGATTCGCTCTGCTGCTTCAACTCCAACCATTCGTTGGTCATAATCCACGATAATAAGCTACGACGATTTGTCTCTTCAATCTGATTAGCCTGCATCAGTTCCCGCTCTTGCTGTAAAAGTTGACAGCGTTCAGCTTCAGATATACGAGCAGTGGCAATCTCCGATTGCTCCTTTTCCATGGAGGCAATTCGCTCCTGAAGACGAGCCAGCTCCTCCTTCAATTTCTTAAGTTCTTCAGCTTTTGATGCTTCATCTTTCTCCAAACGCTCTATATTTTGATGAGTGGTTATTATTTCTTCATCTTTCGCCAGTAACTCTTCAGAAGACAGAGCGAGGAATTCTTTCAAAGCAGTGTGCTGAGCTTGAGCTTCACTTTCTAATTAGGCAATCTCACCTACAGTCAAAGACTTAATATCCTCCTTTTTGATCTTCCAGTACTTATGGATGGTTGCTTCTAAATCATCCAGGAGATGCTCAAAGAAGACACACTGGGTCTCATAACCAGCCTGTCTCAAAGCTAAAAGCGGGAAACTAATCGCCGCTCGAAGACTCGAAAAAAGCATAGTTTCATCCTTCATAAGTCGCCTTGAGAATGTATCCAGATATGAATAAATAATCTCTGAATACATTCCCATGACCTTTGCTATCCCTGTTTCAAAATCGGGAGTCGCTGCAACTGTAAGGGGAGGAGCAGGAGGAGCCTCTATTCTGGGAGTTGAAGTGGGTACTTTTGGGGAACTAGGCAAATGTGAGCTCCTTTCACCCATATCAGTCTGGACAAGTGGGGCTTGAGTCGAGCTCATTGCCGGTGCAGTTCCTACAACTGTTGGAATCAGAGAAGCATAATCAAAATTAAACGACAATAAAGCAAGGAAAAGACAAAACTTTGCTGAATAAAATATTATCTGAAGCTGGTTCGTATTCTGTTTCTTTTGGATCATTCAGCCCAGCTCGTTGTCTGTTCAGAGTGTTTTCTGACACTGGATTTATTTCACTGCTGTCCGCCCCAGAAGTACTCGGAACATGGACTTCTATTTCTAGAAGTTTCTTCGGCTCTGGAGTCAACCCTGAATGTTGACCAGCTGTCTTCAGTATATCAATTTGAGTTTTAGATGGTGACTCATCTTCTATCTCCATGTCCTCTTCTTCAAAGGAACGAGACGAAGGTTCATAGTCAACCTGTTCCTTGTCACTCTTATTGCTCTCCGAAACTTCAGCAATTGGCTTGAGAGTAGTGGCTTCCTTCACTGATTCTCTCGAAATCAGTAAGTCATTAGCTGTTTTAGTCTGATTCTCGACTTCTACCGCGGGTTGACTAATCACCAGCGCATCATCGGCCGTTGGCGGCATCAACTCCATATCAGAAGGCATAGATGGTTCAGCAGGTTCAGGCACATCCTCTTCAATAGGTTCGATCTTTACAGAAGAAGCAAAGGCAGCTTGCTTCTCTAAAGCTAATCGCTCGGCACGATTGGTGGGACTCTCTGCATCGAGACAAATCACAGATTTAGTCTTTGAAACTATCACCTTCCTTCCTATTCTTTTTGTTAGCAGAATAGTAGGATAATCATCTTTGGAGTCACTACCTGCTTCGTCCGCATCTCTGATTCGTCTTCCACGATTACGAGCCTCTGCCCGGGTAACCCTTTTTAGAGCAGGCCCAGAAGCATCTTTGCCCTGCTTCCTTTTTGGTGTACTGTCGGCAGATACACTCTCTTCAGCACTTCCAATGGGTACATATAATAGCTGATGAAGTTCATCAGAGAAGAAATTCTCTAAAACTTCATCATAAACTTCATCAGTAGCCAGAGGATCTTCTTGGTCATGACAATCTCTTGGCAGGGCTGATTTGGTTGATCTCTTATCAGCATGGATGAAGCTTTTACCTAAGATGCTGAATTTTTCATCGAAGGTATTAGTCGATACATAGAATTTGGCATAAGACGCCAACATTCTAGCTCCTCTCCGATAAGTAACCGGATCTGGCATGGAAAAAATAGCTCCGGTACCTTTAGCAATATAGTATATCCAAGGTCTGGCGCCATCAATTAATCTGCCTTGGTAGCCAAAACATGTCGTTGCATTTCCCACATGCAACTGATCATAGCCAAATTGCCGAGCAAACCTACTCGGAAGATATGGCTCCAGATAGGTGACATCGTCACGGCGACAGATCAAGTGAGATGGCCTGATCCTCTTCAGCCATTCATGTTGAATATCATCTAACTCATTGGCACCAATGCCATCAATCAACTTCCCAGACATGGTTTCATAACCAACAGGTGGAGGAACACAAGTGAAACTCCATAATTCTCCCCTGTTTAATATGGTTCTACAGTCTGTCAGAGTGTCATACTTCTACTTTGGTGTATGATGGTATCTTTCTAAAAAGGTATCGTCTGGTCTAGCCATTCCAACAGTCATGAGAGATTCGAAATGGAGAAGCAGCCACCCAAATAAATATGTAAAGGGCATTTCTACCCGAGGAAAAGTTGTGAGCTTCTTCTTCGCCAATTCAAACATCCTGTCTGTATATGCCCTTAAGCCAGCATTCAGACGGCTTGTCATTGCTGTCAGCAAATCCATCTTGTACCCGAAAGTCAGATGAACTGCAGCAAAAACAACTCCTCTGTGCATCCTGTCTGCTGAACAGGTGCCGGGTACTACAAATTTTCTCAGCCAGAGGGATATAAATCCAGCCAGATGACCTTCATCAGATAATTTTCGGCCACCTTGCTTTATATAGGTCTCCAACCTATCACCAGCTTTGTAGATGTCTTCGTCTTCTTCAATGATGATGTCGTCATGAGTGGTGTCCTGGATTAGTTTGTCAATCTCAGCTTGACTCAGGGGTTTAAAGCGACCGACATATTGATCAGTCTTCTTCTTCTTCTGAACTTCTTCAGTGCGGCCTTAGAATAAATAGGCCATCCACTTAGAAGAATAGCAGTTGGAACCTCCCTCTGCACCTTGTGCCTTATAAAAAGCCTTACATATACTGTAAGGGCACATTAATTCTTCAAATACATGAAGAACCAGTGGGTTGGCATCGAAAATTTTATTCATTTCATCAATGAAAGGAATATACTCTTCATACGGCAAATCTCCTGTTGGCAGCTGAGAAATGTATGCCATCTCATGGAGGGCGAATCCCATATCTCCTCTTGGAGTCTTGAAAGTGCCGGTACGGTAATTATACCTTTCCGCTAATGCCAAGAACAAATCTGGATTTGGCCTAAAACCATAAGCGGTGCACTTGATGGCATTATATAGGCCTATCACCTTTAACTGTTCCCCAAAGTTGTTCAGAATCCATCTTACAAGAACAGTCCATCTGGTATTCTCCGGGTTCACCAGACCAGTAAGCCTCATAGACTGTTTTGGGTAAACAGCATTTTCTAGCTGAACAAATTCATTTGCAAAGATTGGGACTCTAACTGGCCTCAGACGTGCCGAGTCCTCAGGAGGAATGGTAGCTGGCAGCAATCCTCGCAAAACTGAGACATGTGGTTCAGTACCACTTCTGAATCTTCCTTGACTGTATCCTATCCATCCAGCTTTTGCTTGACGGAATGGAGTGATATCCCACTTCATTTGCCTTTGATGACTCGCGTGGAATAAGCGAGCTATGTTGATGCTTTTGGACAAACCAGTCAGATACATTGGCTGATTCACATCACCATCTCTATAATATGAGTATGACACTTTATCAAGAGCAGGCTGGGAGTTTATATCAATAGCATCTCCAAAAAAAAATACTGGCTTCGAGTGGGTAGTACTATCCACACTTTGTAGAGGCAGTCCACTCATCAAATTCAGCAGGGTGTCATTCTCTTGATTTATCAGAATAGCTATCCTTGTGGAAGGTCCATCAAATTGAGGAAAACGGACATGTGATAGGTCACTTTTATAGTTGTTCCCTACACATCCTTCAAATTGTGCATCCTGAGCCAGAATATCCACTGCAAAAGAAGAAAAAGAAGTTAGAAATCTTCAACACAAAGAGATGACAAAGGTCAATATACGCTTACTTTATCCTAAGCGTATGACAGATTCAAAGATCAAACATACGCTCAGTCTATCCTAAGCGTATGACAGATTCAAAGATCAACATACGCTCACTCTATCCTAAGCGTATGACAGATTCAAAGATCAACATACGCTCAGTCTATCCTAAGCGTATGACGAGTTCAAAGATCAACATACGCTCAGTCTATCCTAAGCGTATGACGAGTTCAGAGATCACTTTTACGCTCAGTCTATCCTAGGCGTATGATGAATTTTAAGTTCAGTTTACGCTCAGTTTTTATTCAAAGATTAGAGGATGATTGGATCTTTTACTTAAGCGTATCAGCGTATGGTTGACAAGATGTTCATCAAAAATACGCTAACAAAGGAGTTAGCATATCTCAGTGAGACAACTTGACATGACGTATTCCTTCAAATCAGCGTATTTTGACATTTTTATCAAAGATACGCGTATCTTACAGAATACGCTCCAAACATATTTTTCGTATAAACGAAAATATGGAATACGACTAAACCCTAAAGAGGGAAGCGTATTTTCTGACGTATTGACCCTAAAAAGGGGATACGTTTTATGATCTTGTCCTAACCAGAGCCCTAAATAGGGGATAGTTATTGTTCATCATCTCCATCCTCACCATAGAGGGGCTTCAATGGGCGTTCACTTCGTCGAATACGCTCATCAGCAGTCTTCTTAGTAGCAGCGGTGGCAGGTCGAGATGACTCCGCAGGAGCTTTCCCCTTTTCCTTCGCAGTAGCGTCGATTTTGGGCGCCATTAATGAAGATTGAGTCGAAGAAGAAGAAGTTTTAGTTTTGGAGCTTTTTCTCTCTCGAAGACAAATGCAGAAGTAAAGAAATGAATTAGGTTTTGAAAGACCTATTTATAGAAGAAATGAGAAGTTTAAACGGCGGCCGTTCTTTAAACAGAATCCCTAAAGATTTGCACTGATATTGAGGACAATAACAAAATTATGCCAGCGTGTCAAGACTTATTCCCACTTTAAGTTCAAAGTAATTTCGAACTTTTGAAATCCATAAAGTTCGAAAACTTTGAAGGGGGACTTGTAGGGTGTGAAAAATTATGACACGCTGACATAAGACTCAGCCAAAGCCATACGCTCAAGGCCATACGCTCAGCCAAAGCTATATGCTCAAAGCCATACGCTCAGTCAAAGCCATACGCTCAAGGCCATACGCTCAGCCAAAGCCGTACGCTCAGTGAATATTTTATTATTTTTTGAATGACAGCACATCATATATTTAATGGAGGATGAATCTGACACTTCGTCTTTCGTGCAAAGACAACTGCCCTATGAAGATTAACTGTCATATGGGTTTTCGAGAATTAATTTTGTCTCTTACGAGGACAGCTCATCAGCCATCATAAATGCACAGCCATTATTACTGTCATTTCTGACAGTCTGTCGGCCATCATATCTGCAATACGACGCTCGAGAGATATTTGTCAGTTATTAGAAGATATGGCGTATTTGAGAAGATTGAGGACAGCCACGTGTCTACTCCCTCAATGCTTACGACTCCTTGTCAATCAAGTGAGCGTATAGTCTTCATACGACTCCTTGTCAATCAAGTGAGCGTATGGACTTCATACGACTCCTTGTCAACCAAGTGAGCGTATGTACTCCATACGACTCATTGTCAATCAAGTGAGCGTATGGACTCCATACGACTCCTTATCAATCAAGTGAGCGTATGGACTCCATACGACTCCTTGTTAATAAAGTGAGCGTATCAGCTTTATATGACTCATCAATCAAGTGAGCGTATAGACATATGTCTTCAAAAGGTAGCGTATGACTCCTCTTCAACAAAGACAGCGTATCACAGCAAATGCATTCAAGATGACTTCAAACGTACAGTCAACACACGTTCTCACGTGTCCTGTACTTAGTTACCCACTTATTCAGAAGTTATGCAACGTGGCATCCATGCCATCAATCTCTCCTAGATATATTCTACTACTTTCAACTGTACTCTAATGTGTCTCCATCAGAATTTGCCACGCGTCCCTGCAGTTATGCACACGTCAAGTAACTGACTGAGCGTATGCTTCAGAACAGTTATCCAGAACTCTATAAAAGACAGTTTCTTCATCTTTATCGGAGACTACATTCAATTCAGAGAGAACAGAGAGATTGCCCAGTTGCTGTCCAAGTTCTTCGAAGTTTGAGTTTTTTTTATCGCATCGTCCAAGGGATAAAGTAATCGTCTTCTAGATTAGATTCCTACATTATAATTTTCTCAGAAACACAATAAATAAAGTAAATTTATTTATGGAAAACACCTCCATGTCCAACTACAGCTCGTCACGTGGCCTGTGCAGTGAGCACGAGACCACGAACAGCAGGGGAAAACCCTAGCCGCGTACGAGGCTGTGTCCACGCCATCGTATGGACACGACACGACACAGAAACGTGGGTTTAGGTTAGGGAAATCAGAAGGCACATTAAAAACAATATTTTTGTTCAAAAGTTTTCTAAAAACAGTGAAAAGAATCCTCACAGGCATTTTATCAAACACATACACATACACCATGATACATATCCGATACGGACACCAAACGGACACGAATCGACACAAATCCAATACCTACGGCTAGGGGACAACTAGGGCTTCCTATCCATGCAAAGAAAACGAAATTTGGTGGAGGGAATAGGGATTTACCTATATGTGCAATTTGCAAGAAAATGCCTTAAATGGGGGGGTGTTCTCCTTGATGGCCAAGTGCTCCAAATTGGTTCAAACCTGAGATTTCTCTCCATGAACATGAAATAGGGCTAGATTAGGATCATATGCAAAAGACTAGAGTGGAAAAGGAATTAAAATGAAGAATCTAGGGATTGGGGAAGAAATGATATTACCTGTTTCTCCAAAATATTGAAATCTCAATAAAGAGGCAAGAACAATAAATGAAGAGATTATTTATAGGGGGAATAGCCCTAGGTGGCTGGTCATAAAGTGATAGTTAGGGTTAGGGTTGAGTCTAATAGGCTATGGACCTATATGCACTAGTCATTGAACCAAATTCTAAGTCTCAAGCCTATGGACCAAATCACTAAGCCTTCTATTCAAGTCTTGATTCCTACATGACTAACTTAGGTTGACTTAAGTTAGACTAGGGTCTCACCATGCTAATCAAGTCACCTTAACTAGAGTCAACATCTAGGTTAATCTCTTAATTCACAACTAGTAAAAGTCAAATCAACAATCGTCAATCCAATAAATAAATAAATAATTCTAAAAAGTCAAAATGACCAAATTACCCCTAGGCTAAAAATGATAATTGAAACTCCCTAATCACATGGCTAGGCTCTAGGGCAGACAGTCTCTACGGTTTTACTAGCTGCACATCAAATCACAAGTCATAATTTTTAAATAGTTTTAAAATGATTAAAAATCACCAAAATTTATATTATTAATTAAATATCATAATTAAATAATTAAAACACAAAATTTCAAAATTATCCTCATTTAGAAAACTGGGTGTTACACCATGTAACGAATCTGTAGTCGGGGAACTCAAATTTATCCTGGAGGAGCTGGGACAACGTGTGATCAAACTAGGACTAGCACACTACAAGAAAAATGGCCATTCTTGACGGTTTATAAGTTGACGATCGTCAAAAGCCGTCAACAATAGGGATTTTCTTGACGTATTTAGGCTTACGTCAAGAGATGACCTTTTTTCGTTAATTGAGCAATTTTATAGCATAATAGTTGACGGTTTTAGATGATCCGTCAAGAAACATCAATTTATTTGTTGACGGTCTGGTGATAATCGTCAATGAATGTATGTGCAAAAAACTTGGCTGGATTTTTTTAGCTGCTATTTTTGTAATTTTTTCAAACCTTTTATATTTGTTGACGGTTGTGGTTCTTTTTAATCAATGAACCCAACAAATTTTTTCCCAATCGTCCCCTTCTTTCCTCCTCTCTTCCTAATCTAAGAGAGAGATCCCCCACTCCTCTCCTCTAAAGAGTCTCCCATAGAGCCCCCGACTCCTCTCCTCTTTCTCCTTCCTAAGAGAAAAATCCTAACCCAAACTCCTTCATAGTCCAAAAATTTTCTTCGCCCTTTCCCAATCTAGGGTTAGGGCTTCGCGAGATCCGACCTTCTTCCACCGTCGTGTCCTCCTTCTCCTCCTCTGACACTTCAGAAACATTTTGGCGGCGTCTCTTTCGAAGAATCCTAGGCACCACAAGCCCCAATCGCTGCACGACTCTTCCGACAGACCCTCATCTTCCCCTGTGGCTCGAGGACGACGTCGACCACGATGATGAGGAGGTCGACCCAGGTTTGGTTTCTCTTTCCATTATTTTTATTTTTTGGTATCTTCCTAAGTGAACTTAGGTTTTGATTTTCTTGAGTGAACTTAGGGTTTTTTGTTAGTATTATTGAGAGGATTTTGCTTTGTTTTGCGAGAATATTTAGGCGTATTTGAACTTAGGGTTTGAGAGGATTTTGCGAGAATATTTAGGAGTATATTTTGTGAGTAATATTTACTTTGTTGACCTCCATATTGTTCCCTCTGCAGGGAGTACCGGCAGGCCGCCCACGCACTCCGGGGACAGAACAAGAAGAAATCGGTGTTCCTCCGGTGCTACGCTTTATATATGGTAAGTGTTCTCTTGGATGAAAATGATAGTTTTGGTCCAGATTGTGTATGTTAAATGTTTTGTTCTTTTGCATGGATGTTGTTTGATGCAATACATGTGTAGGAAAGTTTCCATTCTTCGAGAGAGGTCATGTTATGGTTTCGTCCAAGGTGCGATATGAGAATGCCCACACTGTGCTGCTGTAAAAAGATGTGATTTTGGGATGCCCACATTACGCTTCTCTAGAGAGTTGTGCTTTTGGGATGCCCATATTGTGCTGGTGTAGAAAGTTGTGATTTTGGGAAGCCCACATTTCCGTTTTATCTGTCCTATAGATAATTGACAAATTAACAATTCAAGGACGAGGCCAGGTTTATACTTTGCTTTAGTTATAAATTTTATGGTTTAGCGAGAAATTTAACTTTTGCTTATGAATCAACTTTCTGCTAGTTTATTTGTCCTAAAGTAATTGGATATTATGAGTAGAATATTGGATTTGGCAGGTAATAGACACCCTTGCAGAAATCCAGGAGCGACATGACACTATAAGGGATTAGAGAGGAAACTTCTTGAGTTGCAACAGGTAAAACATTGTTCATGCCTTTTGTCATGATCTTATGTAACTATCTAAAATTGTTTTATGAAATGAGGCCTGAGTGATCAAGCAAGCAAGCGCTCTGATCTGTATACTGAATATTTTGTTTTGTCCATGGTTAATATTTTGTGAATCGGTCGGTTGTTATGGAGAGTATTCTTTTTTGTTGGTCATATTTACTTGCATACATCCTATGTGCTTACAAAACATAAACCAGATGGCTGTATAATGTTGGCTGAATTTGAGTCATATTTCATATTAAATACTTAGCACCAAATAATGGCTGGAAAAGGAGGAAAATTCTTTTAAAAGAAGAAGAAAATAGGATAAAAGAATTCTTGATTTTGTTCAATAAATGGAGAGGCCCTTGATTTGGTGTGGGGACTTGAATGTAAGGTAATTTGTTGCTAACATGATATTACTATTTCCTGGTGATGTCTTCTCTTGCTCCTATATACTTCGAATGTCCATAATTCTCTTGCTTGTAGAAATTTTGAATTATGTACCGAACAACCTTATCGATTATTAATTTAGTTTGTGATATCGTCTTCCATCGTATGATGTTTTATACCAGTGCATTACTCGGTAGAAAATCATAGCTACTTAGTAATATTAGAATAAACTTGTTCTTTTTGCCCATTATCTTTTATTTGGCAGCAATATCTTCTCCAAAGTATGTTATTTGGCTCCATATTTCTCTGTTTGCTTAGCTCTATTGTTGGGTACCCTGTCCCTATGTCAACACAAAATGTCCCGAGGGAGGAGTTTAGAGAATGTTGCTTTCTATGTCGAAAAGAATGTTGCTTTCTATGTCTCTATGAATTACAACGGTCATTTAGACTCATTTATTGAAACCTCCATTGCAGTTTCAGAAGTGGTTTTACATGATGTAAGTCTCTATTCTAATATATAGGAAAATGATACTTTGTGCTAATGTTTTTTGTTTTTGCTATATGGTTGTCTCTCATGCATTTGTTCAAATATACATTTCTTCTTCTGTGTTCCTCATATCAGTTGCAAGTTTCTGGTTTCATTATTTTCTAATTTTTCCTCAAGATGCTCATAGCGTATTAACATGTTTCCTTGCAGCAACTTGTAATATATGAGACATCAGTATCAGAGTTTGACATAATGTGAGATATATCCAGAACTTTTCCTTCACATGTTTTCTTCCAACAGAGGCACGAGCCAGGTCAGAGGTCCCTTTTGAAAGCATACTCTGTGTACGACCGGGTAGTTGTCTATGTTCAGGTTTGAATCAAAACTGGTTATTTTAGATTTGAATGAAAACAATGATATATATTTAAGCATTTCAGGAGTTAGAAAAACAGCAACAACTACAAATAATGGTGCATTTCTTTGAGTATTAATTAGAGGGAATGGGAATTTTAGTACATCTGCTACTTCTTTATATTAGTGAGGAAGATGCCTTATGGCTATTAGTTGCATTATTAAAGGGAGCTGTTCATGTACCACTGGAGGGGCTGTATCAGGTTGGTATCATGATAGAAGTGATATCATAATAGATCATTCAGATAATACAAAGAAAGATTGCTTACATTTGAATTTGAATTTACTGGAAAGTAATTACTGTCGGCCAACATATACTAATTATTGATCCCAAATTTTTTTTGTTGTGCATTACTTTGTCGATCAATTCTAAATAACTCTCAGTGCAAAGTATTTTGATTCGAGAGTGCCAATTGGATGTGGCCTCTCATGTTAAGATGAAGGCTAATAATTGGATAGTAATATGGCTAATCCAATATATACAGAACAAATATGATGGTTCAGTTGTCATTTGATGTTTATTCAATTCGGCAGATGTTTGAGGAGGTCAAAAATAAGATCACAAAAGCATTTGTTGATATTTTAATCATCTAACAAATTTGTCCTCTTTCCTACTTTCAAACTGAAAACTCGAAGTCTCAAATGCTACAAAATAATGCTAATGGGATATAGTAAACAAACTAGTAAAGGCCTATTAAATTGAAGTAAAATATATGCGTCTTATGTGATACTTGAAATTTAAGAGCACTATAGTTAAAATATCAGGTGTTCACCTTTTTTCCATCTAAGTTACATTTCTCAACTTATTCAAGTGACTAATATCAGTACAATTATAGATGCTGGTTGTTTCATAACTCCATATAATGTTGATAACTTAGCTAGTGTTTGAGATTCTTGTGGTGTTTGCACATAGGTATGCATGGCTGGACCACTGACACCCATCTGTATATACCCTGTATATGGGTTTTCTGATACTCCAATTGGGTAAAATCCTTGAGATACCTGCTGTGGAGACTCTTGTGGTGTCTGAACATATAAGTAAGGGTTGGGTTCAAACTGTGCAGGAATTGATCCCATCTGTGCAAGGTTTAGGGAATTCAAATGACCCATATGTGCAGTTATTGGGTTAGTGTATGCAAGAATTCCTTCATAAGTATAACATGTATGCTGTTGAGCTGATGGGTTCACAAATGAAGCATTCAATGGGTATTGTGCTGATGGAATCCCAAATGAAGCATGTCCAGTGGTTACATTCCCAAATGATGAATTTAATGGAGAAAAATTCATCCCAACTGATAGTGGCTCTTGTGCTACTCTTGGTTGTTGGTTAGGTTGCTGGGTTAACACATGTCTTTGAGTGAAGCGTGGGTGCCCATGATTCTGATGGTGAATGTAATCAAAACTCTGGATATATTGTGTTCTGGGACTACTATCTAAAGGGGAAAAACATAAATAGGATTTATTGAATTGCTAGAAAGAAGGTTTACAGACATCTAAAGGAAAGCTATACAAGAAATTAATGAACTAAAGCTAAGTAATTTTATATTTTTTCCATGTCTTTCTCTTCTCACTACCTCTAAATATATTGTCTGATACATTGTGTTTTTGTTACAGGTTTCTGTTACAGACAGTTAGCTAGCTGGCTGTGGGACTCTGGTAGTTGGAGTTGATGAGTGGATATGAGAGGGATGTGCTCCGATCTGGTTTGCTACTTTTTTGGTTTCATTTTGTATAGTTGGATTATGTTTTATAGTGACAAGTGATGGATGTTTGTGGTTTAGATGTTTAAGTGGTATAGAAACAACAAATATGGGATATGTGTACTTTGTGGTTAATTGGATTATGTTGTGGTTGGACAAGTGAAGAATACATGTGGTGGGATATGTATTGAAAGTTTTTGTTGTATGAATAATACAGTTTGTTAATATAAAATTTGAGTTTTATAGTTATTTGATGTGTGTAGCTTCTGGATTGATATTATGTGTGTTTGACTAATATTATATATAATTCTTGATGGAATTTTGGCAAGCTTCTCTTGACGGTACTTTGGATAGCTTCTCTTGACGGTTGTCAAACGTCAATTTTAATTCAAATCATGCTACATAATAGCCTGTGAATAAATGCTTTTCTTGACGGCTAATAACCGTCATCTAGGCCGGAGTCAAGAAAATTATTTTCCTACATTGACGGTTTCTAAAAACTGCTATCTTGACGGCTAAAAACAGTCAAGAAAAGTACTTCATATGATGGCAAAAAACCGTCAAGAAAAGCCCTTCCAGCGACCGTCAAGAAAGGGGGGGCCTTTTTCTTGACTCCGGCCTACTTGACGGATCCGCAACCGTCAAGATACCCTTTTCTTGACGGGGAATCAACGTCAAGAAAAGCCCTTATTCTTGTAGTGGCAATGAAACATAACTTCATAGTTGTAGTTTTAGACGAGCACGCTAAACTGACTGAGGTAGTCATAAAGGAGAAGTTCATTTATAAGAAGAAAAGGGACATCTTGAACCATGATATTAGTGTTTTAAACGATAAATATGAACAACTCAACATTGTCAGGCTGGATCGTATTTCCACCGAAGATAACTTGGGCAGACAAATGGCTGAAATTACTTAACAGATCAGGAAACTCTAGGAAGCTTAACAAAAACTGGAGGCTGATATTTAAATAGCCACATCAGAGAAGAAGACTTTTGCTGAACATGCGAGTGAAGTGGTGATATCCTCTAACCAACTAGATAAGGAGCTCCCCAAGATGGAAAAGGAACACATGGAGCTTACACCCTTCAAAGATGACGTTGTTCATCAAGTTGAAGCTGACCGTCAGGCGACAGAGAGATGTCAATCTGAGATAGATTCTATAAAAAAAGAATTAATGAACTCTGCACCACTTCTAAATATCTTTAGAGTCTTGTAATAAGATATTATCTCTTTTTTTTTAAAAAAAGTTGCCTTTTGTATCTTCCTTCTTGACAGAAATAAATAATATTTTTTTTGTTGCAAAGACTCTTTCTCTTTGATATTAAATATTTTACTAGAGGTATAGAGATAGTAAAATATCATATTTTGTATGGAATTTTGTATGTGGACTTATTATCTATGCCATAACCAATTAGGCTTAGGAAATAAGTTAAAGAATTGATACTATCAAGTAATATGGACATGCCAGATATCGAACTCTTTGGGGAATAATGAAGGAATAATTTTGCTGGGGAAATTCTAATTGACTTATTACTCATGGCGTACCTAAAACTAGGTATATATAATAAGGTGAAAGAAAGGCGCTATCAGAGATAATATAAACGTAATAGTTAGAAATTTTAACATATTTGCTTAGAGGTAATGTGGATATATCAAATTAATTTATAGAACCTTGTGAGGAATTAATTCTAGAAAACAATTCAGAGGTTATATAGACATGAATGTTTCTTTGGAATATAGCAAACTTAGTTAGGGTATTGATTATCTCCTATCCAAATGTGGATTAGAAATTAAAAAACCTTAGGTTATATGGGCTCTAAGAATATGCTGACTTTATTAAGAGAGAGAAGAGTTCAATTCACTAAAATATAGTTCAGAGGTAATATGGACATGAACAATCTAGAAACATTTGACTCAGCAGGGGAAGATTTTAACGAGAAATAGATTGTCTCTAATCTAGCTGGGGACTAGAATTAAGAAATCCTCAGAACAACTGGACTCTAAGAATTGGTTCACTCTACTGGGGAAGAGAAAAGTAAGATTGTTTTACTATAAGGTGCTTCAGAGGTTATATGGACGTGAACTTTTTCTAAAAACATATTATTGTAGGACCGTTGAGCACATCTAGAGAGGGAGGGTGAATAGAGTGTGTGCGTGTGCAGCGAAAATAATCACCAATTAAAAAATAGATTATAAACTATGGCAGATAAAAGATGGTAAATAAAATATGGTAAAGTAAGAGTCAAGAATTCATACTCAGTGACACAGCAATGTATACTGGTTTTTCTCTGAGAGGACTAGTCCAGTCTCGAGTACTCTTGCTCGATGTTAATTCACTATGGCACAAGCTAATTGAGAGCTTGCAGTCTCTTACAACACCGCACTTGGTAACAAGTACACGACCGACTTCACAACACCGTGCTTGGTGACGAGCGCACGACCAACTCCAGAAGGCAATTGGAAAACTGTAATGTTTTCTGAATACAACCTCCGATACAACTCTTCAACTTAAAACTCTAGATTAACCAGAACTGTACTGGCTTGGCTAAGAGTCGTAAAGGCTTAGATATGAAAGTAAAAAGCTCAGAACACTTTAGATAGAGAAGAGAAGAGATGAAATTGGATGATTGAAATGAATGGTAATCTTAACTCTATTTATAGTATTTTTGAGGACCGAACTCGGGCAGAGTTCGGATGCTAGGATTTTGCATTCGAACGTTGGATACAGATTTGGTGGGAATTGAAATACAAATAACCCAGACCGAACTCGGGCCGAACTCGGGCCAAACTCGGACAAAACTCGGTCAGAGTTCTGTCAGAGTTATGCTTGGTCAGAACATAAGGAATGGACCAAATTTGCAT
Organism: Iris pallida; assembly: GCA_029216955.1. Taxonomy (NCBI): domain Eukaryota; kingdom Viridiplantae; phylum Streptophyta; class Magnoliopsida; order Asparagales; family Iridaceae; genus Iris; species Iris pallida. Next base: position 1,195,893 of record JANAVB010015599.1, on the reverse strand, counting down.
AGGTTTTAGGCTTTTTAGAATTGTGGACTTTTGGGATAAGTAAGTAGGCTTATTTTTATTTGTGGACTAAGAAAAACCTAAGCCTGTACCGTTCCGATCAATCTCATATTTTTCCTAGACTCAACAAAGGAAAAATACAGAATAAATATGAGAAATAATAGCCCATTTGATAACGCCTTTCTCCTGACGTTTGAGCAGACTCATTTTTCTTGACGGCAATCATCCAAAGATAAACAGATCTGAAAATCTGAATACCTTTTGGGGGCTTCACCCCGAAACCCTACGGGGGGCGCTGCCCCCTCGACCCCCATCCGCTGACCGGACAGCGGAACCCCCGATGCGAGGCCCCGGATAGGTCGTTAGGCGGTTCAGAGAAATCTTCTTTTATTATGTCGTCTTTGGCCCATCAATTGTGCAATTCAGAGAAATGAATTGCACAATCAATCTTCTTGTATTATGCCATCTTTAGTCCGTCAATTGCTGTCCCCTCGACCCCCATCCGCTGACCGGGCAGCGGAACCTCCGATGCGAGGCCCCAGATAGGTCGTTAGGCGGTTCAGAGAAATGAAGGCACGATTCGTTGCATATGTCCTAGTTTGATCATGCTTACTGCTTGTCTGCAAGTACATGTTAGACGAACAAAACAATATGATGCAGTATGATACAAATATAGCAATATGATATAGACCATTTAGGACAATGCTAAGTTTATAGGACAATGCTAAGTTTAAGTAGCAACATAATAGTGATTACATGAATATTAGTAACATCACTAGTTAAACTTAATTGATTAGCTATATTAAAAAAACATGATATAATCATTGGGCTAACAATCACCCACTTTTTGATTATGGCATATCGGTTAAGTTAAAGATAGATACAATAGATGCATATATCACTAATAAACACATATTACTAATGTTTGTTAACTTAAACTTATTCTCCCCCGTTGACATGATAAAAAAAAAAGAAGCTCCCCCATAATAAGAAAAAAATTAATCATAACAGAAGGAAGACAATTAGGAGAATATTTGAAACAAACCATTCAAAACACAATTTAAGAAAGAATATAACTCTAGTTTTGAAGGAAACCAATAAAGCATTTTAATAAAAGGTATATACCAATATAGTAGAAATCAATCATTGGTCATAAATAATCCAAAAAAAATTCACAGATCTAGTATACCAATATAAAATACCAAATATAGAAAAATAAGACTTTTAACAATGATAAAAAATATGATTCACAATTTGCCCATACAAATTAGTGAATCAATTCCATAAGGAGTATACTCATTGAAAAGAAATCAAAATAGATATATTAGAATCTATGCAAAATCTATACCAAAGTTCATGCATTTGAACTCAATTACCTTAACATGATAAATAAATAACCACTAGATAAACATGAAGGTAATGAAGAAAAAAATACTTGAGAAGGAGAAATTCAGTCGACTTGAATGCTCTCCCGCAAAGTATGATCAATTTAAGTAAGATAATCATGAACTTTGAGATAAATCATCAACAAGAAAAACCAAAATAATGATAGCTCAATAATTATCATGATAAGAAAATCAAGATAAAAAAATTCTAACTTGTAAAACTATGAAATGAGAGAACTAAGAAGAATTAAGAAAAATCATATATATTCTCATAAAATCGCAATAAATCCAAATATTATGAACAAGTTAAAAATTATATATGCATGATGAACTAGGTATACCACATATTAAGGGTATAAATGAATTGCAACAATTAATTTGCTTCCCCTTAAAATATGCGTATCTAGTTGAAAAAATATTTATATGCATAAAAATAAATAATCTCGAGATCTAAGGGATATCCGAGATATGCATCTTTCTTTTCTTTGATCAATGCATATAAAGTTTCAAAGATAAATATCATCTTTAGGAAAGTAAAACGAATATCCAATAAAAAAAATGCTTAAAGATGAACAATCAAAATATATTTCTAATAAAAATTTGAGAAATATTCAAAAAAAATGATTTCAAAACAGTAAAGGATTTTTGAAAACTGTCTTAAAAATATCATCAGAGTAATGAACATATTCAAAATATCAGAGAGAAACCAAAAGACATTTGAAATACGAAAATTATTATAAAAAGCTGTCTTAAAAAATGTTCGAATCCATCCATTTAGTCCTCAGACTGACAGTTGACGATTCGAATTTTTGAAAGACGAAAACAACTTTAATAAAAGAATCCATAATTCATAAATAATCCATTTTGAACAAATAAAATAGGACTAGATAAATGTCCAAATAAATAGTATTCTAGATATATGGCATGTCAGAGGAATAATTGACTTGAAACAATTAACTGCTCCCCCTTTACATGGCTATATCCAAAATTAATAGTATTGACAGAAAAACAAAAAATATTTCCAGAAGTAGAAAACTAATTCATCAAAAAATTAGGTCTTCTTATTAAAGTTCATTTCTTCCCTTTTAAAACCTTAGCACGGTATCAACCGTAGGCTTAAAGAAAAGAAACGCTTTGAGAGACAAAAATTAAACTGACTTCTCCCCAACAAAGAATTACTGCTATAGACAGTTAGTAACTTGAATAAGAAGAGAATAATAAAATCTTAAAAAATATCATGAATACGAAAAACAATCATCTTTAGACAAAAGAGATAATATGCATTAAATAAACTCTTATAATGAAACAATCAAAAGATATTTCAATTTAGCATATATAAACTAAAATACAATGAATAATCATATTAGTCAAAAGATGACATAACTTGATCTATGCAATAAAATCTCACAATAGAAAAGTTAGATCAACACATGTTACCTTTTGTGAAAAATATAAAAAGATAATATTGTCCATCAAAATGAAAGTCCAAATCTAAAGATGAAATCCATATCTCTTTGCTTAGAGTTGAGATCAATACAAGATTGTAGATCGTTTTATAGAATACAAAAATAAGTGCATCTACTGAAATCGAAAAATCTCAAACAACAACAAAAGAATCAAATCATTTGTAGCTATAAGCATAAGACGTATCCATTACATGTATCCTTATATGTGCTACAAAATTATTGGGTAACATTAAAATATAAAATATTTATAAATCAAAATATAGGGCCTAGATATGCTGATGTATTCTGGAACCTAGGGGACTGGGCTCAGTGCCTTGGATCCAGAACTACATAATTGTTGCAAGTATACCTTAATAAATCTTAATTCTATAAAGTATTGATCACTATGGGTTAGCTATAGGGGTCGATTCCCAGCTAGCGGTAGTCCGAAGACTAGTACACCGTGTCGCTTCAGGCTATTTACACCTGTATGACAGAAGGACTCTTTCGGCTTGTACCCAAAATAATTTCTACTTTTAAGAACTTAGATTTAAAAGAATATATACAGTATCATCAATCAGCATCAAAATCCAGAATTCCTAAATATAAGATAAGTAAATACCCCAAAGAATGAGCAAAGAATGATCATCAAGATTGCTAAGAATATTTTCAAAAACATTTTCAAAGTGCACTTATAGAGATAAATATATAGACTAAACATGTGCACTAATAAATTAGAAAAATTAAAAAAATAAAGCAAAACAATCTTATGCTTCTTACACAAATCATCATGAGAAAGACATTTATAAATATTTTTTCTCAAAATTCCAACTTAAAGATATAAAACAAACAAATACTGAAAGTTAGGAGACTAGAAAAAAAGGCATACATGACATAATTCAAATATAAGAGTCATGTATCCAAAATGTCAACCAAAAAACCAAGAAAAATATCATTAAGAGAGGCTTTGAGGAAGAAGCTAAAAGAGAGAAGAACACAAATTTGCTCAAAGTAATCAATAGCTGAAGTATGAGGTAAGCATAAGTTTGAAGATAACAAGTATAATAAATACTTTGCAAAATAATATATAACTTGAGCTGAACTCATATGCCCACATAAAGATATTTATATAAAAATATATATCAATATAAGAAATATATGAGCAATTTATTCATGTATCCTTAATAAGCCTTGAAAAATTATCACAAGATCAAAAACATATATAGATATGCTTTATTAGAAAAAGATGTAATTGATTCATAAGAAGTTAATCAAAATAAAATATGAGAATCAATAGTAAATATATTATGTAAGCACAAGGTTAACATAAAAATATATGTATATATTTTTTGAGTAAAAAGAGACTTATGCTAAACATACATACTCACAAAATACCGATTAAAGTAAATATGTTATGTTAAAGACAAATCGGTAAGAAGTGACCATTTCAAAAATATTAAAGACATAGAGTCAAAAATACATTAACTCTAGCTCCTATAGACTAGAGTGGTATGCATGCTTCATAGATAAAGACTAAGAGTAAAGATCATACATAGATAAATATGATATGTCACATAAATAGAAAATGAGTAAAAGACTATATAGTGTAAAATAATCATTTAAGCTAAACAACTAGTCATGCTAGAATTATATCTCACATTGATTTAAACAATAAATAATTAAAAAAATATCAATGATAGATAATATCAATACATCAATAAGAACATGCTAGATATTAAAAACTATTTAGGAAGCATGTTACCGAAGTGGTTCTAGTGACCACACTTGTGTTGGTGTAATTGCTTGGGTGATGACCTTTGTAGCTTTGCAATCACCAACATGCTCCATGGTTCTATTTGATATAAGAAGCTTCACCTGCATTAAGAGGCGAAGACCTTGGTATCCAAAACTTGGATCCATATTTATTAGCTTTGGGAATCCATTTGCACAAGTTCGTATCAACTAGCTTTCTAATCTGACAATGATTAGAAATATGTCCATTCATGCCGTAATAATGACAAAAAATATTAACATTAGGGCTATGTGCAGTAGTATGAGAACGTGCGGTGTGATATGTCTTGCATGATTGACTATAATAAAAAGCATGGTTATATTTAACCTTAGCTTTACGTACTTCCTTTGTAAAATATCTATCGTATGTAATTTTGTGATGTGTCACGTGTCTTGTGTTAGACTGAGTCATAGGTTGTACTACCTGCTTTTTTAGTCTAATGTATAACTTTTTAGAGTTAGCACAGATCTCATCATATTTAACAGTAAGAGCATCAATTCTACATAAAGCAATAGAATACTTCTCCTTTTCTGATTCTAATTCCTCCTTAAGTTTAGAATTTTCTTGAGTACTTTTCTCAATGTAATCAAGTACTTCATGCAATCTAAACTCAAGTCTGGAAATATCAATAGAATTATCAGAAGTAGAAGTATTTCTAGCATCACTTAATAAGCAAGTAAGATTTTTATTCTCATGCTTATAGGATATAATATTCTTTCTAGCTTGCTTATACTTATCTAATACTTTCTTGTGTTCTTCTAACAGATCCCTAAAAGCATCAGATAGCTCATCATAAAAAAAATGCACTCTCTTCAAGAACAGAGTTGTGTTATACCTCGTTGGATAATGCCATTGAGCATATATTTATAGCTTGACGAGGTCTCTCTTTTTCTTCAGATTCGCTTGCCTCGCTTTCACACCATATGCTCGTGGTAGAGTACTTGTGAGATGACGACCTTCCTTTGTTTCATAATGCGACTTCTTTCTAGCAGTACTACAATCTTCTTTGATATGGCCTATCTTCTTGCAGTTGTCACATACAAGATCTTCTTCATATATAGGGTTGTGTTGAACCTTAAATCTCGATGCCATCATTAACACATTTGCATCATTATGAAGACTATCCTCCTCTCTGGAGTCGCTAGCACTGCTTTTGTACCTGCACTCATAAGTAGCTTCAAGAAGTTTCCAAATTTTATGAGATATTATGCAAGTAGTAATGAGATTGAATATATTAAAGTTTACAGCACAATAGAAAGCATACTTTGCTTTTTCATCAAGGCTAGCTAACTTCTTCTCTTCCTCTATGTAACTATAATAAGGCTTGTTAATAATTAAGAAAGTAAGAATATAGGTGATAGTAGGCTTTTTGTAGCCATTGCAAACAATTGACCATAAATCTAGGGACTTCAGGTAGAAGCTCATCTATGTCTTCCAAAAAGTATAGTTCATTCCATCAAATAGTGGAGGTCTATTTGTGAACTGCCCTTCACCTATGAATATTGATTTTACGGCTGTCATACGCAAATTCTCTAGAGTGTTATATATGAATATAACCTGCTCTGATATAACAATTATGGGAGCAATTGGTATAAGCAGTAATATCTATATAACAAGTACCTGCTCTGATACTAATTGTAGGACCGTTGAGCACCTCTAGAGGGGGTGAATAAAGTGTTTACGTGTGCAGCAGAAATAATCACCAATTAAAAAATAGATTATAAACTATGGCAGATAAAAGACGATAAATAAAATATGGTAAAGTAAGAGTCAAAAATTTAAACTCAGTGACACAACGATGTATACTGGTTTCCCTCTGAGAGGACTAGTCCAGTCTAGAGTACTTTTGCTCGATGTTCATCCATTATGGCACAAGCTAATTGAGAGCTTACAGTCTGTTACAACACCGTACTTGGTGACAAGTGCACGACCGACTTCACAATACCGTGCTTGTTGACGAGCGCACGACCGACTCTAGAAGGCAATTGGAAAACTGGAATGTTTTTTGAATACAACCTCCGATACAACTCTTCAACCCCAAACTCTAGATTAACCAGAACTGTACTGGCTTGACTAAGAGTCGTAAAGGCTTAGATATGAAAGTAAAAAGCTCAGAACACTTTAGATAGAGAAGAGAAGAGAAGAGAAGAGATAAAATTAGATGATTGAAATGAATGGTAATCTCAACTCTATTTATAGTATTTTTGAAGACCGAACTCGGGCAGAGTTCGGGCAGACTTCGGATGCTAGGATTTCGCATACGAACGTTGGATACAGATTTGGTGGAAACTAAAATTCAAATAACCCAGACCAAACTTGGGCCGAACTCGGACCGAACTCGGTCAGAGTTCGGTCATAGTTTTGCTTGGTCAGAACAATAAAGAATGGACCAAATTTGTATAGGTTTTGGGCTTTTTAGAATTATGGACTTTTGGGATAAGTAGGTAGGCTTATTTTTATTTGTGGACTGAGGAAAACCTAAGCCAGTACCGATCTGATCAATCTCACATTTTTCTTAGACTCAACAAAGGAAAAATACAGATTAAATATGAAAACTAATAGCCCATTTGATGACGCCTTTCTCCTGACATTTGAGCAGACTCATTTTTCCTTGACGGCAATCGTCTAAAGATAAACAGATCTAAAAATCTGAATACCTTTCGGGGACTTCGCCCTCGAAACCCTACGGGGGGCAGTGCTCCCTCGACCCCCGTCCGCTGACCGGACAGCAGAACCTAAGATACGAGGCCCCGGATAGGTCGTTAGGCGGTTCAGAGAAATCTTCTTATATTATGCCGTCTTTGGCCTATCAATAATTCTTTGTTGTATATGTCCTAGTTTGATCATGCTTACTGCTTGTCTGCAAGTTCATATTAGACGAACAAAACATATGATGTAGTATGATACAAGCATAACAATATGATATAGACCATTTAGGACAATACTATGTTTATAGGACAATTCTAAGTATAAGTAGCAATATGATAGTGATTACATGAATATTAGTGACATCACTAGTTAAACTTAATTGATTAGCCATATTCAAAAAACATGATATAATCATTGGGCTAACAATTATTTCTAAACCAACTGGGAAGTAGAAAGATTAAGGCTTTAAGATACTGGGCCTTTAGGGCAGAATTTGTCGGGTAAAAAATATTGACTGACGATCTCTACGATAATGTTCGTAAGATCTGAAGGCAATCGCACTGGGAAAACTTGAGGATATTATCTATTACGTATTCAAGACTCTTGTACACAAATAATAGCTCGAAAGGAGAGAACAAATTATGCTTTCGATTGACTAGACAAGAACATTTCGTCGAATCTAAAGATAACTCCAATTAAATTTTTTTGTAGACCTATTATCTATTAAATACAGATAATAGCTTGAAAATACATTCTGGGGTAAAAATCATAAATGTCACACTATACATTAAATATGTTAGCATCAATCCAAGACTAGATTTTACTGATAATATTTCTTGAGAAACTTGCCATTGATAGGCATCATTAAGAAGTCACCATTAGGCTTTACTAGCATTTATGCTCCGTTGGGATACACTGTGTGAGACTCGTCTCACAATATCTGTATTTATATTCAGATACATATTTTATACTGTATTTTATATTTTTTTGACTTTCGATGAACCGTAGAAAAATCTAAGTTTTGAGACTTCTTGTCCTGACCGGCATACTGCTAGTATACTATCCGAGTGATTTTTTAATATTTTTGTGAATAGTGTTATAATATTTTCGTAAATAGTATTTTGATATTTTCATGAATAGTGATGATATATTCTATTATCAAGTAGTTTCTTGGTTTTTTTTGAATAGATGAGATTAATCTAGATCGGGCCTCGGTTTGCAATATTATAGTCACGATTAATTCACCCTTTCTATATATACTCCTTCGATTTATTTCAAAATTTCTTTTTTTTTACTTTCTCTCTCTACTCTTCTTCTCTCTTCGTTTCCTCTCCATTTTTCTCGTTAGCTATGAGCTTGGTCACAAGGCCTCAGAGTGTGGTTTTTGAACCCCTCTTGGTAGTGGAGTAGAAGAGTTAGGCTAAGAGCTTTATAGTCAAGTACATCTTGCCGAACTACTTGACGAATATTATTTTTTGCTGTTGTTTTTCTTTCCTGTAGCATTGATAATCCAGTACTGCCAAGTACTTGCTTTACTAAATATGTTTCCCTCGTGATTATCATCTTTTTTCCCTCTCAAAATTTAGTTTGAGCTAGGTTTTGAGTTCCTGCTAGGCTTTATTATTTACTCAGAAGAAAAACTCTGTATAGGGAACAATACTGGAATGCTTGTCCCGAGCCTTAGTATACATGCTATACAAAACCTTTCTCTAGTATTGTTTTCATTGTTATACCTGATTTCTTCAACTTTTGGTACATATTTTGGATTCCAGAACTTGTTTCATGCCCTTAGTATTGTTGTTTGGGTAGAAACAACATACCACCGGTATATTGGAGTATGCCGACGATATATCAATTTTTGTCATTTTTGTCACAACATCTTTCTGTTTCTCTATTTTGGCATACCGTCTGTATACTGGTCTATATCGACTGCATATCGATATGTTTTTTTGATTAAAAAATATGTTGCGACAAATATTGGCATACCGTCGGTATAGTGATATGTACTGACAGAATACCGGTATGGCACTAAAATTTGACAAAGAGCTTGTGGCAGTCCCAGACTGGCATACTATCGGTGTATTATAGTATACCGTTGGTATACTGTTAGGGTACCCAAGTTTGCTATTTCCTGATTTTTGTTCCACTTTTTATACTTTTTTATGTTTATTGCTTCCTTGTATATGCCATGCCACGTTTTTTGCTATGTACTATCATGACTACAGGATTTCTTATACTATATTGTTTAGTCTTGAACATAATTTCTTGTGCATGTAGTTGCTATCTTGCTTATCTCCTCTACACGTGTTGTCTTGCCTAATGATAGTAGTATGTCGTGACGTACTCTTGATTTTTGTACTGTCTAGCCTATTATAATGGCCTATCATGGCGCACTCCTTATTTGCTATAGAAAATCAAAAACTTTTACTTTTAACAAACGAGTAAAAAATATAGCTTTGATCCTCAACAGGAACTTTTGAGTACAATTTGTTTGCCATGAAATATAAAAGAGCAGAACAATTATCGGAGGACTGGACTTTTACTTCACAATACAAACTCGCTTGTACAAAGAAAGCCTAGGGACGAAAACCTAGGTACAGTAATCTAAGTACAATTATTTATTTTAGATTCTGGGAGGTGACGATAGAGGCTCGGGAAAGCGACAGCAGCTCTGCCTTACTCCTTGGACGATCGGGTGCAGCCTTGGCTCTGTAGAAGAACTGCTTGGCGTTGATGAAGAAATGCTCTCCTTTCGATCTCTGTATATTCTCTCTCTGGCTTTCTGGATCTCTGTATCTTCTTTTGCAAAAGTCAGAGCCTCTCCTCTCGATATGTCTTCCTTGCAAGGGAATAGCACCTTACTATTTATAAGAGTGGGGGCATCATTAGGGTTTCACAATGATTGTCTATTCTCAAAAGTCGGTGGCTTAGGATCAATGAATCTGGGCCGCTCATCCTGAGCATAATAGATCCGGACAATTAATGTGATTGTATCAAATCTTTGTGGATAATCAATGGTGATTGACATAAATCCTTATGATTTGTTATGCCAATCTCGGATCTCCCGCCACGTGTTATTGATTTGCTTGATTGCAAATGATCTGATTTGATCTCAATATTTCATTGAGATTTGTTGATGAATTTCGATTGATTTGATGCCACGTGTCCTATTATCATGTCACGTGTCTTAGCCACGAGCCACTTAGAAAATCTGAACCGCATGAGGGTTGCTCCTCCTTGAGCCGCATAAGGCTAGCCACGCATCAAGGCTGCTTGGGAGTGACCCCTGAACATTTGAACCGCATGGTGATGATGGGTGCCTTCTTCGTGAGCCGCATGGAGATAGTCCTTGTGAGCCGTATGAGGTAGCCTCTGCTTGAATCGCATAGAATAGCTTCGGCCTGAGCCGCATGGAATTGCTTCGGCCTGAGCCGCATGGGGTTGTCTCTGCCTGAGCCGCATGCGACTGTCCACGTGTCAAGGCCGCATGAAGGTTTCTGGATTTCGGTGGATCGTGTCAGAGATTTTCTTCGTTTCCCTAGGAGTCTGCCATTATGACGGAGTCATTATTGTTTCTTTGTGTCAGAGCTGTCATTTGTCAGAGCTGTCAGCCGTCAAGGCTTTTAATGCAGTAAAGGACAAAGGGAAGAGCTGTTTGCAGGCCACATGGCTCCTCTTTGAGCTGTATGGAACTTATTCGAGCCGCATAGACGCTTGAGCCACATGGATCCCTAAGCCGTATGAGCTCTCTGAGCCGCATGGGGCTCCCTGGCCGCATGGATCTTTCTTTATTCTTTTCCATGCTTCTACAAGCCCCCCTTCAAAGTTTTCAATTTGCAAAATTGAAATACTTTGAATAATAAGCATGGCTATGTATAAATTCTTCTGGCCGCATATGATGTTCTGGCCGCATAGATGTCTCGACCGCATGGATGTCTCGGCCGTATGGACGTCGCGGCCGCATGGATGCCTCGGCCGCATGGATGTCACAGCCACATTGAGTCAATCAGCCGTAGGGACTTTCGGGCCGCATAACTTCTTGCCACGTGTGCGTGTCTTTAATTGCCTCAAATTCATTTTAGTACCGTCTTTAGGGAAAATTCCAAGGGTCGGCTCATTAAATCTTTGGATTTTATGCCCTGGGTGAATCTCCTTTATGAGAGAGGGGACGAAATCTGAGGAGTCGGTTTCATTTTTTTCCGAGGCGGTTATTAGTCTACGTGTTCCCCCCCTCTCTTGTCCTCCTATAAATAAGAGGAGTTTAAGAGAGAAAACTTCTTTTACTTTCTCCTCTACTTCGAACTTTCCCTACCCCGATTGTTACCCTCTTCTTCTTCGATCATCAATGGCTCCCAAGAAGACCGTTGCGGCGAAGGGTAAGAAGGCGGCGTCTTCGTCGACTACGGCGGTGAAGGGCAAGAAGACTGCTTCTACTTCGACTGCGGCCGCTCCTCCGTCGGCCGACATGCCCGTAGCTTACCCTGACGTCCATCCCCCTATTGCTGGTAAGGACATTATGTGAGTTTAAAGAACCCTAACTGCTATGGCTACGTCGCATGTTTTATGCACGAGCCCTTATCTTCATGTGAGCCGTATGTTCGTCTTATGGCCGAGCCGCGAGCCGCATAAGAATAGCCACTGTGACCGCATACGTGCTTTACCAACGAAGCCGCATAAGCTATGCTGAGCCGCATAGATTCGCACAATTTTGTCTGTCACGTGGTCCTCGTGAACTTATCCGAACCCTGAGGGCCCTATGAGAGCACTGCCGCATGAATCTTCACTGAACGGAGCCGCATAAGTGTTCTTCTGAGCTTGAGCCGCATGAGGCTTCATTAAGTTGGAGCTGCATAAGCTCGAAAATACCCCTCAGTTCTTTTTGTCCATCCTTTTAACTTATCTTTTTCTGTCTTCTTCTCAGTGAATTTGCCGGTTAATGCTGCTGAAGAACTCCTGGTAGGTCATGCCCAAGCTGCTCTGGGCTATAGGTACGACCATATAGTTAGGCATGTGGCAGACCAGTTTCCTAGTGACGAGCCTCCAGCGAGATTGAATGCCCACAAGAACCAGCCTTTCTATTTTCTCAATGCTATGATGAACTCCGGGAAATTAGAAGGGGAATACTTGAAGCCTGAGTTCTTCTTCGGAGACGCCTTGACTATGAAGAACAGTCAGGTTCTGGATGTGTCAGAGAACTGGAGTCTTATTTCTAATGGGATGGCGATCTGCATCCCCCAAATGGAGCGTCACTTCCCACTATCTTGGTTCAATATGCTCCCATTGGACCGGAAGATGGAGGAGTCTTTAACTCCTACCCGAAGTGGGATGTTTGTAGAAGACATCCATTATAACAACAGTATGAAGCCAGTGTGTGCGGGGAAGGTGCACACCAGCCGTTCTGTAATGGGATTGGCCCCAGGTACTTTCTTGAATGTGCCGGGTCCCAATTTTACGTTTTCTACAGCCGACACTTTTATGAACCAACTTGCTCGGAAAGGCTCATATCCCATCGGCCGGTTGGCGCTCCCGAGTTGGATACACCCCATTCTCTCATGGACCAATCTGTCTACATGGATCTTGCGAAAGTATAAGGTCTTCCTGTGTGAGATTGGTCTTTATCATGCTATTCGGGGCACCAGCCATGGCTTGCCCATAAACAAGAGATTATTCATATCTCTGCTGGAGATGTATAACCGCCGTACGGGAACCTTCTATACACCCGTAGGGGAAATGGGGCTTGCGCTTCACGAAATGCACGCGGTCTCCAAGCTTCCTTGGGGGGACGAAGCTTTTGAGGCGTACACTCCCACGAATGAGGAGTTCGAAGAGTTGGAGGGTCGGTATCCAGGCTTCGTGGCTATTTATCAAGAGATATTGTGCCACTATAGCACATGTCAGCAGATAACCAAAAAGGACAGCAGCTCGGAAGGGAATGCTCCCCACACCAAGGACTGGGTGCGCTATCTCTTCACGACGGGTGCCTCAGGTCGAGTTACTTCCCGACGTCCTCAATCCCGGGAGGCGGTTCAAACTTTGGTGTCGTCGGCCAAGAGGGTGGCCACCACTAGTGACAGATTCGGGAGTAAAACTGACTTTTTTGGTTATTTTTATCAGGATACCCAAGAATTGTCAGAGAAGGCGCTCTTGGCGGGATTCTTGATGGTATGGCTGCGAAATTGTGTAGTCTCGGGAGGAGCTGGTTCTATTGAAAGGATCAGTCGTAATTTCATCATTCCGGCTGTGAAGTTAGTTTCGTGCGTCAAGTTAGCTCTCCTCCCGGCCATGGTGTGCAGCATACACCATGGCCTTCGTACTTTCACGTCCAGGGCCATCGCTCGCGATGTGATGAAAGATTTTGAACGGACTGAGCTGCCCTATCATTATCTGATGGGGTGGCTGCTGATGCATTATCCGTCTTTGATGAGACCGGTCTCTGAAGATGGCATAACTGACGATGATGCTTTTATCTTCCGTTATCGTAATGAGTCTTGGGAGTACGAGACCATGCGCGCTTGCCGAATGGCGCTGGCGAGGGCAGATATGTACAATATTTTTGCATCTGTCCCTCGTTTTACTGCTGAGGAAATAGCGGCTGTACATCTTGATGGTATTGGGCCCCCTCAGCTTCTGGGCGGCCAGATGCTCCTGTGGCTGCGTAACATCCGCCCTGCTCACCTGGTATATCGCAACCGAAATACTGTCTTTCTGGAGCCTTATCTGCCCAGCAGGTTTGCCCGACAGGTTGGATACAGCCAACTTTTTCTAGACAGTCCCAGCTCTTGCCTGGGTTTTGAAGGTAGCCTTCTTGACGGTATCAGGGCCTGGCACTACTATGATACATTTCATACTCGTACCATTTTCTCGGTCCCTGATATTAAGGCGCCGGTAGAGATCTTGTATATGGCGGCTCTGTACCATGTCATGGCGAACAAACCCCCTATCGGTTTTAACTCGGGTGTCAGTTTTATTGTCGGTACCGGCCTGGAGGAGAGGTCCCAGGGGGCAAGACGAGGAAGAGGAAGAATAGAGTCGAAGTGCCAGATTCGAACTCCACTACTGCGGATGATGAGGGCGACGAGCACGATACGGATGACTCTTCCCTTCCGTTGGAAGATGTTGGGGCGGATCAGCCGCCTGTTTTGCCAGATAAAATGGCGGCATATCAGCCACTTGTTGCACCAAGCCCTGTACGAAAGCGTAGCAGACAAGTTTCTCCTGTTGGCAGTATTCCTCGCTCCGGAAACTGGCTGTGACCAGACACCGCAAGTTAACTATCAGGAAAAGAGGCGAGGAAGTTGACCCCGCATAAGAGGTAAGCAAGTCGCTATCGGTTCTTTCTTTCTTCTAGCTTTAATTTTAATCATCTTCTTTCCCTCTTGTAGATGTCAGAAGAAGAGGAATCTCAAGTTGTCGAGGTCGTGACTTGGGATGACGGGGGCTCCGGTGAGCCTGCTCCTGAAATTGCTGAATTCCATCAAGATAATGCTGATCGAGTTGCCTCTCCCTTCGAGGTGGCTGGGACAGAGGAGCCGGCCGAATTTAACTTGGAGATCGCGGGTGAGGAGACCCTGCCAGCTGCGAGTGAGCTGCAACCTCCATGCTCCTTCCTTGGTAAGATAAGCCGAATCTTAACTTGCGAGGAGGCCTATCTGCACTATCATCACATCCTTCGGGTCACGTCGATTGACTGTTGTCATGGACATACAGGTCCTGCCTCTTCAGTGCCGATGATGGCCATTGTTGAGACAGACTCTGCCGAAA
The DNA here is from genome assembly GCA_029216955.1 of Iris pallida. Lineage (NCBI taxonomy): Eukaryota > Viridiplantae > Streptophyta > Magnoliopsida > Asparagales > Iridaceae > Iris > Iris pallida. Next base: position 1,180,864 of record JANAVB010015599.1, on the reverse strand, counting down.
GGGCACTAGCGGAGAGTAGCGCACCCCCTCCCCTTCCGGCTCGTCTTGATGGGCCTCCCGCGGGCTCGAGTTCGACAAGTCAGGTGATGGGACATCCGAGGCAGGGGACGATGGTCCTCGCATCTCCCTCTGCTTGGGCGGCTCCGAGAATTGACCTCTCCGCCCTACCAAGTGTCCAGGCTCTTCGGGTGGCAGAGGAAGAGTCAGCCGCTATCCGCACATCGTTTTGCTCAGAATTTGTCCCCTTGGTGGCAAGTTCTAGCACAACTCCTTCGATGTTACCGGCCATGCTTCCTCTGACGCCGTCCTCTACAGAGGTCCTAGACGAAGCATTACAGGACGTGGTCGACAGCTTTTATCGTCACTTAAAAAGGAGGATAGAGGCTGCTGTGGACAGAGGGACCTCTTTCGTCTTAGCCCGGCAATGCGCCCAGGGTCAAATTGATATCCTTAAGGCTCTTCCCGGTGGGGCAGGGGTGGCTGCACTTCTAGAGGTGAAATTACTGGAGACTGATCAGCTGGTGGCCGAGCTTCAGGTATTGCGGTAGGCTGATCTGCCTACTGCTATAGATCAGGAGCGCGGTTCCCTCACAGCAGCTATAGAGAAGGCAAGGGCTGCTCGGGATAAAACTAGGCCGGCCATACTGAAGGACCTTCGCGATCTGTCTGATCGATATGATCAATTGAGCCACGAGAATGAAGATGTTACGGCTCGGGAAGCGACCGCTTCCCGCGGGATCACTGACACGCGGGAACAGATCCTTGAGCTTCAAAGGAAGTTAGCTTTCTTTGAGTCTGAGCTCGAGGCTGCCCGTACCGACAGGGGGCTAATTATTCAGGAGGCTGACAGAGTTAATCAAGCTTCGGCTGACCTGCAAATTGCCTTGAAGAAGTTGGAAGACGACTGGCGAGCATTCATGGACTTAGATGATGCAGAGCAGTTGTCCCAGGAAGCCGAAGGTAGAGCTAGACAGCGGCTTGAGCGGGGGACCACCTTAGTGAGAAACTGCCTCCTGGAGTTATGTAATGTCGAACCATAGTCGGCCTTTTCTTCTTTTGTTTCTGTTCTCTTTTTCTTTTCTTTTTGAGAGGGACGTGGTCCCAAAACATGTAATGCTTCTTTTGGCTTTCAAATAAAAGAGTATGTTTTATTCCATCCTTTATTTGTACTGTCTGTCGTATTTGTGGTGTTGTGGTGGCGTTTGTCCCGAATGGGGAGACTTTTTTATGGACCTGTTACCCTTGGCATACCTTGGTTTTAGGTACGGATAACAAGTTTGATGGGGATACCTAGAACAATTCCATGGCAGGGTGCTCGTGGACGTTCCGGGTATTGGGAGAGAGAATGCCATGGAGCAGTTGGGCTCCCGGGGCATGATGAGGAATGGTGGGCCTGTACAAAGAGACTTAGTAAAGGACATTTGTGGGCCTATTATCCTTGGCATACCCTGGCTTAGGATACGGATAATAGGATGAAAGGGAACCAACATACATACTCAGAGGTAATGAGGACATGGCAAGCATGAGGGTTTTACCGTAGAGTTTTCCTACTCAGAGGTAATGAGGACATGGCAGGAGTGGACTCAACGGAGGATATTTGTGGACCTATTATCCTTGGCGTACTCCGGTTGTGGGTACGGATAATAAGTCGAAAGGGCATCAACATACTTACTCAGAGGTAATGAGGACATAGCAAGCATGAAGGTTTCTTCGACAGAGCCTTCCCACTCAGAGGTAATGAGGACATGGCAGGAGTGGGCTCAATGAAAGAGGGTACAAAGAATGACTCAGAGGTAATGAGGACATGGAAGTTCTATGTTAAGGGATAATTTGTTTTTGGCGGAAGTGAAACGACTCAGAGGTAATGAGGACATGTCCGTTTTGGAAATTTATGGATCTGTAACCCTTTTTGTGCACTGGGAGTGTGGGTAGTGGATCATGAAGGAGGATCTCTTTCAGGAAGAAAGTTCAGAGGTATGGTCATACATGACTTACTATCTGAAAGAGTGACCGGAATGTGAGTTCAGAGGCACCTGTGGGTACATAACTCGATAATCTGGGAGATTGTGAGTTCAGCGGCACGGGAGGGTACGTGACTCAGTAATCTAGAATTTGGAAATGTGAGTTCATCGGTACCAGCGGGTACATAACTCGATAATCTGGGGTGTTGTAGATATGAGTTCAGCGGCACCGGCGGGTACATAACTCAATAATCTGGAATATTGTGGATGTGAGTTCAGCGGCACCAGCGGGTACATAACTCAGCAATCTGGAAAAATGAGTTCAGCGGCACCAGCGGGTACATAACTCAGCAATCTGAAAAATATGATATGAGTTCAGCGGTACCGGCGGATACATGACTCGATGATCTGGAAAATGACGTACGAGTTCAGCGGTACCGGCAGGTACATGACTCGATGATTTGGAGAATGTCGTTTAGACATAATATTTCTTCAGGAATTTGCCGTTGACGGGCAACATGAGCAAGTCTCTATTTTGTTTTACGAGGCGGTAAGCACCATTGGAGAATACGGCCTCAATAATAAATGGACCTTTCCATTTTGGCTGGAACTTGTCGGCGGTCTTGTGAGTCATGACCATCGGCCTCCGGACTGCCAGAACGAGATTGCCCACTTGGAATGTTCTGATTTTAACCTTCTTGTTGAAGGCTCCGGAGATGCGTGCTTGGTATAGCTCGATCTGCTGCTGAGCCAGGAGGCACTTTTCATCTAAGGCCTCCAACTCTTGTAGCCGGCGACGGTAGTAATCATCCGTCGTCAATTGATAAGTGAGAGCAATACGGAGCGAGGGTATTTAAGTCTTCAATGGAAGAACTGCCACACTCCCGTACACCAGGGAGAATGGTGTGTTCCCTATGGCCGTTCGGACTGTGGTACGGTACGCCCATAAGCATTCACCAAGCTTCTCGTTCCAGTCGCGTTTGTTGGACGATACGAACTTCTTAAAAAGTTTGATGATTGTTTTTTAGAATGCTTCTGCCAACCATTCGCTGCTGGATTGTATGGTGATGAAGCAATATTCTGGATACGGTGCTTGTCGCAGAACCGATAGAAGGCGTGGCTTATAAACTGCGGACCATTATCGTGGATGATCCTTCGAGGCAGTCCAAAGCGATGGATGACGTGATGCTTGAGGAAGCTGATCATGTTTGAAGTCTTTACTTCTGCAAGCGGGACAGCTTTCGCCCATTTGGAGAAGTAATCTGTGATTGTGAGTATGAAGCGATGTCCTCGGGAGGAAGGTGGAGTAATCGGACCGATGATATCCATTCCCCATGCTTCGAACGGCCAGGACGCCACTGTCGGATGTAGAAATTCGGATGGTTGGTGGATGAAGTCCACATGGACTTGGCAAGCTTTGCACTTTCTAGTATAGTCTATCGCATCTGCTACCATCGTGGGCCAGTAGTAGCCCATTCGGCGAAGACGGTCTTACAATTTAGGGCCAGGCTGATGGGCCCCGTAGACACCGTCATGAGCTTCGCATACGGCTTCTTTGGCTTCTGCGTTTGACAGACATCGAAGCAATAATCTATCGTAGGATCGACGATACAGCATTTTCATCTCTGTATCGTAGAAGAATCTGAGAGAACGCCTTCGGATTGAGGTGGCCTCTTTTGGGTTCTCGGGCAGGATGTCGTAGACTACGAAGTCAATGAATGGTTGTCTCTAGTCTGGGACTTCGTCGATCGTCTGAGCGGAATAACTCGCCACGAATAGAACGTTGTTCTTGGGGCAGACCAGTTCGTGGCCTATCACATCTACCGATTGATGAGTATGATTTGGCACTGCTAGGGAAGCGGCCAGGCCTGCTAAGGCATCGGCTTCGATATTTCAGAGTCAGGGAACATGTTTGATGAAGAACCCCTCGAACGATGAGATAATGTCGATCGCTATTTGGTGATAGGGGATCATGTCTTCGTGGCGGACTTCGTATGAGCCCCGGATCTGATTGACGATTAATTACGAATTACCGTATGCTTCAAGATATTCTACCTCCAGCTCTCTTGCAAGTTGGAGGCCAATGACCAAAGCGTTGTACTCGGCCATATTGTTAGAGCAGGGTTCCATGAGAGAGTAAGCGCGATTGATCACCAATCCGGAAGGAGAAACCAGTACCACCCCGACTCCGACGACAATGTTACCCTTAGGTCCGGTTCTTGAAGCGCCGTCGAAGAACATTCGCCATATATCATCGTGAGAGGTTGCATGCGAGTCGGCAACTTCATCTGGGATTTCTTCATATATTCTGGACGACTCTGAGCCTGGGTGGGCTGCTAAAAAGTCTGCCAGAGCTTGACCTTTAACAGCCTTTTGCGGGACGAAGATCATATGATGGGGGACAACAATATTGCCCATGTAGTGAGGCGAGAGCTGAGTGCCCCTATTTTAGTCATGAGGACCCTGAGAGGGTTGACTTGTGAGATCACATGTATGGTTTGTCCCGTGACATAGTGTCGCGTCTTCTGAATGGCAAACACCAGGGCGAGGTATTCCTTTTCGACGGTGGTGTATCGGTGCTCTGGTCCAATCATCATTCGACTGAGGTAATATATGGCTTGTTCATGGCCTGCATCATTGTTTTGTGCTAGCAGGGCGCCAAGGGAATGCTCTATTGCACGTACATAGAACAGGAATGGTTTTCCAGCAACCGGGGCCACCAGGACTGGAGGGTTCGACAAATATTCTTTGATGTTGTCGAAGGCACGTTGGCATTCTTCATCCCATACGAACGAGACGCCCTTCTTCATGAGATGGGTGAATGGCTGACAACGCCCGGAGAGGTTGGAAATGAACCTCCTAATGTAAGCTAGCCTCCCTTGGAGGCCTCGAAGTTCTCGGAGATTTCTCGGGGGACCCATCTCCATGATTGCCTTCGTCTTCTCGGGGTCTACATGGATATCCTGGGCGGTGATGATGAAACCCAAGAACGTTTCGCTGGATACACCCAAGAAAGATTTTGTAGGATTCATTTTCAGGTTGTGTGCGCACATCAGGTCGAATACCGTCCTTAGATCCTGCAGATGGTCTCCCTTACAGCGACTCTTGACGGCGATGTTATCAATATAACACTCCACCGTCTTGCGTAAGTGGTCTCTGAAGATGATACTCATGGCTCTTTGATATGTGGCGCCGACATTCTTCAAACCGAAAGGCATGACTGTGTAGCAGTATGTGCTAATTGGTGTTCGGAATGATGTATGCTTTTCGTCGTCAGGAGACATCTTGATTTGGTTTTACCCCGAAAAGCCATCCATGAATGACATACGTTCGAAGCCGCAGGTATTGTCAATCATGATGTCTGTGATAGGGAGAGGGAATTCATCTTTGGGACATGCCTCGTTCAGATTGTGGAAGTCGATGCAGATTCGAATCTTTCCATTCTTCTTGAGGACTGGTACTATGTTGGCGACCCAATCCGGATGTTGTTCCTCACGGATGAAGCCGCTGGCTATTAGTTTGTTGACTTCGGCTTCGATCGCATCCATGATGCCTGGGCGGAAGCGTCGCTGTTGTTGCTTGACTGGCTTTGCATCCGACCGAATGTTGAGTTTGTGAAGAGAAATATCAGGATTTAACCCTGGCATGTCTTCATAGCTCCAGGCGAACACATCAATATATTCTTTGACGAGTTCCAACAGCGATTCTCGCTCTTCGTCTGTTAGGCTTTTACTGACGAAGATTGGTTTTGGAGAAGATTCACTGCCGAGGTCGACCTGTATAACTTCATCTTCAGTAGGAGGTTCTCTCTGTTCGAACCGCTTTTCCTATTGTGCATCCAACTGTTGGGCCCACGGTTCTAACTCGAGGATTTCCGAAATGTCTTCATCTTCTTCATAAGCGTCGGCGAATGCCATGTTGACTGACAGGACTTGTCTGAATACGTCTCCGATGCTGGTATCTGAGTCAGCAGTTGGTGACTCGGTTGAATGTGAATGCCAGTCACATTCTTCATATGAACTTTTAGGGGTCGTTGTGGGTGTAACATACCCTAATCCACATCGAGTCTTGCTATAGTAGTCCCGTAGTTTGCTAGTCGGGACCGGTGGCTTCAAAGGTAATCGTCGGCCAGTGCCATAGTTCAAGCCTGGCATAGTTGCCAGATCATACCCCTGTTTTTGCATGAGATATTTGGATTGGAGGCTATAAAGATACAGAGGCAGTCTCCCGGCATCTGATTCAAGGTCGACCTCTTCTATGGTGAAGGGCTGCGGATCGTCCTTCTGGCCGAAGATGATTGGATGGTCCCCTCCCTCGATTATGCGGTAAGCATCTTCCACTGGAGTAAGCTGGTTTACGGTGTACACATTTGTCACCTGTGTGTGTAGGTGAGTGCCTATACAGTGTTCCATAGCATACATTGTATAAAGCTTATTAAGCTCGAGGTAGTTCAAAGATAGCCCTTTATTGATGAAGTAAGGTATCTTTTCTAACGGGATTACATCATCTGCGGAGGGAACATCAGTGTGGGCAGCCACATACTTGGCTAGCTCCGATTCCTCTTCGGCTACCCCCTGCATAAATGAAGACTGAGAGGACGACCTGGGCAGCTTGATCGTCAGGGGTTCAGATGGTGGAGCTGAGCGTGGAGTTGTTGGCAAACTAGCGACCCCCAGTTTGGTACCTGATGCTGGACGGGAAGTTGTTGGCTCGCTAGAAGCCCTCGACTTTGTATCGGGATGACGACTCTTCTTGGGAAGGCGTATCGTCATTGGCTTGTCGGAGGGATTGAGCTTCTCCATTTGTGGCTGGCCAACCCTAGGCAGTCTGATTGTCAGTGGCTCCGTTGTGGGTCTTGGCACTTGGACAGACCTTGGCAGCCGGATTATCATTTGCTCTTCTTGTGACGAGAGGCTGATTGCGTCCTTACGCAGAGTGGCTGTAAGGGGTGCGGACTTGCCAGGTTTGCGAGCTTGGAGGTGGATCATCAGAGGTTCTTCTGATCCTGTGGCTGTCTCGGTACGAGCTTGCACCTCTCCTTCACCAAGGTACCTCTTCGATTTTTCGTATAGGCAGGAGTCTGAGTAGTAAGATTCGACCCCTTTAAAGGGATCGATGTCGGCAAATTCTGTCCTCACGAAGCCGTATTTGTCGACATACTTGAAGCACTAGTGCAGAATGGAAGGCACGATCATATAATCGTGTATCCAAGGGCGCCCTAAGAGGATGTTGTAAGAAGTGTCTGCATCTATGACGTAACAGGTGACTTTCGACTGGAGATCGCCAATTTGATACTTCAGACGAATCTTCCCAATTGGGTAGCTCCGGCCCGAATTAAAACCGCTGATGGCGGTGCTTGTAGGCATCAGGCAATGTATAGGGATGCGGAGGTGATGTAACAGACCCTTTGGGATAATGCTTATGGAAGAGCCAGGATCAATGTGCATCCGATCCACCTTTACGTCGCCGATGTATCCTGTGTAGTATAACGGGCGATCGTGCAGGTTGGTTTTGATGAGCATATCCTACGGAGTGAAGACAATATTGGGCATCGCTCCCGTACAAGCGCTGTCTTGGAGATCTGCAGGCGGGTTCTCTCCCGTGAGGTTGACCTGAGCCAGGTATGCGTCGGCATTTTGGAGTGCATCGCTCAAAGCCGCACGAACATCCTTTGAGAGTCTCAGAAGCTCGTATAATGACAACTTGGCCGGTGTGTTGGCCAATTGCGCCAAGATGTCAAAGTTGTAGGGCCTCTCCAGCCCCTGTGGTGCCTATTTTCGGAGGGATTTGTCAAAGCGAGTCTCCTTCGGCCTAGGCTTGTCGATCGTCAGAGGCTGAGAAGGTCCCGGAGCGTCAGTTGTAGCGGGCTGATGATCTTCAGTCGAGTTATCCGCCACAGGGTGGGATTGTGCCCCAGACCGAGTAACGACAGCTGTGACTTCTTCGATATCTGCCAAGATTGTACGGCGAGATTTGACTTTTCCACTCTTCTTCTTGCGAATGGAAGATGGTGTAGACTGAGTCACTTCAGATACCAAGTCTGGATGGACCCACATGACCTCCCCTCATGATGTGGTGAGGGGCACTAGACCAGCAGCCTAATCTCGGGAAGGTAGAAGATTAGCAATCTCTATTATCGCCAGAGGGATGGGGACCACACCGTCTTGAGTTTCTGTTGGAGGAAAGCTGCCAAATTATACTGATACCATGTTGGCTGCCACGGTTACCTCTTCGAAATCGATGGCCAGAGCGTTCGAATCGATAAGATTTTGGATGTACTGTTTTAGTTGGTAGCAGTCGTGTGTAGCATGGTAAACGTAGCGGTGGTAATGGCAGTACTTTGGGTTCTCTATTTCTGCCAGCCGAGGTTCCCGTTTTGGTGGAGGGAGCTAAATTCTGTCTCCTTGTATGAGCATGTCTAAGATGGGCTTGACGTGGCCGTCTTCGAAGGAGTAGGTCATTTATGGCCATTGCTTGTCTGCCGATTTTAGCTCAGGTTTCTGTGCTGTGTCGGCCACCATAGCCTGCTTGCCCTTGTTGTCCCAGTTGTTGGTGGAGCTACCCCCATTGTTGGTGTTGGCGTTGGAACGCCTGTCCTTGTCTTCTCCTTCTGAGATGTGCAATCCCAGTTGGCGAGCCTTCTTCAATCGTTCTTCGGCGCTTGTGGCACTGATGATAAATGTCTTCCAGTCCTTGAATTGACTTTTGCCCATCCAGAGGCTGATTGTTAGAAGCAGTCTTTTTTAGCAAATTTCAATTAAGGAGGAATCCGGGTTACCAGACGGCAGCTTCATTACGGTTTGGCAAAACCGCTCAATATAGTTCCTCGTCAGCTCTTTCTCCCCTTGGATGACATCCATGAGGGTGGACATTGTGACGTCCTGTCCTACTTTGTAGAATCTCTCCAAGAACATGTGCTTGAAGCTGGCGAAGGAGTGGATGCAGTTGTCCGGCAGGTTGTGATACCAGTCGAAGGCGACTCCTTCCAATGCCCCGATGAATAATCGTGTAAGGATGGCATCGTCATAGGGCAAATGGTCGGTGGTGACCTCGAAGTAAGTGATGTATTGACTTGCGGAGGTCTTGCCATCATAAGGATTGATATTGAACGGCTTATATCTTGGTGGGAAGGGGACATCCCTCCATGCTGCAGGGTATGGTTGCCGTATTCTGAGGTCTTGAGAGGTTTCTCGAGCAAGAAATATGGCTCGAAGCTCCTGGACCTCTCTTCTTGCTTCTCTGGCCTCATCCACAGCGGTGGAGGACGTCATTTCAGAAGGATTGTTGTCCGAATTTGGTACCGCTGAGTTTGAGTCCGCATTGACCGCGGGACCCGCGCTTGTTTGGCCAGGCGTCCCTCATTGGAGAGTTGGAAGGGCCGCTTTGATCTCGTCCACAGACTTGACCAAGGCATGCAGTATGGCCTCCAGAGTGTCGATGCACTGGCGATCACTGGAACCACCTTGGCTGCTGTCCGTCATGAATACCGTCTTTACATGAGGAGAGATGGACGGAACGGTAGAGGAAGTGCCCTCCGAATCATACCCCTGTAGCGAGAAGTCATCGGGGTATGTGGGAATATTCTCCTCTGGTTCAGACTCAGAAGGGATAGTACCCCCAGCCTCAGAGTTTGCTTCATCTTGGGAGTCGTGGACGTCCTCGGGGGCGTCGGCCCTTGCTGTATCTGATGGGAGAGTTGTTTCCTCGAACTCATCTCCTTGGAACATCGGATTATCGTGGATGTTCTGAGGAATTCTACCTCCAGTCCCAGCAACTCCAGTGGTGTGGATGATGAATCTCCCACTGTAGCAGATTTTGTCTTTGAACGGGTACCTTGGAAAACTCCGGTGGTGGGCACCCGCTTAGACGACAGTCTCTTAGTCATAGTGGTTGAAATCTTCGGGCTGGGAACATTTGCCTTCTTCCCTCTCCCATCGGCGAAGATTTTCTGAGCAGAGTTGCAGGAGGCGACGGGAAGTGCCTCATCTTCTGAACATGTTTGTTGCAGTCTTTGGAAGACGGACTGCCGGTCTTCTCGTACCGTCGCGTTATTGCAACAGTAGTTGACGATGACTTGGGTACAGTGACATCCGTAGGAGGACTCTTTGCACCCCGAGGCACCTTCTCTTTCCTTGCGTTTGTGGAGGATGGCCTCACGCAAGTCAGATGGGTCCAGATTGACCATGTTTGCTCCCTGGATTTTGGAAGACTTTTGGGAACCTCTCTGTCTGTTTGCCGTTGGGGGCTGGACTCGAGTGGTTCTGTACAACTTCCCATCTGAGGCCCGCATAATAGTATGTGGGACGCTCGGATGGTCAGAGGTTGGATCAGCGGACCGAGCTTGCCAAGCTCATGCTGCTCTAGACTTCTTCGCTCTAGTACATGAGGCCACATAGTAGGAAGAGTCTAAGTGGTGCTGGAGAAAGTCAGACATTTCTTCTTGGGAGCACAAGAGATCAGGACCATAGGAGCGGCGGTCGAAGACAGAGCCGTGTGGAGTAGGCGTCATGCGGCTGGCATCAATAATCTTCATGCGGCTGGCAGGCGTAGCCGCATAGGTCTTCTTCATGCGGCTGGAAATCCTGGCCGTATGAGTGTTCTCCATGCGGCTGGATATCCTGGCCGTATGAGTATTATCATTTGGCTAGCAGTCTTGGTCGCATTGTCATCATTCATGCGGCTGGTAATCTTGGCCGCATGAGTCTTCGTCTTGCGGCTAGTGCCCTTGTTCGATTTCTTCCTGGAGCATATTGGATTGCTCTTTGCCCCTGCAAGTCCAGCATCGTAGCGCTTTCCTCTGCCGGACTTTGGGACAACAGAGTCCTCTATGGCTCGAAGTGGGGCCGCGCGAAAGTCGCCTTCGCTGTCTTGGGCAGCAGAGAGTACTCCGTCCAGAGCTTGGGGAGGAGCAAATAATTTTGGCCTCCACTCGCTGCGAGCTTTCTTTGTGCGGGTCTGCTTCTGGACCGGGCCAACGCTTCCCTCAGAGAGCATTTCTTCAAACGCCTGTTGGTCGAAGCGGACGACCATCTTCTGTTGCGTGGAGCCAAGTTTGGCTGCATCCGATTGCGTCACCAACTCCTCAGCCGTGGAAAAGTTTGTCCCCAGCAGAGTCGCCATCATGTTTGCCATGAAATATAAAAGAGCAGAACAATTATCGGAGGACTGGACTTTTACTTCACAATATAAACTCGCTTGTACAAAGAAAGCCTAGGGACGAAAACCTAGGTACAGTAATCTAAGTACAATTGTTTATTTTAGATTCTGGGAGGTGACGATAGAGGCTCAAGAAAGCGACAGCAGCTCTGCCTTACTCCTTGGACGATCGGATGCAGCCTTGGCTCTGTAGAAGAACTGCTTGGCGTTGATGAAGAAATGCTCTCCTTTCGATCTCTGTATATTCTCTCTCTGGCTCTCTGGATCTCTGTATCTTCTTTTACAAAAGTCAGAGCCTCTCATCTCTATATGTCTCCCTTGCAAGGGAATGGCACCTTGCTATTTATAAGAGTGGGGGCATCATTAGGGTTTCGTAATGATTGCCCATTTTCAAAAGTCGGCGGCTTAGGATCAATAAATCTGGGCCGCTCATCTTGAACATAATAGATCCGGACAATTAATGTGATTGCATCAAATCTTTGTGGATAATTAATGGTGATTGACATAAATCCTTATGATTTGTTATGCCAATCTCGGATCTCTCGCCACGTGTCATTGATTTGCTTGATTACAAATGATCTGATTTGGTCTTAATATTTCATTGACATTTGTTGATGAATTTTGGTTGATTTGATGCCACGTGTCTTAGCCACGAGCCACTTAGAAAATCTGAACCGCATGAGGGTTGCTCTCCTTGAGCCGCACAAGGCTAGCCACGTGTCAAGGCTGCTTGGGAGTGACCCATGAACATTTGAACCGCATGGTGATGATGGGTGCCTTCTTCGTGAGCCGTATGGAGATAGTCCTTGTGAGCCGCATGAGGTAGCCTCTGCTTGAACCGCATAGAATAGCTTCGGCCTGAGCCGCATGGGATAGCTTCGGCCTGAGCCGCATGGGGTGGTCTTTGCCTGAGCCGCATACGACTGTCCACGTGTCAAGGCCGCATAAAGGTTTCTGGATTTCGGAGGATCGTGTCAGAGATTTCCTTCGTTTCCCTAGGAGTCTGCCATTATGACGGAGTCATTATTGTTTCTTTGTGTCAGAGCTGTCATTTGTCAGAGCTGTCAGCCGTCAAGGCTTTTAATGCAGTAAAGGACAAAGGGAAGAGCTGTTTGCAGGCCACGTGGCTCCTCTCTAAGCCGCATGGAACTTATTTGAGCCGCATAGACGCTTGAGCCGTATGGATCCCTGAGCCGCATGAGCTCTCTGAGCCGCATAGGGCTTCCTGGCCGCATGGATCTTTCTTTATTCTTTTCCATGCTTCTACACAATTCTTTTTCTAGGGACATGTGATGATAGCGATCAAATACTGCTTCCGATTTATTTACTCCATTGAAGATTCGATGACGGTCGAAAGAGAATTTTAAGTCTTCATGTTTGGTAGTAAGGGGATAGCAATTCGGCTCTCTGAAGTGTGCTTTAACTCTCAGAATGTCTTGCCTGAAATGAAGGAAATATCCTTTTATTTATAGTTGACGGAGAAAACACACACATGCGCGCATGTGTGACGTGCATATAGGCCTTTTGACGTACAGGAGTGGTGTGCGCCTGAGTCTGGATTGTATTATATTGCAACTGCGTATGTTGAGTTGTGGAAGATCTAGCATGTGGTAGTTGTTGAGATTCGTTTGTTGCTGAGATCTTGGGTGGTTGGCACTCGTTCATGACTAAAACTGAGTCAATGACACATGAAACGTGTTCATTGCCCAAAGATCTCGGGCCGTTGGAGCGGGAGAGATCCCAATGCCATACGAAAGTGATATTTCATACTGATTTGGCGTATGACACTTTTAGCGTAGGGTGAATTGCTACGCCTAGAAGAACTTGGTGTTGTGGAACGCCTTTGCGTGGGAGAGTTATGATCCATATGGAATTTGTACCGCTGTATCTATCAAAACTTTAATTATTATGCTGGTGTAAGCTGTCAACTCAAACTTTGAAGCATTTTTTTTTATTTTTAATGGCAAGGGCTTGGCTACGCCTAATTTACCCTGCGCTACGTACCGCTGTAGCACTGGGCATAGGGGTTTATGATGTTGTGGCTTCTCGAGTTTTGTATTGCCAACATCCGTACCAAACTCGAGGCGCACTCCGCACCACGCCCGAGTTGACTATTTTTTGTCAGTGGAGCATTAAATGACCTCTGTTAAAGGGGTGTGTAAGCATGGTAATTCCATTGGCATAGAAACCTGAATCTCCTTGGTCATTCATTGGCGCATGGGCCTTTGAGCGTAGGTCGTGCTGGCATATGTGATGTAATATCTAGCATGATATATAGTAGTTCTTTGTAGTGCACTCCTGTTTTTGATACCTGTATATTCCTGTTGTGGCTTGTTATAGTGCACTCTTGCAAGTGTTTTCTAGTCTTATATATATCATGTTAGGATGGATTCTACAGAATGCCACACCCAGAATCCTATAAAAAATGTTACGGACTAAACAACTAGCTTGATTATCTAGATGCATTGGGAGAAAAGATTTTTTTAGTTGCTTGTAAGCCTTTTATTTTGACACATATAATGGATTTGTAGCTCTCGGTCATGAGAGACTCATTTCTAGCACACCGTCGAATGGGACAATCTTATATACATGTACTACTGTATTTTGCTCGTCGTCGTGTGAAGCTTACTCTTTAGGATACACGTCTCCTTGGTGGTGTATCTACTATATATATATCCTTGCATCCACGGTCCGGATAAGTTGGGTAGTCTACAGGGCGAGCAGTCAGATTGGATTTCTCAAACTGCATATTTTAGTAATTCGGATTGTGATAACCCTACTATCTAATGTATTAAGCCGTACTCACTGCTTGGCCATGGTTGATGGATGGAGTCTAGTCTTGTCTAGTCTAGTCTTGTTCTAGCTTGTTTTATTTCTGTATCTACATTTTTGACTGTTCATGTACTTGTTACTATTCGTATCATGATTTCTAGCCCGTACTGTACATGTTCACATGCCCGGCTTCATTTAAATGTTATTCCAGTTTATATTAACATGATCAGGTACATGTCCACATCTTTATATATTTCTAATTTTTCTTTAGTATTTTCCTACGGTACCTTTACATTATTTCTGTCATATTTTAGTCTTTGCTTTAGTATGGTTATGATTGCAAGCTGGTTTAGTTCAAAGTTTAGCTTCCTTTGTGGTAATTGCTATCTGGAGATTTGACTCCACTGGTTTTGTTTAACCAGATATGGTAGGAGTCCGAGAATCTTCTGTCACTCCCCGTTCCTGATATACGTATTTGTTATATATTTTTCGTATATGGTATCTAGTATCTGTACACATGCACCTGGGATTCTTTATTTTGCACCTGTTCATGGTATGGAACAGTATCTCGCTACGGAGTAGTGTGCCACCCCTTGTCCTTGTTTGATTGTAGGTGTGGTTTCACTACTTCGATGATAGGATTTCTGAACTGTGTTGTGCTCAGGAGTTCTATTTAATTAATTAATTAATTAGTTGTAGCATTTAAAATGTCATATTAGTCACATGGTTAGGGCATGCTAGTTTTAGGGTTTTTTATGAGCTAACCCACCCACTATAAATATTCTTTTCCTCTCTCTCTCTCCTTTCATTAACTCTAATTCATTTTCCTTAACCACTTTTAGGTAAGTACACCTTGCTCAAATGGAGAGATTTCATGCATTTTCATTTCTTAATTTTTTGATATTATTAGTTTAGATTGTTTTATTCCTCATTCTCTACATGTTTAGTACATGGTGTTTTTTATTTTAATGGCTATTTTCGTGTAGATCTAAGTTTCTAAAACTAGGGTTTATGGGTTTTTGTTGTTTCGATCTATCAAACTTGGTTGTTTTTAAAAATAGTGGTTCCATGTTGTAGAAAATTTGATTTCATTCAATTTTGGTTTTTATTTCACCCGATTCTGAGTTCTATAGCCCAAGTTATGGACATTGGAAGTTTCTAAAACTCCGTAGCCAAAAGCTTGATGCTGGCAGGGATGACGACCCTCCGCGTGTGTGCTTCGTGCGCCGCTCTATTTTCGTGCACGCGCATCGTGCGGACCCCATTTCTGCACGCACGGTTCGCGCTATCGCGATACTCGCCTGCGCGCGCTTGCGTCGTGCACCATCCACGCGTGTGCCTCGCGCCTCGCTTGTCAGTCACGACCTGCACCCGCTTTTTGGGATGCGAGCATCTGCGCAAGCCAGCTACGTATCAAGCGGACTCCAGCCTAACTCAAATACGTATAAGCTGTCTAGACTATGGTAATATGCCTAGTCATGGCTAGACAAACTATATCTCAATCCACAAGAAGAATATAAAACAAGAATGAACATTATGGTTCATGGTCTGCAGCCCACTAGTATATATGTCCTATTAGACTCCAAAGAAATAACATGAGTCTATAAAACTAGGCTAACAAGGAGAGTGCAAATAACGGATGTAAATATGTAATCACGAAAGATATATACCTGAAATTTAAAGTAATCAATCACCATCACGATCAGCTAACTATCTCCATGCAATCAACTACCTGAAGAGATCATCATGTCCTCAGGGAACTAGCAAGATACATAAAACATGCCTACTAATATAACAGTAAATAATATGTATGGTGGATAAGAACAGTGCAAAAAGAACACCTAAGAAATGACATGTCATATGGAAATGTAATACTAGACTTGGCTAACAATCAATCGAATAACTCCTATAGATTGTAGTACAATAAAAGATACTCCCAATCTATAGTATGTCTCAATCGTAATACAATGCAAGATACTCCAATCAAGAATAGCCAATCCTAGTGTCAATCTCCTCTCCTAAATAAAAACAAGGTCAAGTAAAATTCTATAAACTGTAGTACAATAAAAGATCCTCCCAATCCATAGAATATCACAAGTCAAGGCAATCATTATCAAGTCAAGTCGAGGAAACATGGCATAGAACTGACAACTCAATCACAAGACACGGTGAACATGAAGAAGACTAATAAACAAGCATGTAAATGAATAATATCCTATACGTGCACGTAACTCTATAAAACAAGTATAGTATTAGATGATAAACCAAGTACAATATGAGAATATGCAACCATGTGGAAAGAAGTACAACAGGAAAGGAAACATGTAAATACTGTATAAGTTCGACAAGGTATACTTGCCTGGTGGTAGCACGTAGAACCAACAATATCTCGTCAATCGACGAGCCATATAAGTCAAACTCTCACAACAGTCTCCGAGAGCTAAAATAGATATTACCAACATGTTTAAATTAGTCAAATTAGCTAGGATAGCCTATCCATAAGTCCAATTCTGGACACAGGGGCAAAACGATAATTTTGGGCCAAAATGATGTCCGCCGTTGGACCCGTTTTGCACCGAAAAGCGTACCAGTACCTACGGTATCTAAAGTTGTCAAACTATATATCTACGGGTCTGTTTTGACGATATGAACCCAACCGTATATCCAAAGTTGGATTCTGACGGGCCGTGCACAAATTTGCCCGTTTGATTGGGTCACGGACCAGCCAAAATAGCGTTCCGGTCGAACTTCTCAGAATCGGACCAAACTTGGTATATAGGACAAGAAAAATGACACGGTCCTGTTGGTATAAGTTTCGTCTCAAGATGACGAACATGCATGAAGTAATTGAGTAATTTGCAAAGAGGCCGATACGGGCTATCTCGACAGATATGCCTCGATTTTGTCACGCACGCACAATAAAATTGAGTTCCGTCGAACCCCACAGGTCGACAGCATCCATACGTTTCTTTCGATGCTCATGGGTTGCGACCACGTTTCCCGGTTTGTCGGGGAGCATGCCGTATCGAAAAATTTCTAACTTTTCGAAAACAGTTTTTCGTATTTTTCTTCGATTTTCCTAATGATTTATTTTACTGTATAATAAACGAGAATAAAAAGTAATAATAGGGTTTTAATACCGATTATGTTGTCTATGAGTCTGTTTAAATATATTCCTAGATTTCTCATTGGATTGACCAAGATCGGCCTTCCAAATAGGTGTCAGGGCAGTCATATACTCTGTTCACAAAACAGTTTTTTTTTTACTTTGAGTCGATTTATCGGACAACATGGTGCATCTAGATATGAAGTGTTTGAAAGGAATTAAAGGTGTATATGTGAACTTCATACCAGAGAAGATCGATCAAAAAATGATCAATCGATCATCGCGAAACTTTGTTGCGAAGTTGCCCTTGCTGCTCACTGCTTTTGTGGTGCACTGCTGTCCAGGTACCAACGTCGGCCACCGACGGCTGTTGTGGTAGCCCGCGGTGGTTGGGACGACCGCGCACGGAGGCAGGGGTGTCAGTTGTAGGCTGTGTTGAGGGGGCGTAGGGTGTTAGTTAGGGTTTTTATGTTTTCCTCTCTTCCTTTCTCGATCTTTCTATATACGTGGGGGCTTGGTTTGTTGGCCCTAGCTCGGGCTGGGCTGGGAAATTACTGTTCCCGCAAGGGAACAGTAACGAGGGGTTTTTTATTCTTCTTTATTTTTGTTTTTGTTTTTTCTTTTTCTATTTCTCTCAATACTAAGTCTAAAAATTTATCTAATATTGATTAACTATTTATATACATATATATATAAGTCTATATTTATAACCTCCCTTATCTAAAAACAATACTAGGATCTTCTAGGATATTATATATATATATATATATATATATATATATATATATATATAGAGAGAGAGAGAGAGAGAGAGAGAGAGAGAGAGAATAAGGGAGGTAGGGTGCCACCTCACGGGAGGGTGTCTACTTGTCACCCCCCCCATGCTATCATCATGCACATGGGTGCATGATGATAGCATGTGGGGGGTGACAAGTAGACACCCTCCATAGGGTGGCACCTCACCTCCCTCATCCTCCCTCTCTCTCTCTCTCTCTCTCTCTCTCTCTCTCTATATATATATATATATATATATATATATATATATATATATATATATATATATATATATATATATATATATATATATATACCTTCAAGTATAGAATCTAAAGATATATATATATTTTTTTTTTTTTTTTTTCTAAAGATATATATATATATATATATATATATATATATATATATATATATATATATATATATATATATATATATATATATATATATATATATATATATACCTTCAAGTATACTTAATGTATATACACAATTCAAATTTGCAATAAAATATGGTTAAACTCTAAAATTATTCTAGAACTAGAGAAATATCTATAATGATTATAACTATAGAATCTAAAGAAATACTAGACAATATTCATTCACATGTAAAATATTGTTTTAACTAGCAACAACATATAATATATATATATATATACACCTTTTTTTTTATAAAATACCTACTAGGTCATTAAATAAAATGCCACAATACATTCATACAATGCATATCTATATGGACGTCTTTGGACGCACTATAAGACTACACAAGTTTAGGTTTGGTTCGTGTCAAGTCCGGGCAAGGATGGTACAACCGGGTCTCCTAAAAGTCATAATATTAATAAATAAATAAATAAATAAATAAATAAATAAATAAATAAATAAATATTTATATTGGTTGAGTCGCAACTTTTAACAGTTTTCCTAGTTAGTGTATCACATATGGCTCGGTCTTCCCTACCACTAGTCAAAGCACTCGACTACACTCTCCGTGCCATGATTTCTCGTCATCTTGTACTCCAAATCATAACCATGACTAAGCATTCTGTCGTAATAACTATTTAATTAAAATATTTATAATATTCCAATAATCACTATTTAAGTCATTTAAATAAAATAAAAAAAATTATTTCAAATTTCGGGAAGAGGGGTTACAAATCTACCCACCTTAAAATAATTTTGTCCTCGAAATTCAAATTCATAAATATTCCTTAAAATTTGAAATTTAAAAAGTAAGTCCACTCTTACCTTAATCTCCTCAATTTTAGATTGAAACCAATCTCTTCTCTTTCCGGTTTCTAAATTCCTAATAACTTCATAAATTATTTCAATCATTAATTTACCATCTATGAATCATATTAGATCTTGAGGACGTCAACCCACCTTTGGGCACAGTACTCCCTCAAAACACATGTCTTTAAAATTTTATAACCTCCCAACTAGGTGCTAAAATTAATACCAATATATATCTGTGGCAAACAACATCCCCAATATCCTTTATATCTACCCAAGCAACCAAAATTTAACAAGCAACTAATTTACACAACTAGCTAAGAATTATTGATAAATTCTAATAAGCACGATCATTCGTCACTCCGAAATAGGAAGGGACGAGAATCAATGGTACGGGAAGGCAAGGACGATTAATCGAGAGCGAATACGATGTTTCAAGGATGGTAGAGAAATTTCTAAGAGAATTTTCAAGGCAGTGTGGATTGAGATTCCTAAGGGTTTAATCATATTCGTAGGCTCGTATCAGTACAGTTACGTAACCAATACGATATGCTCTGACCTGCATGGGCCACCAAAAACATTTGTCACGACCCGTACCCACTTTTCGGGATGCAAGCACGTGCGCTAGCCAGCTACGTATCAAGCAGACTCCAGCCCAATTCGAATATGTATAAGCTGTAAACCCCCTAAAAATTCTCTACATTTTACTACGATTTTTCTTTAAATAAATTTTTGTTATTCGATTTTGTCTTCGTATTGGTGCGTCGCATGCGAGTTTGCGTTCGTAATTGCTTGACGAGTACGAATATGTGTGAGGTACATATTTTTAGAAAACATTTTCATTCTATAATAATATAGCTTTCAAATAATATGTGATAAATATTTTATTTTATAGTTGTGAAAAGCATCGTAATGGGAATTGTCAACACTTTTGCTTTTATGGTAAAAATGCTACTTAATTTTATTAGTCATTTAAAACTAGATTATATAAATATTCTAGATTTATGCGAGCTACATGAATTTAATTCATGTATAGAATATTGATTTTCGAAAGTTATAATTACCATTATTTTATTATTTCAAAAATGATATTTGGAATTATGTGAGGTTTAATATTTAGTTATTTATGATAATCTATTTTAGAAAAGATTTTACTGAAGTCAATTTAAAATAAGCTTTTAAATTTAAAATATGATTTATATAGATTGAATCGGATTTGGATTCGATCGAGTGTTTCAAAATCGATTTGAACTAAATGATGGATTTATCCATTGGGGGGTTTAAACTATACTAGTCCTTATCCAATTAGGAGCACTACCTCCTATATAAGGAGAGGCTCCATATTTTTTCATAAATCCTAAACCGCATAATTTCTCCAACACAGATCATGCGTCGTGTCTGTGTCCACAATCTTATTCCAGTTCTTGGACAGTTATCCACGTCGTGTCCGACACCCCTGTCACGCCCCAGAACCAGAATACTGGAAAGCGGGAGACAGACACAACCAGCTACGTACATTGAAGTGCAACCCACCTCGCAATATGGTCACGGCTGTCTAGATGCATGAGGGTTTAACTACAAGCCAGCAGTCTCTTATGGTTAAGAACAAGCCTAGTGTCTCAATCTCAAGCATGCAAGTAAATGTTACAAGATATTAGATCATCAGACATACATGGTAAGGCGTCCCAAACATTACATATTTAGATGATCATGAAGCTAGTCATACAAAATACGAAGACTAGCAAGAGTTAAGTCATACATGATCAACCCTAGGATTTGCCAATCATGTTACAGCCCTTAGGCAGACAGAATATAAGTTTCAACACGAGCTAAGACTTGCTCAGCGGCTAAATGCCTCAAAAAAATAATTTTACAATAGAGTGGGAGAGCAAAATAAGATATCCACTCGTTGCCAGGGTTGCGTCTAGTGTTCACCATCTGGCTGGAAGGAAGGCAGATCCTCGGGTGCTACTCCAAAATTTGGCCATACAAAACCGGCTGGGTCAGACCCCAGAAAGAACAAGTGACACAAGGGAGGCTTCATTTATGAACTAAAACCAGCATATTAGCACATGAGACATAAATGATAACGAAAGGCATGAGTTAGAGAAAACATGGTGATAAACGATAATATGACTAAAGGACTATTCCGGTAACCAAGTTACAACCCGTAAACCAAATAAGGACCGGGGTTGTAACCCTTCACCTGAATAGAGCTTAGTCTCCAATCATTTATTGACAAGAGAAAAGCATAAACAGTAATGTACTAAAGTAATCATAGACTGGTACTGCCTTGACAAGACTAGACTGGACTTCATCCATCGATCACGGCCAAGCAATGAGTACGGCTTGATACTTTAACTAACTAGGGTTATCACAAGACCAGTTACTACAAGTTACATTTGAGATATTCCCGAGTCACAAGCCCTGCAGCTATCCAGATTATCCAGGCGAGGTTGCTTAGAGTTACCAAGAGTTAGAGAATCATTTGGTGACTTAGAGTGCAACACATGGCAGTGTGCTATAGTACTTATGATTTCAAGAAGTACCCCATATGACAGTGGACTGGAAGTGTGCCCTACTCGTCGGCAGGCTACAAGTCTACTCAGGTGTGGCCGGGATAATGGGATCGCCTGTAACTGGAAAAATCTCTCTTTATGAACTACTTGATCAATCTAGTCATTAACCTAGTCAGATTCATTATGAATCCCTGACCGTGGTAACTAGAAATCCATGTCCTAGACATGATGCAAGACGAGACAGGTAGCTTGTACAATCACAATCAGAAAAATCAACCACGGTGTCAAGAAAAGTATTACTTAGCAAGTCAGGGTAGCTGTCGCAATAGCCCATGTCATGTCGGGTTACTTGTTACTTGTCAAAATTACTTGTCAGGAGTGCGCCTCGACGGGCCACTATCAAGATTGTCATGTCATGTTCATGTCAAGTCATATTTATGTCAAGTCGTATTCATGTCATGATCAATAGTGGCAAGTCATGTTATGCTCAACAAGTTATCGAGCCGGGTCGTCATAAGATAGGTCAAGTACAAGTCACATGCAAGATCACAGCCAAACACAACTAGAACTAGAAGAACATGCATGGGAGGCAAGGAGAAAGAAGTATCATTGCAATAAGTGGCGCTGGTCAAGTGGCGCCAGGGAAATGACAGGTGGCGCCAAGGGGGACAGGGGGCGCCTAAGTTAGGTTGCGCTAGGTCAGGTTGCGCCATGTCCGGTTGCGCCTGACTGGGGTGTGCCAGATCAGGTTATGCCTGACTGGGGTACGCCAGATCAGGTTACGCCTGACTGGGGTGCGCCAAGTCAGGTTGCGCCAGGTCAGGTTGCGCCTGACTGGGGTGCGCCTGATCAGGTTGCACCTGACTGGGGTACGCCAGATCAGGTTGTGCCTGACTAGGTGCGCCAGATCAGGTTACGCCTGACTGGGGTATGTCAGGTCAGGTTACGCCAGGTCAGGTTGCGCCAGAGCCAAAGGGCGCTGGGCTACGTTGTGCCAGAGCCAAATGTCGGTGGGCTAGGTTGCGCCCGACACTATTCTTCTTCTCCCAACAGCAAAGAAGAACCCATGGAACCCAAAAACTTTAAAATGCCATAACTTGCTCAAAATAAGTCTGAATTGAGACTTCCAAGTGTCTAAACTGCATAGAACGAGATTTTCTACAGCCTGGGACGACTGGTTTTTAGGAAATACCAATATTTAATAGATTAAAACAAAAAAAAATCAAAACTTAGATCTACAAAAATCTATCCATCAAAACCAAAAATGCTAAGTTCTAAAGAGGCTTAGAATCAAGTGGAAAAGAGAATGGAAAAATAAAGTAGAAGATCCATCATGAAGCAAGATTTCACTTACCTAGGATTTCTTTGGTGGGTGGGAGGAATAATAGAGAAGAAGAAGTAGTAAATAAAAGAGTTATGGAGGAGAGAGAGAGAGAGAGAGTGGAGTTGGCTTATATACCAAGCCTCTCCATCTCAACTGAAACTAAACCAAGCTAAGCCAAGCTAAACCAAAATAAACCAAGCCAAGATTAAATCAAGACTAGGCCAAGCAAGACAAGTCAAAGTACGGGTCAGAAATTCGTACACGTATACGGAAAATACGTATAACAGGAAACAAGAGTGACAACTCTACCCACCTTAAAAAAATTCCGTCCTCGGAATTTAATCAAGAGGCTAGAGATGTCCGAGCAAGCTATACTAATTATAGGCAATCTATGACTAGCAGTCAATCAAGCAATCATTCATACAAGCAAGGAAGTAAAAGCATAAGGCATAAGGAAGATATTATACCTTATAAGTCAAACATGTGTGGATATCACGATCGGATATCATCCTCACGTTTCCAAGTTGACTCACCCAAAAAGTGATGACCCCAAGCAACACGGACTAAACTAATAGTCTTGTTCTTGAGTATCTTCTTCCTTTTGTCCAAAAAGGATACGGACCTTTCCAAATACGAATGGTTAGTACCAAAAACCAATTCTGAATGATCAATCATATGGCTCGAATCCGGGATGTACCATCGCAATTGGGATACATGGAATACGTCATGTACCTTACATAACAACGGCGAAAGAGCGAGACGATAGGACACATCACCTACTCGTTCGAGAATATCAAATGGCCCTATATACCTAGGACTAAGCTTTTCCCGTACGCCAAATCAAATGACGCCACGGGTAGGCGAGATCCTAAGGAATACGTGGTCGTCGATAGAAAACTCAAGAGGACACCGATGAGAATCGACCCAATGACGCTGGCGATCTTGTGCAACTCGAAAACGATCTCTAACTTGTCTGACCACCTCGATAGTCTGAGTAACCATTTCTGGACCAAGCATCTGCCATTCGCCTACATTGTCCCAGGCTAAAGGTGATCTGCACTTCCTGCCAAACAGTACCTCAAATGGTGCCATCTGAATACTGGCCTAGAAACTGTTATTGTAAGAGAACTCCACTAGGTGCAGGTGATCCTCCCATGAACCACCGAAGTCAAGTGTACATGATCGCAACATATCTTCAAGAGTTTGAATCATGCGCTCTGACTGACCATCTGTCTATGGATGATAAGCTGAACTAAACTTGAGATGAGTTCCCAAACTCTTCTGAAGACTTCGCCAAAAGTGCGATGTAAATCTTAAATCTCTATCGGATACGATACTGACTGGCACTCCATGCAATCTGACTATCTGTCTGAGATACATCTCTGCTAGCTGATCTGTCAACTGACCAATTCTGAAAGGGAGAAAATGAGCTACCTTCGTGAGTCAGTCAACTATAACCCATATAGCATCTCTCTGAACTGGGGATTTAGGTAACCCAGTTACAAAATCCATGGTAATGTGCTTCCACTTCCATTCTGGGATCGATAAAGGTCGAAGAAGTCCAGCTGGTCTCTGATGTTCAGCTTTAACTTGTTAGCAAACTAAACAATGAGAGACAAACCGGGCTATCTCCCTCTTCATGTCATTCTACCAGAAATATTGGCGAATATAACGATACATCTTCGTGCCACCGGGATGAATTGAATACTGCGAACTGTGAGCTTCTGCCATAATCTCCTGTCTGATATCATCGCTGGACACACAAAGATGCCTTTCATGCCCGAGAGTACTGTCTTCGTGAATACATAACTCTGCTCTTTTTTCTGCTTCACATTCTTTCCTAAGCTGCTGAAGCTTAGAATTCGTTGACTAGGCTGCCTTGATCCTCTTAGCTATACTAGACTGAACTTGCATGCTAGCCATCAAGGCCACATTGGTAGGGAGAACTACCTCTATTTCTATCTTCTGAAGATCTGCAAATAACTCGGGTTGTGCTGTTAGAAAATAAGCTCCCTCTTTTCTACTAAATGCATCTGCAACTACGTTGGCCTTCCGAGAATGATACTGCAGGTTGATATCATAATCCACCAATAACTCTAGCCATCTTCTCTGACGCATATTAAGATCCTTCTGAGTAAACACACGTCACGACTCGCACCCGTTTTTCGGGATACGAGTGCATGTCCAAGCCAGCCTACGCCGCAGAGTCGGTGGTAGGACGCTATCAAGGACATGATGCTGAAAATCACATAAAGAATAACTTTATTGCTCATTCATATTTCTAAAATTTATTACAACAGTTACAAGATTTATATTTGAAAGAAAATAAAAAATTCTTACACATATTTGAAATGACTACAACATCTATCTAAATTCTAGGTTTTGACCTACAAGTACACCCGTATCTCCAAATGCTAAGAGAATCCACATTTAACCTAAAAAATGTTGGTTTCCAGTCAGGAATGGAATAAGCACACAAACTGACAACAATACGACAACACAATAGAATTCACAAGACATGAAAATAACATATGTGAGATAAAAACTAAAAAGTAACTGATGTCATGGCAAGTGGTGAAAAAAATAATGAAACAAATAAAAGACAACTATCTATGTGTTTTGAAATATCAGTTTCGACATGTGAACGGCTAGGGGGTAAATCAGGTACCCTGCACGTGTCGTGTACATCTGCTATTCTCTACGAAAGACACGGGGGATGGGTAAGGGGTAGTTCACACATCTACTAAGATATTTCCCCTCCGACTAGTACTCATGGACTCAAACAAGTCACGAACCACGAAAACATGATAATCACGAAATATAGTAAGTAGAGATCCATGATACTAATTTCCGTGTGACGAGCGTGTCAACAAGCAACAAGACATGTATAAACATGAATTGTATAAACTACTATGATTCGAAAAGCAATCAGAAAGTGCACTTGCCTGGGGTCCTTTGCTGGTGATACAGATAATTTCATGGTGTCCAGTATATACAGTCTGATTAGCCCAATACAATATGAAGAAGTCCCAGATTGGCAAAAAAATATGAACATTCGATTAATTACGGTCAAGATTATCTAGGAGGGAAATTCAATCTAAAAAAGTTATTCCTTTTTATCCCAATATATACTTTTAAGAAAACTATTTATAAATTATTTAGAAACATAATAAATACTTTAAACTCATTTAAGAAAATATTTGCTTACTAGATCCCAAAACCCAAAATGCCCAAGAATACTTTTAGCGAAAGCCCATACTTATATTTGAAAACCATAAAGCCTATTGTGGGCTTTGGCCCAAATATTTACTCATTTAGGATCTAAAATATATGAAAAAGACCCAAATCATATAGGTCCCAGGTTCCACACTATATTTACTGTCTACCGAGAATAAGTTTTTAGGAAGTTATTTATAAATATAGTTATTTAATAAAACAATGTAAATAAATATTTATAACTTTTCTAGAAAATAATTATAGTGCTATGAAAACTATGTTGGTTAAAAATATTTTAGCTTTTCAAAATCAAATAAATAATACATAAAATACTTTCCTAGAAATGATTATCTTGTGTATCATAGCAGTATTTATTAGACCTAAGATTTTAGTAACTGTACCCAATACCGTTCCTACGTACATAGTGTAATACTCTGTAGTACAAACTACAATTTCCATTGACTCAATCTTACCCCTTCACTGTCACGTTCCCTGAATAATGTATAACAAATAAGTCCCAAATTATTAATCTAATAATATCAACATATTATTCAAAAAACTAAATCATAAATATGTATATAGGCCGAAAATATATTTGAACAATCTAATTAAGTTTTGGTCCAATATACAAGTCTGGCCCGCATACCCAATTTGTTAAAACCTATTTACGTGCTGCTATTGTTCACCAAACACATAAGACTAATAATAGTAAAAGACTAATGATAGTATAGTTAATAAATATATATGTATATATATGTCTGAAATATTTACTATCATTAAAAGTATAAAGAACCATTAAATATTTAACCTGTCATTTTCAAGTGTAAATAATAAATAACTTAGTAATAAAAACTTAACTCTCTCGTTCCAAATAATTGGACAGAGATTGAGATTAGCTTCTTCAAGAAGCATGAAGAAGAGGAAAGTGAAGGAAAGAGAGGGAGGCTCACCGAGTTGTCGACGGAGGTGGTTCGATGGCGTGGGGCGACGCCCGTGGCATGGCTGTGGCGAGATGTACGGCTCTGTCCCCGGTGGCTGCTCGCCCGTTCATCGGCGAGCTTCTGAAGAGCTCGACAGCCGGCAGCGGAGTGGAGGAGCTCGGGACCGGCACCGACGGACACAAAGAGGCGGAGACGGCTCAAGCGGAGGTGCCTCACCGACGACTTGGTGGCGGCCATCCGTAGGGCGCGGCCGGGCGCTCGGGTGCTAGATGGAGCTCGCCAACTCCGAAGAGGCGCAAGGCCACGACGACATATTCGTCGATGAAGGCTGGAGGGGTTCGACGAGGAGCACGACACCGGTTCGACATGCTGGAAGGGACGTTGGTTAGATATGGTTCGGGGAGGTGCTCGGTGGACACAGGTCGACCTCAAGTGGTTCGAGGTGGAGGAACCGGGGATGGTCGGGACTCGACGTCGACGAAGGTTGGGTTCTTTTTTTTTCTTTTTCTTTCTTTTACTTGTGTGTCAGGAATGGGCGTGTCCGTGTTGGACACGGAGGATTGGTTTTGAATTTGTAATGAAATTCGGTGGGAGTAGATGGTATGGACACGGACACACGGGTCCGGACACGGTGATTTATGTGGTGGTGGTGGTGGTGGATCTTGGTGTTTGTGGCGGTGGATGTCGATCGGGGTGGTGTTGGGTATGATGATGATGACGTATGTTGTCGTGGTGGTGGTGATGGTGTGTGTGGGTGCGAAGACAGGGCCAGGGTCGGGTAGCGGCAGTGTGGTGAGGTAGTGGTGTTGAGGCTTTAGGAAAACGTGGCGGTGATCAGGAGAACGGCGACGACGATGGTGGTGGTTTGGTCTTGTGCCAGGGGAAGAGGTGAAGGGTATTGCTTCAACGAGGCAATGGCTGGACAGTGGTGGCCGGGGAGAGTATTGGTGGTGTTGGCTCGAGAGAGTCGGGGGATGGAAGGGACTCATAGAAATTATATGTAGAAGTTTTTAGAGAAGGGTTCAAGATGAATAATCCAAATAGGTAAAGATTAGGATAGATAATTCTTCCATTGGTTTAAATCAATATAATTTCTAAAACTAGTTTAGTTTAATCTAAATCAAATAATTGATCATGCCAGTAATTTAAATCGCCATTTAGTGTTATCAAATGGTTTTGAATAGTACGAATTTAAATCTAGCTCAAACAAAAGATCAACATAATATTTTAGAAATAATATTTACTATTTATCAAAATAAATTAAATTAACAAAATTTGAAAACTAGATTATCCTACTCTAAATCTAATAATGGCTTGAAGTAAAAGTTTAAACATTATTCGTTATTATCAAAATTAATTTAAATGCATAAATTCAAATCCCTTTTACAAATGGAATATCAATCAAGGATAATAAATATTCTCGAACCTAAGAATATCCGGTCAATTATTCAAAACCAAGAATTAGTAATTTTGTTTATCCTATTAATAAAGAATAATAGATAATTATATTTTTTTGAAGCTAATTAAAACCAAAATAATAACCAATAATTGAATAAGATATAAAACAAAGTAGTGCTCTCGAAATATTTTAGTTTTTGATAAAAGGTAACATCGCTTGCGAAGTTTCGACGTAATATTACCTTTGAGCACAATAAAATAAAATTAAAAAATTTAAGAAAAAAATTCGAAAAGAGGAGTTACAACACATACTTAAGACTCTTGTGGTCGGTGAAAATCTCCACCCGATCTCCATACAAGTAATGCCTCCATAGCTTAAGTGCGAAAACCACCGCTGCTAACTCCAAGTCGTGGGTTGGGTAATTCCTCTCATGATCACGAAACTGACGTGACGCATAAGCTACTACCTTACTATGCTGCATTAGGACACATCCTAATCCCTTACCAGAAGTGTCACAATACACTGAAAATCTTCCAGTCCCATCCGAAAGCGTGAGAATGGGTGCTGTCATCAATTCTCGCTTTAACTTCTCGAATGAACTCTGACACTATGCTGTCCAAGAAAACTGCACATCCTTGCGGGTCAACTGCGTCAACGGTGTCAACCCCTTGACCAAAAAATTTCTTGAATTTATTAAATTGAAACCCATTTTTATTTTGTCTCATATATATATGTTATGGGTATACTTTTGTTTTTGCATTAAATATCAATAGAGGATCAATTGGTAACAAATCCTTTGGCAGGGACCTAAATGTGAACTTTTTAAATTTAAACAAGATATGTCCCATACTCCTGAAATAGTCGAACACATGGATGAGGACTCAAAACAGCAGAGGATAAAGCAGGATTCAGAATTTGAATAATTCAAATTCCTCTCGAATCCATCTATACTACCTATATATATACATTCTATTGCATTTTTCCCCTTGCAAACCCTAATAACCCCCTCTCGAGCACATCTCCAGAGCAGTACAACCAAGGAAGGACTGAGGAACCATCCGATCCTTGCTACTTCATCACAGGTATTCCCATATTCCTATTGGTCCATCTGGGTGCTTCTAATGTTCGAAACAATGCCTAAAAGAATTTAGTTTTGATACCTGGTACAGGACTAGGAGGGGATAACTGGTTTTAGTACCTATACCATAATCGAGAGAAGCATGTGTATATACATCAGGAATTAGCATATGTGTATCAAGAACCATCAAGAGATGTAGTATAGGTATGAAGCAGTTTCCTGATCAAAGTGCAAAAGGACCTATTGCATCCAGGAATAGACATAGGGAAGCAGTAGCTAACTATGATCCTCTGTTCAGTAGGTATATGTATGTATCCAATGAATACTGACTTGTTAGAGTCCATCCTGTGTTACATCAGAGCTGATGTATTGGTTTCTTTTGTCCCAATCAAACTGATAGGTTAGATTTTCACCCATCAATCAAATTCACCATAGTTGAAGTATGGGACCACAGGAATTTGGGTGGCTGCAAGTCTGTGTAGCAGAGCATAGGCAATAAGGTTAGTATATTTCCTTTATGTCTCGGTTTGTACCAGTAGCAAGCCATCATATGAAATTACTTTCCTATTGCCCAACTAATTATACAGACTTTCTCTTTCATGAAAATGAAATAGATACTTTAGATGTCCCTCTTGTAGCAGATGATATTGGTAGATTAGATATCCACCTATCTCATTAGGGGCTATCATGCCAGCTACCCTTATGTATTCCAAGGGTTAGTACAACAGTTGTCTTATCAAACCAGTCCACCTGTGAGGAATTTACTGTATTCAATATCAAGCCAACTAGAGGCAGTATGGATCCAAGTACATAATACTTGGTGTATCATGAAAGACCTGACCTGATGTAAGTACCAGTAATGGGAATAGTATAGGTTATGGTCACAGGACAGTAGGTTGAGGCTGTATGGAAGGATCATGACAACTGAGTTGTCCTTAGAGTTAAACACATGACTGTAGGAGATTGTTGGGTCAGAGAGGTAGGCATCCATGAGAGCAGGAAAGTTAGGGTTGGACCCCAAACCACAATGGTAAGTCCTGTGCCAAGGAAAAACCTAGGTAAGCAGACCAAGGTACCCATAGCCAGTAGGTAACCAAGGGAAAATAAATTGAGGATGTGGTATAGCAGTAACAAATGTGTCCAAGTTTTAGGAGTAGTGGCTTAAACCCCCACCTGCAACTTCTACGGGCAGCACCCCTTTGGCCATAGGCCTTTAGACTATGTGAGCTCAGTCTTGACAGTAGCAGAGACATGGTTCTCCTATTTTCAGACTCGTGCTAGGAGTTCAATGATAAACTCCGAGTAGTTCAGATATTGAGATATATGCCATGTCCTTAATCTATTTTATCAATCCTTTGCCATTTCAATTATCCGATCCCAAGTAAGTTTACCTTGGTATTGGCCTAAAAACACTAGGGAACACTTAAATTTTTGTCGAGTCTTGGTATCAGTACTGTCTTATTATAACGCCTGTGCAACAGATGTGCTGACCATCTATGTTGAACCTGGTCGATGTCCTCCCATTGGTCTGAACTATGATAAGGGAACTAGTCTTGCTCAGGCACGGTAGCACTTATATGTCCTTGTTGTCCTCTTTCTCCCTTTCTTTATATGTAAAAGAATTATAATAAGGATCTCAGTTAAGTTCAGTATCAGGATAACCATGGTGTGTTAATTATTGCCTAACCTCCCAATACATGTGCCTAAGTTAGAATGGTACTAGAGATACTCAGATGAGGATACCAAGTTAATTGATATGCCAAGTGGCATCCATAAAATCAATATAAGGGTTAGGTGAACCGCACCAAAAATGGTAGTGTAGTGTGTTAATTGGTAGCAATCCTGATAACAGAGCCTTGTCCCTAGGTTGCAAATACAAAACAGTGGGATACGAGTCAAAGGGTTAGATGAATATTAGTATTAAGAGTAGCAGAGTTTGGTATATGTATTTCTTGTTTTATGCATTACAGGTTATGTAGCCATGTATGTTTATGCTTCATTTTCTAAGGCTACTGCAGTTTTGATTGTAGTTCTCCCAGGTTTCTCCAGTCCAGACTTAGGTGTTTCAACTGACCATGTTAACTTAGAGATGTTCAAGTTTTATGGAGTCATGGTTGCTCCTGCAAGATCTATAATATACCTTGTTTTGATGCTAGGATCCTAGCATGTCTGATGCATCTTCGGACCAGAGGTACTAGAAAGCTATGAGCTATATTAGGTGATAATTGTAGATAGTAAAGTTTGGATCATTTTAAGTATGCAAGGATAGAACTTAGTGTTGTTAAACTGTACACATATGTTACCTATTGCCTGATACTGTAATACATGATAATTTGGTAGAATGTAGGAAAAGTAGCAGTCTTTACCTCTATCTCCTACTGCTTCACTAAATGGAAGTAATTGTTCAAGGGAGAGGTATGATTATGTGTGGTCGAGAGGAGGAAATGAACCTTGGGGATCAGGAAACTGAAATACAGGAAATTATTAAAGTGTCAAAGGTAGGGAGAAGTGTTGGATTGGGGGTTAAGTTGAGTAGTAAACTGCTTAGTTATAAGTAGCAAATCCCACGTAGGACTTAGACTAAAAACCTAGTAGATAAAGTACATCTTACTTTGATTCATCCATTGACATCAGAAATCATATAACAGGATACTTGGATCTTGATACGGATTCTGACCCGTGCCAGCAGCTCAGGACCAAAGGCAAGTATACCTTGCCTTCCTCTACAGTTTTACTTACATGCATCTCCTTCCATTTTACAGTCTTTGGATTATTTATGGACATGTGCTTTCGTGTTATTTTCTGTGGAGCTGTTTTCATTTCATATAGTCATGTTCATGTTGGCCTTGTGTTTTATATTTGGAGTTGTTCTCACCAGTACTTTGCTTGAGTCGTGTCATAGAACGAGTGCATGTAGTGAACTGTCATAGCCTTGATTATCTTTTTACACAACCAGAGAGTCCACACTCGGGACGAGGGTTGTTTGGTGCACCAGAGAGTCCACACTCGGGACGAGGGTGTTTGTCATGTTCATTGGCACCATAGAGTCCACACTCTGGACGAGGGTTGACCAATTACACCAGAGAGTCCACACACGGAACGAGGGTGTCTTGCCATGAGCTAACCAGAGAGTCCACACTCGGGACGAGGGTTAGTGCTTAGTTCAAACCCGTGAGTCCACACTCGGGATGAGGGTTTGGTTCTTCCATTGATCTTGTGTTTCGTTCATCCGACAGTTCATTTATACGTAGTTGTTCTAGTGTTCGTATGTTCGTGTTCGTGTTCATGTTCGTGTTCGTGTTCGTAGTCATTTGTGTTATTCTTGTTCTTTCTTGTTTATTTTCTTGCGCATGATAAAACTGCTAGATAGGCATGTATATAATATATCTTGCTATGTCCTCAGAGGACCTGATGATCTCTTCAGGTTAGTCGAGTTGAGTCAGGAGCAGACGAGAGGGTTTGAGTTAGCTCCATATCGCGGTGCTTTGCAGTTGAGGTTACTTGGTTAGCAGGTTGTACTCAGTTGGTTCATTTCATGTATTTCTCTATTTTTTGTCTACTGGTAGTGGATTTGTATCCACCGGACGTGACATTGATTCTTGGATACATTCAGTTTATATTCATTATTGCTTAGTTTCATGGATGTTCATTGATCTTGGTTGTGCCTTGATTATTCTGTAGATGAGATATAGATTTCCCCGTGATTATAGATTCAGTGACTTGTGAGTATAGACAACGTTCTACCGCCGACACTGCGACGTAGGCTGGACTTGGACACGCTTCGTATCCGAAAAGCGGATGCGGGTCGTGACAAACGGTGCTGAAATTCGAGCAAAGTCTGACACAAACCGGCGGTAATAACCCGCCAATCCTAGAAAATTGCGAACCTCTGCTACGGTGCTAGGTACTGGCCATGTCTCTATGGCCACTATATTCTGGAGGTCCACTTCTACTCCACCTCTGGTGATGATATGACCTATGTACGAAATGCGATCAAGCCATAATTCACACTTGCTGAACTTCGCGTACAACTGATACT
The DNA here is from genome assembly GCA_029216955.1 of Iris pallida. Lineage (NCBI taxonomy): Eukaryota > Viridiplantae > Streptophyta > Magnoliopsida > Asparagales > Iridaceae > Iris > Iris pallida. Next base: position 1,147,346 of record JANAVB010015599.1, on the reverse strand, counting down.
CTCTGAGAATTTGAAGAACTACTCGAAGATGTTGCTCATGCTCTGCTTCATTCTTGCTATAGACTAAGATGTCGTCTATAAATACTATCACGAACTAATACAAATAATGCATGAAAATGCGATTCATGAGATCCATGAATACCGCTGGCGCATTGGTCGCTCCGAATGGCATAACGAGGAACTCCCAATGTCCATACCTCGATCTGAATGTTGTCTTCGGGTTGTCTTGCTCTCTAACTCTGGTCTAATGGTACCCTGGCCGCAAATCAATCTTCAAGAATACTGCCGCTCCACTGAGTTGATCAAATAAATTATCTATCCTTGGTAGGGGATATCTGTTCTTGATTGTTACAGAATTCAAGGTACGATAATCAATACATAATCTTGACGTACCATCCTTCTTCTTCACAAGAAGTATCGGGGCTCTCCAAGGCAATCCACTAGCACGAATGAATCCCTTAGTCCTAAGTTCTTCAATTATCTTGTACAGGATCTCCAACTCTGATGGTGCCATCTGTAGACTCTCTCTGATACTGGTGCCGTCCCTGGAATCAAATCAATGGTGAACTCTATCTCTCTCTCTGGGGGCATACCTGGAAGCTCTTCGGGGAATACGTCAGCAAACTCTTCTACTACTCTGGGAAACTGAACTGCTACTGCTACTGCCATCCACAAGACTGGTGGAGAAGGTTCTACTTCGCCTATAGAAAATAAAAACTCTTCTTCGTCGGGAATACCAAAAATAATCCTGCCGATATGGCAGTCTATTCTTGCATATTGATCCTTCAACCAATCCATTCCTAGGACCACATCATAAACGGCCATCGAAAATTCTATCAATCTAGCGAAAAACTCTCTATTCTAACTACGATTCGACACGAAGAATAAACTCTATCTACTCCCACAAGACCATTACCAGTAAGAACATTAAGCCGTACTGATAGTGACTCGGGCTCCAGCCCCAACTGTGTCGCAAATTGTGCAGACATAAATGAGTGCGATGCACCCGAATCAAATAATACTGATGCTGGAAAAGAGTTGACGAGAATGGTACCTGCCACCACCTCATCTGATGCCAATTCTTCTTCTACCAACAAGGCCATAGCCTGACCTTGTCCTCTTGGTGCTAGTCTTCTCTGCTGGTAACCTCTCTGCCTGTTCTGAACCTGGACTTGAGCATACTGTTGAGTCCTCTGCTGCTGGAATGCTTGAGCCTGTGGCAGCAAGGGCCTCGGAGGCTGGTACTGCTGCTGTACTGGTGCTGGTGCCCTAACCGATGGACTGGTTAGGGTTGATGAAGATGAACTGGCTCTATACGGATAGGACCCAATTTTGTGATTCGGTACCCCACAAGCCAAGCACAACCCCTGTGTCCTGCGATACTCTGAAACCATGTGTCCAGGCTTCCCACAGTGCACTACCAAAATAAGTCATATTGGCGACGAATTTAGCGACTCCGATAATAACGTCGCTACTTTTTGTGTATTTAGCGACGTCTATAAAAGACATCGTTGAACGTCACTATTAGCGACGTAGAGCGACGAGTAGCGACAAGCATTATTTTTTGGAAAGCAGACATCGTCGTCTCGTCGCAAAATATCGTTGTTTTGTTTCATTTAGCGACATTTTTCGACACATACTTCTGTACATCGCCGTATCTTTAGTTTATAGCGACGTTTAGCGACGTCCTTTTTTAGACGTCGCTAAAATTTTTATATAGGGTTCAAGTGCCGATCGACTTTTCATTTTTTTCACCCTAAATTTCCTTTTCCGCTCTCTTGTCCCCAAATTTCCCTTCCCCTCTCGTCCCTCCGGCGTTTCCCCTCCCTCCGGCGACCCCCTCACCGAGGCGACCCCCTTCCCCGCGACAACCCCCGTTCCTCTGGCGTCCCCACTCTACCGTCGATTTCCCTCGTTGATGCCGACCCGACCAGTCCCCTCCACCACTGCTCCAGCCCTGGCGACCCCAACCCGACTCCAACCAAGGCAGGTAAACCCTAACCTTATCTCCCTCCTCCTGACGTGCTGACACAGACACGATACGACATGCACACATACAGACACGACACACATGACACGCACACACACAAATACGACACATACGCACACATATACTCACACACATACTTACACACGTATGCACACACGCTGACACGACACACACGATACGCACACACACAGACACGACATAGGGCAGTGAGCGTGTTGGCAAGTGACATATTGGCATATGCCATATGGCATTGCTATAGCAGCAGCAACTTGCCTTGGCAAGACTTGTATTGGCTCGGGCTACAAGCCACGTGGGCAGGGGTTAGAGAAGTCAGGGGCTTTAGGAGATAGGAGGAATCTCATTTGGGAGCTCGAGTACAGGCAAATGCCTGAGTGAAGTGTGTATGTGTCGAGTGTAAGTGTGAGCAGTGGTATCAATTGGTATCAGTATAGTATCTTGGGGAGATGAGAGTGCCTATTTGAGTTAGTGTCGGTACTAGTGAGTGAATGTAGTTTAGGATCAATTAGGATATTTAGAAGTGAGTGCGAGTATCCTATCTAAGAGTATTAGTGTATGTGATTATCAGTATGTGTCAGATTTTAGTATTTCTAAGTAAGAGTGGGTATATGTGAGTGATTGTCATTAGAGTGTTAGAGAGTTAGTTCAGTCATAGTACCTAGAGTGTATAGAGTATCCTAGAAGTGTAGGTATGATTGGTACAGTGTTTTAAGCCATTCTCTAGAAATTAAATTTCCCTCGTCTCAGTCCTAGACAGTGCCAGTCCCTCTTTTCATGGTACTCCAGTGTACCAGCCACTCGGATCTCCGTCTGCATCGACGGTACGTGGCAGCACTCCTGGGACGGATAGTTCCAGGCCTGATCCTAGCCCATCCAGCAACATTCCTCCTGCTGACGGCACTATGGAGACGAAGGAGCGGGTGGAGGAGGTCGCACCTACGCCGTCTACAAATGATCTGAACGATCCCTCATGCGCCCCTCCGGACGAGATGAGGATGGAGATTTGGTCCGACAGGCCTATAAAGTAAGTTAATTAGTTAACATTTATTCATACTTATATCTATATGTTAATGAATTTAATTATCGTTGTGTAGATATCGTCCCCCGTCAGTTCAGAGGGCATTGGGGCTATTTCTGAGGTCTAACTACGACGAGCCTTAGATCAACTACTCGGATGCCTCGGACGAGAGGAAGGCATTCTGGTTTGCCCACTTCAAGGTAACTAAAGTATATTGCTTTTAGTATAAATCATATTTTATACACATTGTATAGTTAACTAATTTAATTCTTGTAGAAAACATATCTTTATCCACCACACCGGGTTAAGACGATTGAGAAGCAATTTTCTACCGTTACCGCCAAGTTGATCCGGGATCGATCGACGACCAGAAGACTCGAGACAGTTCCAAAAAGAGATCCAAGGTTGGATCACCCCCGAGCAGTGGACTGCCATGAAGGCTAGATTTGACGCTCCTAGGTACAAGGAACGGTCGGAGAAGACGAAGGTGGCTAGGACGAAGGCAGGGAAGTGGTGTGGTGGCTCGTTTCCCATGAACGGAATATTTTTGTCGCCTGGTACATATTTTACTGTAATATATTATTTTAATAAAAGTAGTAATAAAATGTTTAATTTCAATGACAAACATTTTATTATAACAGGAAAGTAATAGAACTGGGGATTCCAAGGACCCTTACTTTGGTGTGCGTATTGATCGATAGAAAATTATACAGATTTAATACGTGTTCTAACCCTTCATAGGCGGAAACTAGGGTTCACGAATTATACCTGCGGTGAAAAGAAAATAAGTAATTTCTGGCAATCTCGAGCGAACTACCCCAAGATCTTCTGCACGTATTCCTTCCTCGAGTTGGACGTCGTGTGGGCGACGATCTCTCAACTTTTTCTTCTCCTTGGCAGCCCTCTCTTACTCTTCTTACGTGAATCACTAATTTAGATAAAGCTTCAAATTTCTGATCTCTAATTTGGCGGCCAGAAAATAGAGGATATACATAGGCTACGGCAGGGACCATGAGGAGAAATTAGGGTTAGGCCTCCTAACGGATCTGGATATCCCGTGTTCAGTCCGAACACACAATCCAGGCCCATTAATAATAGCTCGGTCCACTAATGAGCTATTGTTGCACTACCTCCCTAATCCCAAATTATGTTTGTGGGCTCCTTTTATTATATGCTCGTTTGGCTCCCCATGTTAAGATATCGTATGTCCGTCGATCAAATTAAGTTACTGACAACTATATTGATTCGACATCTTTTATCCTTAAGTAGTACCGCTCAACTTTATTTGTCATGTCGGATATAATCCACCTGCAGGGTTTACATGACAATCCTTATGAGCTCCTTAAGGGGACATCATCAACCCAATGTATCGGGACATTGATTCCATTTATAATCAACAACCCATCTTACATACAATGTTATTACCCAATTCATTGAGGTTGTTGATCCATAATGAATCTCACTCTTTCATGAGTCAAAGTAATGCACACTCCATATACATGTCTGTTATTATATCCGAATTAAGAGCACAAGCATCCATAATAACAGAGGTATTTGTTCTCTTATGTAGTCAGTACAAAGAGAACAATCTCAAGTGGTCCTGTTCAATACATATAAAGTGTACTAGTGTAAACCTATAGTCAAGATAGACTAATACTAGATTACACTACAACCTTTCCAATAGATTGTCCAAGTCTATAGGTTGTGAACTATTTATATACTCCATAAGGAACTGATAATATGATCGTTTGTGTGACACCACACACCATATTATCTACAATATAGAATATCAGACATTTGCATTAACACTTGTAACAAATACAATATGCAAACATTTGCCCATATGATTCTCATTCAAATTTTAAGGAAATAAGGTTACTACAAAAGTGATGCTTTTAGTATATAACCCTAACAGAAATAAGGGTGCGAATCCCAACATGGTGATGGTCTTCCTGGCTACCCATCGGAAGGACGGAAAGCTCATCGATAATCGGGCCATGTAGAGCTATGTAAGTATTACTTTACGTGTCACTAACTTTATTATAACTTAAGAAATATGCAAATATATCCATAGACGTGGAACAACTAGGTTGGTAGTAAATATTATGCTTATCGAGATGCATACTTTTCTAGGATGAGTATCTTAGGCTAGAGCGTGAGCTTACTAGTGCATCTGTGGAGGGATGGGCTGGTACTTTTGCGCAGCCCCCTCCGGTTCGGACGATGGATGAGCTCTGGATGACCTCCGTTGGTGGTCTTCAGAGGGGTACGTACTATGGTACGGGATCCTATGGCGCCTTTGTGGCAACGCAATCATCCAGTGCCTCCTTTGCTAGTATGCATTCCCTATCCCTCAGAGGAGTCGGTCCGAGTAGGAGAACTCTATTGCCAGCTTACTGAGTAGCATGACGAGCTGTTGCGGAGGATGGAGCAGCCCCAGTCTCAGCTGCAGACGGACGATGCGGCCCCCACAGTACGATTTGATATGCTCGAGCGCACCATTAGGAAGACGGGCGAGAGGACGGATCATGCCGTTTAGGCGGTGTATAGGACACAGACGGCCATTGGCGAGCATGTTTCGAGGCTGGCGGCTATTATGGCGTCCACCAACTCCAGACTGCTGGACATCGAGCGGACACTTTCTGGTCATGCTTTGGCATCCATACCGACTGCAGTGGCTCCACTGCCCCCTCTTCCTCCTACTGATGGGTCGTCACCGGTGATGCTGAGCCCGGAGCAGTATAGGTTCCTGGTGTCCCAGGTGCAGGTACTGTCTACTCCTCCTCCTCCTCATCCTGATTAGGCATAGTCCTTTATTGGACTTATTTTCATTTGTTGTGTTGGTGACCCATTGTTAGGTCTTTATGTATTTGTTGGTTTATGTATTTATTTTATCCCGGGTAAGACTATTTGTGTTATGTTATGTTGACTATTATCGGACACACTTTTTTATAGCCGTTTGGTACTGGATTTGTATCCATCCAGCTATTTTTTGTCTTTCTGACCGTTCGATTCTATTTATTTGATTATTGGTAGTACATTATTATTATTTGTCTCTTTATTGGTTTACCGGTGTTGAGTGTTCCACCGAAAGGGTCGACGAACCCAGGGAATTCTACGGAGGGTTGCTCCGGGTCTATTATTTGCAAACTGAAACTCTAAATGCAGGTACAATGTTTTTAATGTAACTGTTATTTATGTGAAATGCATATTGCTTGCTATTTGTTTTACAATTTTTTTGGAATTAGTGACGTTTAGCGACGTTCAGCTACGCACACTTACGTCGCTAGAACGTCGCAAACCTGAGAACCAAATGTCGCTAATCATCATAGAACGTCGCAGATGCGTTGACGTGGCAAACTGTACAGGGTACCTAATCTACTATCTAGACGTACGTATTCAAGTATCGTAATGTCGCTAAACATCGCTAAAATTACGACATGGCAACCAAAAAATTCTCAGATATGGAGTCGGACAACGTCGCTAATCACTAATTTAACGTTGCCAAAATCTGAACAAACAGCGACAATCAGCAACGAAAGGTTACGTCGCTAATTAGCAATGTTATTGTCGGTAAAAGTTGCTAATACTAGCGACGTAGTGCGTCACCGATCTACGTCGCTATGGCGACGAATAACGACATTTTTGCTAATAGCGACCATGAATAATGCGACATGCCCGAAACGTCGCTAAGTACGTTGCTGTTTTCAGTTAGCGACATTTTGTGGCTGTTTAGCGACATCGTTTGGCATCACTAATATGAGATATTTTGTTAGTGTGAGTGTAGCCCGTTGCGGAAGACTGCTTCTATCTCTGTTGCTGAGGGTTCGTCGGTGTCGAGTATTTAACCGAAGAAACTGTGGTCGCCCTCCTAAGTACACCAATAGTCAAAACCCTAATTGTCGCGGCTGGTGCTGACGACTGATACAACTGACCATGAGACCTCTTCCGGCCCCCTACTCGGTGTACTATTCTCTGGGAAGTGTACTTATGCCTCCTAGCTGCTCACAAAATAGCAACCAAGGTCTGATGCTCAAACTGCTCCATCGCTAGAATGATCTCTAGGTGGAGCCCCTGCTGGAACCGCTGGGCTCGGTCCAATTCGATCGCCACCAAGGTAGGAGCAAACTGACTAAGCCTTGAAAACTCGGCCGCATATCCATCGACCGTCCTTCCCATCTACTTGAGATTGCTGAATCTTGTCTACAGATTATACCGAACTACTGTATCAAAATACTTTGTCTGGAACTTGTCGCTGAATACCGCCCATAAGACATGCATCTTCAAACCAACTGCTTGTATCACCCACCAGCTGTGGACTAAGTCAAATAACTGCGGGCGTACTACGGCCACCTACTCAACCTCTGGAATTCTAGCGGCTTTTAGAATAACCTCTATATCCTGAAGCCAAGCATCAACAGCAATCGCATCTTCAGTGTCGTCAAAAAATAGGAGGGTTCAGGCGCTTGAAACTATTGGCCACGTTGTTCCCTTGATAACCAACTCTACCCATAGCATCTTGTACTGTCTGGTGTAGGGCATCGCCCCAACGATCTTGTGATGTAAGCAATTCCCGGATGAGTCCAATAAGGGCTCCCTGGTCAGGCTCTGCAGGCTGGACTGGCTGAACCGGTGGCTCTTGAACCCCAAAAGGCATGACTCTGGAGGCTACCCCTGAGTGCTGGGCTTGGTCCCCTGGTTGTTGCCGGTTCACTGGAGGTGCTCCACCGGGCTAATCGGCAGGACCAGGAACAATGCCGCTGAAGAAATAACATGAGGAACAATAAGGAAGGACCAAGATAGGTCAGAGATATAAACAAGTGATCAGGTCAAGATTCAGGAAGATTGGAAGGAACAAATAGAGATCAAGGATGAGTGCTGATTGAGACAACTATTCGGTAAAACCCCCACACATCTTGATTTACAAGACCTACATGGGCCACCACTTAAACCGTGTCACGCCCCAGAACCAGAATACTGGAGAGCGGAGGACAGACACAACCAACTACGTAAATTTTAGTGCAACGCACCTCGCAATACGGTCACGGCTGTCTAGATACATAAGGATTTACCTACAAGCCAGCAGTCTCTTATGGTCAAGAACAAGCCTAGTGTCCCAATCTCAAGCAAGCAAGTAAATATTATAAGATATTGATCATCAGATATACAAGGTAAGGCGTCCCAAACATTAAATATTCAGATGATCATGAAGCTAGTCATACAAAATACGAAGACTAGCAAGAGTTAAAGTTATACATGATCAACCCTAGGATTTGCCAATCATGTTACAGCCCTTAGGCAGACAGAATATAAGTTTCAATACGAGCTAACACTTGCTCGGCGTCTAAACATCTCAAAAAAATAATTTTACACTAGAGTGGGAGAGCAAAATAAGAAATTCACTCGTTGTCAGGGTTGCGTCTGGTGTTCACCATCTGTCTGGGAGGCAGGTAGATCCTCGGGTGCTACTCCAAAATTTGGCCGTACAAACCAGCTTGTCAGACCCTAGAAAGAGCAAGTACCACAAGGAAGACTTCATTTAAGAACTAAAACCAGCATATTAGCACATGAGAATAAATGATAACGAAAGGCATGAGTTAGAGAAAATAGGGTGATAAACGATAAGATGACTAAAGGACTATTTTGGTAACCAAGTTACAACCCGTAAACCAAACAAGGACCGGGGTTGTAACCCTTCACCTGAACATAGCTTAGTCTCCAATCATTTATTGACAAGAGTAAAGCATAAACAATAATGTATTGAAGTAATCATAGAATGGTACTGCCTAGAGAAGACTAGACAGGACTCCATCCATCGATCACGGCCAAGCAATGAGTACGGCTTGATACTTTAACTAACTAGGGTTATCACAAGCCTAGTTACTACAAGATGCATTTGAGATATTCCCGAGTCACAAGCCCTGCAGCTATCCAGGTTATCCAGGCGAGGTTGCTTAGAGTTACCAAGAGTTAGAGAATTATTAGGTGACTTGGAGTGCAACACATGGCAGTGTGCTATAGTACTTATGATTTCAAGAAGTGCCCCACATGACAGCGGGCTGAAAATGTGCCCTACTCGTCGGCAGGCTACAAGTCCACTCAGGTGTGGCCGGGATAACGGGATCACCTGTAACTAGAAAAACCTCTCTATATGAACTACTTGATCAATCTAGTCATTAATCTAGTTAGATTCATTATGAATCCCTGACCGTGGTAACCAGAAATCTATGTCCTATACATGATGCAAGACGAGACAGGTAGCTTGTACAATCACAATCAGGAAAATCAACCACGGTGTCAAGAAAAGTATTACTTAGCAAGTCAGGATAGCTGTCGCAACAGCCCTTCAAGATTATCATGTCATGTCGAGTTACTTGTTACTTGTCAAGATTATTTGTCAGAAGTGCATTTCGATGAGCCACTATCAAGATTGTCATGTCGTGTTCATGTCAAGTCGTATTCATGTCATGATCAATACTGGCAAGTCATGTTATGCTCAACAGGTTATCGAGCCGGGTCGTCACAAGAAAGGTCAAGTACAAGTCACATGCAAGATCACATCTAAATACAACTAGAACTAGGAAAACATGCATGGGGGCAAGGGGCAAGAAGTACCATGGCAACAAGTGGCATTGGTTAAGTGGCGCCAGGGAAATGACAGGTGGCGCCAAGGGGGACAGTGGGCGCCTAAGTTAGGTTATGCCGGGTCCGGTTGCGCCAGGTCAGGTTACGCCTGACTGGGTGCGCCAGATCAGGTTGCGCCTGACTGGGTACGCCAGGTCAGGTTGCGCCTAACTGGGGTAGGCCAGATCGGGTTGCGCCTGATTGGGGTGCACCAGATCAGGTTGCGCCTGATTGGGGTACGCCAGGTCAGGTTATGCCAGGTCAGGTTGCGCCTGACTGGGGTACACCAGATCATGTTATACCTGACTGGGATGCACTAGATCAGGTTACGCCTGACTGAGGTGTGCCAGGTCAGGTTGTACCTGGTCAGGTTATGCCAGAACCAAAGGGCGCTGGGCTAGGTTGCGCCCGACACTGTTCTTCTTCTCCCAATAGCAAGGAAGAACCCATCGAACTCGAAAACTTTAAAATGCCATAACTTGCTCAAAACAAATCTGAATTGAGACTTCCAAGGGTCTAAACTGCATAGAACGAGATTTCATACAGCCTAGGAAATACCAAGAATAGACCAAAACTAAGCATTAATTGATCAAAACCAAGAAACATAAGAAAATATCAAAATTGAGATCTACAAAAATCCATCCATCAAAACCAAAAATGCCAAGTTCTAAAGAGGCTTAGAATCAAGTGGAGAAGAGAATAGAAAAATAAAATGGAAGATCCATCATGAAGCAAGATTACACTTGCCTAGGGTTTCTTTGGTGGGTGGGAGGAGTAATGGAGAAGAAGAAGTAGCAAATGAAAGAGTTATGGAGGACTGAGAGTGGAGTTAGCTTATATACCAAGCCTCTCCATCTCAACCCAAACTAAACCAAGCCAAGCCAAGCTAAACCTAAATAAACCAAGCCAAGATTAAACCAAGACTAGGCTAAGCAAGACAAGTCAAAGTACGGGTTAGAAATTCGTACACGTATATAGAAAATACGTATAACAGGAAACGGGAGTGACAACCCCGGACACGACGACAATGACTACAAAACCACCCTCGCCATCATCCGACATCACCTTCTCCTCCTTGTCCCGACACCATCCCCGTCACCTCTACCTCCTCCAGCCTCGGTCACCAATCCCAAATACTCACCTCCGCCTCTGCTTGGAATCGCGAGTGCCGAGCCACTCTCCTCTCAGGTCTAGTGGTGAACTCTTTTGCCGTGCCCTCCGACCGGCGGATCCACTCTGCGTCGCTGCTGGCGTGCCCTAGCCGAGCGCCGTCCACCACGACTTCTGGACAGTACGTCCCCAGCGTCCCTTCATTCCCCACTGTAGTGAGCCTCGCACGCCGTACCTCTGCCGCCATTTACAGACGCGCCTGCCTCCTCTTCTTGGATCTGCGGCCAAACAACCAACTGCCGAGCCGCTCCGCGGCGAGCCGCCCTTCGAAGCCGCCTTTTTCTGTCGACCTCTGGTATAGATCTCCCCTCCTCCGCTCATCTCTTCCTCTCGAAATTTTTTTTTTCCTATTAACACTCATCCCTCTATCCCTTTCTAATAAAGGAGACAACATCTAATGATGTAGCATAATGTTGGGTATAGCTTTTTATATTTATTATTTTGGATGGGTGGTATTGTTGAGCTTACTTTAGCATATTATTTTCCTTTATGTGGTTGTTTTGTCCCTTTGTCCAGTTTCTTTGTTTTTGTTTTGCTACTTTTAGCTATTATAATTATCTATTTATTTTATAAAAAAAATCAAGTCAGCAATATATACGCTAATGTTTGAGTAAATAAATTAGTACATATTCCTATTTGAAAAATTAGTATGTTTATTATTTATATTTTTATGATAGATGTATTAAATACTCCTAAAATCAATTATTATTCTCAAAAAGTATAAGCATATTATAATAATTTATGATACTAGAGATATGGTTTGTAAAACTTAATAGCTTGTAGCCTAAAACGATTTTTCTAATTTTAAGTATTTCTTTATTTATTTTGACTCCTAAAAATTTAGTTTACAAAATTTCAAATATATTCCCAAAAAATTGTATAAAATTTTTTCTTTGCAAATACTTTGTCAAATCTTGATCATGACTGACCATATCCATATTTTCTCACGGATTCGGACCCTTCAAGTCAACCATGACTATCGAATAATCGGAACTTGTCGCACCATCACATCACACCAGGCGACACATCATGCAAGATACCTTGCCATTTGCTATTTATTTATTATAGCTCATATTTCATGCATTTACTTATTATTTACTTTCTGTAAAATAAACTGTAATACATGGCATAATTAGATAGAATCTTACTGTCCAGTTCTATTTTCTGCTATGTACTATTTTCTTACACATTAAACTTAGATTTAAGGGACCACCCTTTGTGTGTTGCATTCATGGGCCCTGACACATTTGTAGCACGTTGTTGTGAGTCGCATATAGAACTCGGACATACGTGACTGGCTGGCCACCGGTACATATATGCCGTGCGACAGGATTAACCGCTAATAGAGTTTGCATGATTAGTTTGACTTAGCGGTTAATTGAGGCTCTATGTTGTGGATACAACATATTAGGCATTGGGCAGGGAGGACAATACATTAGCGTATGGGCTACTATGCACTTTACTTGTTGTAACCCGTGAGCTCCACCAGAGACGCGGGTGAGATTACCCATAATTACTGACGGCCACTAACGTTCTGCGCAACATTATGCTCTTACTGATTGGGCCTCTGGTGCCCCGAAGGTGGACCATACAGATCCCATTTTAGCCTGGGCCCATGCATTGGAGGATGTTCTTAAAAACTGCATTCACTTAGAACAGTTAGGCACCCTTATCCGTTAGGTATGAGTAATCTTGATTTGGGTACTTGTATCTGACCGTGGCTTGGAACAGTGACTTGTCGCGGACTAGTTTGTCATATCTTGTCCTTGTTTGGTTGTAGGTGTGGCTTACTGCTTCGATGAGAAGGTACTGAACCTTGTCGTGGTCCGAATACCATATTAGATTTGTTTCTTAAAAAGATACTTCTTCGTGAGTTAGTGTGCTATCTCATGTCCTTGTTTGGTTGGGGGGATGGTACGCTAATTCAATTGTGTGGGTTGGACCATATTATAATCCAATTGACTTATTTATTGAGCAGTTTATATCCAGTATCATGGCATGATATTATGTGTCTTGTTATGTCCCTCTGAGGACCTGGTGATCTCTCCAGGTGTGTGTTCTTGTCTTTCGAAGGTATTCTAGCCGAGATCGTGATCTTCTCCATCCCTTCGAAGATGATATGTCTTGGGTCTTTCTTGCTAACTTTGCTAAATCATTTCATATGTCTTGTACTTCTTTTCTTTTAAATAGTTGGTAGTGGATTTGTCTCCGCCCAACATATTGTATAAACACAAATTATGGTTATTATATGATATCTTTATTTCTTTTATTTTGTGGATGAGATTAGTTAGTTGTGGTTTACTGTATTTACAGCTTACGTATATTTATTATACGGCGGACATATTTACGTTTATAGTCCTACGTATTTTGGGACTGGGCATTACATATTTTTGTGGTGGTCCATACAGGTGAAGGTAAATTGTTTGATTACTTTACCGTACCAAGCAAGCCTGCGAATATGATTAGAGTTTAGGATCTCATCCACATACTTGACCTTCTACCTCGATTCTATTTTTCGAACTCTCACTTGACTCATTGATTGTATCTTGCTTAATCCTTTCTACCATAAATCTTATCTTTCCTTCGTGCTTGATAGGAGTTAGATGAATGACTTGTAGGCCTTATTTGTTCAATTATACTATTAGTTTAACTCTTATAAGTCGGGTAGAATGCCTCACAACCTAGCTTCCCATAATCCTTATGATCCCTATAGGAAGTATAGTTGAATAATAATGGTAGAATACCTAGGCTATAGAGTTTTATAGGTTCATACCCCTCTGGTCGACCAAGGCATTAGACAAGAAGACAGTAGGACAACTGCATAGGCTCGAACACCAGACAAGACTTAGATTCTTAAGGAACTTGAATTTGCTAAATTTACTTCCATCATTATCTTGCGTACTCATGTTTTACCATCTTGACCAATACTGCTATTATAGTCTAGTTTTACGAGCTTGCTTTATTTATCAAGCTCGATCAAGGACATTATTTTGTTGGAGGCCTCCACTAACATATTGTCTAATCTGGACTAGTACATGATGGTCTGATCAACCTAAGTGCACTTGGTTCGCTCTTCTTAATCTACGTGGATTGAGATATAGTTAAATATAATTGCCCTCTAGGACCTCATCCGCGACTGCCTTGACAATTCACTTTTGAATTATTTAGTCGTCTTTGAACCACGTGTTCGTATTTAATAAACACCTTCTCGAACTCTTTATCGTTTTTGTCTTTCACTCATTTTAGAAAGACAAAATGCTCTCTACTTAGGCACGAAGTATTCCCCTAGTTGTATAAACGAGCATAGCTAGACCATCGACCAAGACATGTGACTATTACCTTGCCTTGAGTTACTCGTCCTTTCCTCGACACCACATCTATTCTCATGACCGTATAATCATTTGAAATTGATAAATCGTTAGACTGTTCCTTGATCGTACCCCATCTAGGAGACTATCTTCCCTCTAGAAACTGTGTCCCTAACTCATCTTACTTTGATATACTAAATTCCTTAATTTTATTTCGTGCTTTAACTTAATCTTTTTATTTTTGTGCGTTAACTAGCACCTCATGAACCCCCACTTTCTATTTTGGATCTTTTTGGGGCCCCTCACCGTGACTTTGATATTCGGAGTGTAATACTAGCTATTACCTTCCAACAAATTTTACATACAAGACCTAGACAAGCCCACCTTTGTGTAGGTATATCATGTCCTACTAAAACACGTCTTCTTGTAGTCTATTTTTATGATACGACTTTCGGGTCATAAAAGGCTAAATTATAACCTTTACCATGATACCGATATACCTTCCGACTACAGATAGGGACTCAACCTCGACTCAAAACTTTCGACCCAATATATGTTGTGATTCCTTAAATGCTTAACTTTGTGCTTTATCTTGATTGCTTAAATCTTGTCCATTTATTTTTGTACCTTATCTTGATTTATTTAGATCCATAACATCTTTTGTTCTTTATGCAATATTAGCAACCCTTACTTTTGTAGCACCCATATTCTGAATACGTATTTTGTCAAGCTTGTATGTATTTTAGATCTGTATTTATTTTCTCAGATTTTGGCATGTACTTGTAATTGGCTTGACTTACAGATTTTGGTTCTCGTAGTTGGGTTTTACCTGGCTTGGTTTATTTTGTAGAGGAGAATTGGTTTGATTTGGTTTGGTTTGGTTTAACATGTATTGGAACACCTTAGCCTATGTTCAACCCTCATCACACCACAACCACCCTCATTTAATCCCCACCCACCTTTCTCTCTCCTTTTTATTCTCTTATTTATTTCTCCATCTTCTTCTTCCTTCCTCTACACAACACTCCACCCATAGGCAAGTGCACCTTGCCACCACATGAGAACCACATTTTATTTGTTCATTAGCTAGATTAGGCCATGGTGATCAACATTAGTGCTTGACATTTTGTGATTTGGAGTCTCCATTGTTCTAGATCTAGGTTTTAACTATTTTCGGATTTACATGGTTTTGATCTATTTTAGTTTAGATTTTGTGGGTTTTGATGCTTCCATGTGGAAGAGAATTCAATTTTACTCAAGTTAGACCTTTAAAAATCTAGATTTTGTTTTGATTTGACCAAGATATGAAGATTTGAACTTTGGTGTTCTTGAAGAGTTCCTCTCGGCCTGGAGTAGCAGACTGCAGCCTGCGCTCTTTAGCGCAGTGCTGGACTGCGCATCCTCCTCTCGGCCTGTACTCTTTAGCGCAGCGTCGACCGCGCAGCTTGCCCCATGGTGAACTGCGCTCAACCCCAGCGCAGGGACTCTTGTGCAGTCTGCTCATGCGCAGTCTGCTCATGTGCAATCTGACCCAGGCGCCATCCATCCCTGCGCACTTCACTCATGCACAATCTGACCCCTGCGCTATCTGACCCATGCGCCAACCAGCTCAGCGCGAGCCGACTTCTGCGCAGCTCACTCCTGCACAGTTGGCCCCCTAGCGTACTTGACTCCTGCGCAACCCGACCCCAGGGACCCTTGTGCAATCTGTCCCATTTTATATCCTTACGCCTTTTGTCATGAACTTGATTTTACTTAATATATTTGGAATAACTATTGTACATGGCATGGTATGACAAGGAACTAGCATAACACGACAGTGACCCGTAGTGGTGCACTCCTGACATGACCAACCTGACATGATAGTGGCCCGTCGTAGCACACTCCTGACAAGTACCCTGACATGATTTATTTTGATGCTGTTACGACGGCTAACTTGACTCGTATAATCAACTTGACACCGTGGGTGTTCCTGCTTACTTGCTTGTGCAATCTACTTGTCTTGTCATGCATCATGTCTAGGATGTGACTCCCTGGTTCCCACGGTCAGAGATTCATACTGAATATGGATTAGGCTAATGACTAGATTAAACTATAGTTCATGGAGAATTTCCAGTCACAGGCAATCTCGTTATCTGGGCGCTCTTAATTGGACTTGTAGCTTGCCGACGAGTAGAGCACATTTTCAGCGCACTGTTATGTATTGCACCCTCTAAGTCACCTAAGGGTATATCGTCTCCGGGGCGATGTACCCAACTATACTCTCAACCCGCGAAAGGATAACTGGATGGTCTGCAGGGCTTGGGACTAGGAAATTCTCATTGCATCTTGTTAGTAATTAGGCTTGTGACAACCCTAGTTAGTTAAAGTAGTAAGCCGTAGTAATTGCTTGGTCGCTTGTGAATGGATGATGTCTAGCCCTGTCTAAGTCTTGTCTAGTCCCTGTACCTGGTACTCTTGTACATGCTTGTTTTACTTATCTCTAACAATAAATGGGTAGAGACAGAGTGCTGTTCAGGCGAATGGTTACAACCTCGGTCCTTGTCTGGTTTAAGGGTTGTAACCTGGTTTCCAGAATGGTTCCACGTCCCTAGTCGTTTATTGTCCTGACGTGCTCTTTATTACTTGTACTTTTATTTCATTTCTTATGTTCTGATATGCTGGCTTTTATTCTTATTTCGTGGCCTCCTTTGTGGCACTTGCTCTTTCTGGGGTTTGACCCAGCTGGTTTTGTGTGGCCAGATTTTGGAGCAGCACCCGAGGATCTACCGAACCTCCAGCCCGATGGTGGCGACTAGAAGGAACCCGGGCTACGAGTGGGTTTTCTATTTTGTTTCGCTCACTCTATTGTAAATTTATTCTTTTGAGGCGTTTAGCCGACGAGCACCTGTTAGCTCGATGTACTTTTACTTACTGTCTGCCTACGGGCTGTAAACATGATTAACAAATCCTAGGGTTGATCATGTATGACTTAACTCTTGCTAGTCCTAGCATTTTGTATGACTAGCTTCATGATCATCTGATATGTAATATTTGGGACGCCTTTTATTGTATATTGGTGGTCAAACATCTTGTGATTATATTATTTGCTTGAGATTGAGGCAGTAGGCTTGACCTTAACAGACTGTTGGCTTGTAGTAAACCCTCATATCTAGACAGCCGTGACCGTATAGCGAGATGGACGTCATTTCTATATACATAGCTGGCTATGTTCGCCCCCGCTCTCCAGTATTCTGGTTCTGGGGCGTGACAACTTTTCTCCCTTCCAATTAAATGGCTTCATCCATATTTCATTATGATTCCCCTGTAGTTTAGGCGACCTTGTTCCTTGAATAATTTCCTTGTGCAAAGATGAGTAGTATCATGACACCCTTCAGTTATGCGGGACTAGACTAAAAAAACCGCAAAGGAGATATTAATAGTATGATTGGAACAGGCGATTACAAGGCATATAAATATAGAAAGACTCTAAAATTTTCAATTATGATGATAAAAGATTGTGTTATGAAGATATTATCCAGAAATATTGATGATGATACTTGCCTGGTGGTAGCACGTAGAACCAACAATATCCTGTCAATCGACGAGCCATAAAAGTCAAACTCTCACAACAGTCTCCGGGAGCTGAAATAGATATTATAAACATGTTCAGATTAGTCAAATTAGCTAGGATAGCCTATCCATAAGTCCAATTCTGGACACAGGGGTAAAACGGTAATTTTGGGCCAAAATAATGTCCACCGTTGGACCCGCTTTGCACCAAAAAAGTGTGCCAGTACCAACCGTCTCTAAAGTTATCAAACTATATGTCTAAGAATTTGATTTGACGATACGAACCCAACCATATGTCTAAAGTTTGATTCCGGCGGGCCGTGCACAAATTTGCCCGTTGGATCGGGTCACCGGTTCGCCAAAATAGCGTTCCGGTCGACCTTCTCAGAATCGAACCAAACTTGGCACACAGGACCACAAAAATGATACGGTCCTGTTGGCACAAATTTTGTCTCGAGATGACGAACGTGCACGAAGTAATTGACTAATTTGCAAAGAGGCCGATACAGGATATCTCGACGGATACGCCTCGATTTCGTCGCGCACGCACAACAAAATTGAGTTCCGTCGAATCCCACACGTCGAAAACATCCATACGCGTCTTTCAATGCTCATGCGTTGCGATCAAGTCATCCGGTTTGTCGGGGCGCATGCCGTATCAAAAAATTTCTAACTTTTCGAAAGCAGTTTTTCGTATTTTTCTTCGATTTTCCTAATAATTTATTTCACTGTATAATAAACGAGAATAAAAAGTAATGGTAGGGTTTTAATACCGATTATGTTTTCTATGAGTCTGTTCAAATAGATTCCTAGATTTCTCACTAGATTGACCAAGATCGGCCTTCCAAATTGGTGTTAGGGCAGTCATATACTCTATTCACAAAACAGGTTTTTCTCAACTTCGAGTTGATTTATCGGACAACATGGTGCGTCTAGATACAAAGCGTTTGAAAGGAATTAAAGGTGTATATGTGAAATTTACACTAGAGAAGATTGGTCAAAAAACGATCAATTGATCGTTGCGAAACTTCGCTACGAAGTTGCCCCGGCTGCTCACTGCTGTCCAGGTACCAACGCTGGCTGGCAGCGGCTGCTGTGGTGGCTCGCGGTGGTCGGGGCGGCCAAGCATGGAGGCAGGGGTGTCGGTTGTAGACTGTGTCGAGGGGGGCGCAGGGTCTTAGTTAGGGTTTTCAGGTTTTCCTCTCTTCCTTTCTCGATCTTTCTATATATGCGGGGGCTTGGTTTGTTGGTCCTAGCTCGGGCTAGGCTGGGAAGTTACTGTTCCCGCAAGGGAACAGTAACGAGGGGTTCTTTTTCTTTTGTCTTTTTTTCTATATTTTTGTTTTTATTTTTTCTTTTTCTATTTCTCCCATTACTAAGTCTAAAAATTTATCTAATATTGATTAACTAATTATATACCTATATATATAAGTGTATATTTATAACCTCCCTTATCTAAAGACAATACTAGGATCTTCTAGGATATTTTATATTTATATATATATATATATATATATATATATATATATATATATATATATATATATATATATATATATATATATAAATATATATATATATATATATATATATATATATATATATATATAAATATATATATATAAAAATATATATATATATATAAATATAAATAAATAAATAAATATATATATATATATATATATATATATATATATATATATATATATATATATACACACACAAAAAAAAAAAAAAAAAAAAAAATATATATATATACACACACACACACCCCTTCTATATACACACCCCCCCCCCTTCAAGTATACTTAATCAATTATATATAATATATATACACAATTCAAATTTGTAATAAAATATAGCTAAACTCTAAAATTGTTCTAGAACTAGAGAAATATCTATAATGATTATAACTAGTAGAATCTAAAGCAATAATAAACAATATTCATTCATATGTAAAATATTGTTTTAACTAGCAACAACATATATAATATACATACAGCTACTTTTTGTAAAATACCTACTAGGTCAATAAATAAAATACCATAATACATTCATACAATGCATATCCATATGGACGTCGTTGGATGCATTATAAGACTACACAGGTTTAGGTTTGGTTCAGGTCAAGTCCGGGCAAGGATGGTACAACCGGGTCTCCTAAAATTCGTAATATTAATAAATAAATAAATATTTATTTATAGTGGTTGAGTCGCAACTTTGAACGGTTTTTCTAGTTAGAGTACACATATGGCTCCATCTTTCCTACCATGGCTAAAACACTAAAATCACTTAACTACACTTTTTCGTGCCATGATTTCTCGTCATCTTGTACTCCAAATCTTAACCATGACTAAGCATTCTATCGTAATAACTATTTAATTAAAATATTTATAAAATTCTAATAATCACTATTTAAGTCATTTAAATAAAATAAAAAATTAATTCAAAATTTTGGGAAGAGGGTTTACACGTATCACACATCGTGCCATCTTTCCGCGCGTACCTTTGCGTTGTGCGCTGATTGTGCGCCGCAGCACGTTGTGCGCCGCAGCGCGTTGTGTGCCGCAGCGCATTGTGCGCCATTCGTACGCCTTCACGTTCTGTGCGCCGTTCGCGTGCCACTACGCGTTGTGCACCCTTTGTGCGTTGTCCCTCGTGCGCTTTGTATTTCCATCCGTGCTGCGTGCCTGCACGCCTCACATACCCAAGTGCCCCACGAATTTGAACTATGTGCGTATGTGACCAAAGGACCTATGTGCCTAGTAGCTCTCATATGACTAAGCGACTTGGCTATGTTCCTGACCTGATTACCTGTGCATGTGTTGGTGTATCCTATGTATGTACTGAGGTACAATCTATGTGTACACTGAGGTGCTATCCTACGTGCTAAGCAAATCCTACATGTTATATTTTAGTACATTCAGAGCCTCCAGCACATACCTGATAAACGGTCAGAGGCAATGATATGGTGTTGCTTATTTGATTGATATATTTCACTAAGAATGGATGCATATGTGGGACTCCATGAGCCAGTATGATTCATATTTAGGGTACATGTACTAGGTACGACATCTAAGAGGATAAATATGTGGCCACGATGTTCGAATCCAAGACCAATATAGGGCTTAACTAAGCAAATCAATCTGGTAGATGCATTGGAAAAGGAAAGAATCCCGAGATCGTGTTATACTAGCCACCTCAGGTCCCGCCCTGATGTGTTGGGTTAGCCGCCACGGATATTAATTAATCTGCCTATAGTGGATGACAATATTCGACTCCTATGTGATATGAGTTATATGTTCTATATGATAGTCCTTCAGGGGACCTGTGCATAATCAACGTGCTGTGCGATGTATGATGTATTAGCTAGCCCTGTTGGATACGACATGATCTAAAGCTTGCTATAAATAACATTGTGGGGATAACCCCGCCAAATATAGAAAGCCGTAGGAATGATTGGCCGTCACAAAACGACTTGCTTATTATCTGTATCTTCTGTCAATAGTCGAGGAACATGGACTGTCATTGAGCGTCGTCCAACTCGTGTCCTTGTTTGGTTGTTCCTATCGCGCTATGGCAGGCTATGGACGAAGTTACGACCAGAAGCCCCTAACTTGACCAGGGTTATAGGATGTTTCTTATCTCGGTACAATATCGGCACCGTTTGTCTTTGTTTGGTTGTAATGGTGTCGTATGGTATTGATGATACGTTATAAGCCTATAACTCCTGAGCCAAGTCTTATCATTTATTATTATGCTTGGGTTTGTCTCTCTTATGTGCTCTTTTGTGGTTTATGCTATTCGGGGCTGACCCCGTTAGTTTTATTTGGCCAGATCTCGTAGCACAACCTGAGGATCCGGTATTCTTTTCTGACAGCAATAGTGCATACTAGGAGCATGGCTGTCAGAGGACTCGAGTGGGTTTCTTCTCCACCACTCTAGTATCAACAATTTTGTTCTAGCATTTAGCCACCGGCACCTGTTAACCGGTTATTCTGGATATTTAGTTTCTATGCATAATTGTAATTAAATCAGACTGCAGCTGTATATGATTATGTACTTATGACTCTCTGGACTAGCTGACTTATAAAGCTAGCTCCTTATGATCATTTTTGATAAAGCACTGGAGATGACTTACTATTTTATCATATATATTCATTAATTGTTGTTTCCTTATTTTGAATGATTGAGACATAGAGGTAACGTATGACCTTAGGCGACTTGATTGTAGTATACACCCCCTTGTCTCTTGACAACCGTGACCACTGTGTGACGTCTTCGTACCACATACAGTGTAGCTGGTCATGTCTATCCCCGTATATCGTTACTGAGGCATGGCAAGATTTTAGTGGTGGCCCATGCAGGTCTAATTTTTCACACTTATGGGGTGTTATTATTATAGAAGTCTCAATAAAAAAACACGTTCCCTTTGATGGCTAATTTGAATTGCATCATCGAATCTTGCTCGTCCTGTCATTTGTTATCCTCTATCTTTTCCTATAGGGGTGCTTCTTTCTCAGTAGCTGACGAGACCAACGTGGAAGAACGTCCAGTATTGCATGGCTCGACAGGACAGTAACATGAAGGAATGCCTCCTTCTGGTCAGATTTGGGTATAGATTATATCAGAGCTAGTGGTGCAGCAGGTTCCAGAAACTCCTGCACCACCAGCAGTGCCGACAACGGCGACAGTACCCGAAGCTGCAGCACTCCTGGAGGTTATTCGGGGATTTCTGGTCACTCAACAGCGTCATATGGTAGCCCATCGACAACAATAGACCCAGCAGCAGGAATAGAATATGCTACTGAATCAGGGGTTATAGTTAGACCTTGAGAGGAGTGTCAGGACTGACTCGGGAGTGTCGGGGAGGTTTTGCCAACTTAACCCAAGGTACTTTGACGGATCGAAGGATCCCATTATGGCGGATGCTTAGCTTCAGGATATTGAGGCTATTTTGACAACAGCAAAGGTTCCAGCAGAAGAGACGGTTGACCAGGTCAGATTATTACTTCAGGATCTTGCCCGCGACCGGTGGGCGTCAGAAGAGATAGGAATGAGGCGTCCTGTCCCTTGTGATAGCTTCAGTACCAGGTTCAAGCCCAAGTACTTTGGCATTGTTGCACGATATGAGGTTCAACAGAGGTTTATCAGTCTCAAGCAGGCTGGTAAGACGGCAGATGGATATACAACAAAATTCTCCAGATTGAGCCAGTTTGCACCGACGATGATGGCTACGGAGCCGGAGAAGGCTATGAGGTTCCAGCAGGGACTTCATATGGAGGTTCTATAGCTGGTAGAGGGGCACGACTACCAGACTTTTGATGTAGTCTTAACGACAGCTCGGAGGCCCGAGCTTACCCAATAAAGGTTGGCGACGAGGACTGGTAGCCAGAAGAGGTCTCATACCCAGAGTGGGGGCAGAGGTGCAGCACAAAGAACATCGGCACCAGTACCGGATGTTCGTATTCATGATCAAGGAGCACCATAGTAGCTGGCGGTACCCGCGTTAACAGTGCCAGTTTGGCATCAGCAGTCGAGGAACCAGTAGCAACGCTGGAGGGCACATATGGGATATACTTACTATGGTAAAAGAGGGCACACTAGGGATATGTGCCAAGCAGCTAATGGGTTTAGCATGAGGTATAGTAGACTAGACCATAGGATCGCTAGTTGTCCTATGATACAGAGGCCAAGAGGGTCAGTTTCGTAATTTCTGACATTGCCAGCTCCAAGGGCAACATCGATCAGAGGACCAGCATTGGCAGTGAGGCTATTAGCCCAGCGTCTGCCGATGCAGGCTCAGATGTTTCGACAAGCACAGAATCAGGAAGGCCAGCGAAGGCCGCAGCAGCAGGGTCAAAGAGGACAGCACCAGGGAGCTCAGCATGGCCAGGGTCAAGCATTCACTTTGTCTCTGGAGGAGGCACTAGCATCAGGTGACGTGGTTGCAGGTACTATTTCTGTTACCTCTTTTCTGCAGTAGCATTATTTGATTTGGAGGCTACCCATTCTTTTGTATCAGTACGACACACATTGGATTGGAGTTTGAGGCATTGCTAGAAATGATGAATGTACTCGCTGGTAATAGGCTCGTAGGAGTTAGCAAAGTGTGCTTAACGTGTTCGGTCGTTGTGTGTGGGTATTTATTACCCGCATCTTTGATTGAGTTCCCTATGGGCAACTTTGACATAGTCCTAGGCATGGACTGGTTGAGAGACAATCATACGACGATAGATTATCGAGGAGGTAGGATGTGTTTAATATTCCAGGCATTGAAGAGTTCACCTTTGTGCGATCACTGGAGGATCATTCCAAAGGCATAGTTGCAGTGGCAGTAACAGCAGAGAAGAAGGTTCCGAGGGTGGTCGAAGAGTTTTTTGATGTTTTTCTAGATGATCTTCCGGGTATACCACCAGTGAGAGATGTGGAGTTTTGCATTGAGTTGAATCCTGGAACGAAACCTATATCCAGCAGGTTTAACAGAATGTCAGAGCCAGAGTTGGATAAGCTATATTAGCAGGTGGAAGAATTGAAGGCAAAAAATTTTATTCGAGATAGTGAATCGCCCCGGGGAGCACCGGTGATTCTAGTACCTAAGAAGGATGGAACGACATGGATATGTATTGATTATAGGTAGTTTAATACAGTAATAGTGAAGAACAAGTACCCGCTTTTAAGGATTAATAATTTGTTTGATCAGCTAAGTAGAGCCAGAGTCTTCTCGAAGATTGACCTTCGATCTGGGTATTATCAAGTGAGAGTCCGAGAGCAGGACATACCCAAGACAACATTTAGATTGCGATATGGGCATTATGAGTTTTTGGTGATGCCATTTGAATTAACTAATGCCCCAGCAGTATTCATGGACTTAATAAATCGTATCTTTATGCCATGTTTCGATACGTTTGTGGTAGTATTCATAGCCGACATCCTCATATATTCCAGTAGTAAGGATGAGCGTGAAAAACATCTTCGGACGGTTTTACAGACCTTGGGGGAGCATCAACTTTATACGAAGCTTAGTAAGTACGATTTTTTGTTGGATCGCATATCGCACCTGGGATATTATTTCTGGAGCAGGAGTGTAAGTAGATCTGAAGAAGGTTGAGGCAGTAGAGAATTGGCCAATTTCGAAGATAGTAACAGATGTTCATATTTTCCTAGGACTGGAAGGTTACTACAGGAGGTTCGTGGTAGACTTTGCCAGGATTTCAGTGCCTTTGACGCATTTAATATGTAAGGAGATAGAGTTTGTTTGGTCAGCAGAGTGTCAGGCATCATTTAAAGAATTAAAGAAGAGATTGATCACAGCCCCGATCTTGATGCTTCCCATTGGATCGGAAGGGTTTACAATATATTGTGATGCATCCGAGAGGGGACTCGGGTGCATATTGATGCAACATGAAAGGGTAAAAGCATATACGTCTTGACAGCTTTAGGATCATGAGAAAAACTATCCGACCCACGATTTAGAATTAGCAGCAGTGGTGTTTTGGCTTAAGTTGTAGATGTATTACTTGTATGGGAATCGGGTAGAGATTTACACTAATCATAAGAGCTTAAATTATATATTTACCCAGAGGGACCTGAACATGAGACAGAAAAGATGGTTGGAGTTACTGAAGGATTTCAATATAAATCTTCAGTTTCATCCATGCAAGGTGAATGTGGTAGCAGATGCCTTGAGCATAAGAGGTAGTGCATTCATCTTGACCTCGTAGAGGCATATTTTAGAAGATCTTCAGAAGATGGAAATTGACGTGATCTTGTCGCAGGATACAGAAATTATGG
The DNA here is from genome assembly GCA_029216955.1 of Iris pallida. Lineage (NCBI taxonomy): Eukaryota > Viridiplantae > Streptophyta > Magnoliopsida > Asparagales > Iridaceae > Iris > Iris pallida. Next base: position 1,121,872 of record JANAVB010015599.1, on the reverse strand, counting down.
CCAGTTTATAGATTGAGTCTACTTTGGTAGAGAGGATCAGAGCAACACAGGCAGAGGACCCGCAGATCCATAAGTTTCGATCAGAATGTGAGTCGGATCTCAGGAAGGAGTTAGTAATCCATGAAGATGGTACACTTAGATTTAAAAATAGTCTGTGTATTCCAAGTAGAGACCTTCGACAGGAAGTTATGGCAAAGGCTCATAGTTCTCCTTATTCCATTCATCCTGGAGGAACAAAGATATATCAGGATATAAAGCAACACTTTTGGTGGAATGGCATGATGAAGGAGATAGCGAGATTTGTTTTCAGATGTTTAGTATGTCAGCGAGTGAAGGAAGAGCAACAGAGGCTACCAAGATTGTTACAGCTACTTCCTATCCTGGAGTGGAAGTAGAAGCACATCACGATAGATTTTGTGACCGGTTTACCTAGATCTTCGATTAGTCGAAATACAGTTTGGGTGGTAGTGGATCGGCTCACGAAGGTTGCTTATTTTTTTTCTTTTCAGAGTAGGACAGTCTATAGAATAGTTAGCAAAAATGTATACAAAGTAGATAGTGAGGCAGCATGGTGTTCTAGTTAGCATATTATCAGATTGAGACACACGGTTCACCTCTCACTTTTGGCGGAGCTTACATCGAATTTTGGGTACCAAGTTGAGATTCAGTACAGCTTACCATCCGTAGACAGACAGACAGTTAGAGACAACCATTCAGACATTGGAAGATATATTGCTAGCTTATACCTTAGACTTCGACGGATCTTGGGAAGATCATCTTCATTTGGTAGAGTTTTCCTACAATAACAGTTATAAGACAAGTATTCAGATGGCTCCATTTGAGGCACTATATAGGAGGAAGTGTAGATCTCCTCTAGCATGGGACGACGTAGGAGAACGAAAATTATTGGGATCAGAGATGATCAAGCAGACAGTGGAGATAGTGAAGTTGATCAGAGAATGACTACGAGTTGCACAAGACAGACACTGTCATTGGACAGATCAACATCGTAGGCCTCTAGAGTTTGGAGTTGGCGACCAAGTGTTCATGTGGATTTCGCCTACTCGGGGTGTCATGAGATTTGGATCTCGAGGAAAGCTTAGTCCGAGATATGTTGGTCCATTTGATGTTCTCGCTCGGGTAGGCGATGTTACTTATCGTCTTGCCCTTCTGCCTTCTCTACATGATGTACATAATATGTTTTATGCATCTCAGTTGCGTAGGTATGTCCCAGATTCAAGTCATGCTCTCGATCATTCTGAGCTGGTCATTGGTACCGACCTGACTTACGAGGAACAACCGGTATCCATTTCGGACCGACGAGAGAAGGTTCTCAAGAACTGGACTATTAGTCTTGTCCGTGTCGCTTGGGTCCATCACTCACCGGGAGAGTTGAAATAGGCGCACGAGGACGAGATTAGATCTCGATATTCGCACTTGTTCGATTCAGAAGGTATATTTATTCTTATGCCTTCGTAATCTGTTTCCATGCTTGATTTTCACCTACTAGAGTGGATGACTGTTCTCTAAATGCTTGCTAGAATCGATAGGGTTGCATGTGTAATTATTGCTTTAATTAGTTTCTTGCTTGCCCTGATTTCTCTATCCTGTCTTGGCTGAAATTTCAAGAACGAAATTTTTCTAAGGAGGGTAGAGATGTCACTCCCCGTTTTCGATATACGTATTTGTTACATGTTTTTCGTATATGGTATCTGGTATCTGTACACTTGTACCTGTGATCCTTTATTTTGTACCTTGTCATGGTATAGAATAATATCTCGTCATGGAGTAGTGTGCCATCCCTTATTCTTGTTTGGTTGATAGAATTTCTGAACTGTGTTGTGTTCAGGGGTTTTGTTTAATTAATTAATTTATTAGTTGTAGCATGCAGCATTTAACATGTCATATTAGTCACATGGTTAGGGCATGCTAGGATTAAGGTTTTTTACGAGCCAACCCACCCACATAAATATTCTTTTCCTCTCTCTCCTCTCGTTAACCATCATTCATTTTCCTTAACAACTTTTAGGCAAGTACACCTTGCTCAAATGGAGAGATTTTATGCATTTCTATTTTTTAATTTTTTTTCTTTTGATATTATTAGTCTAGATTGCTCCTGTAGGAGCATGAAAAATATTGCTTTTAGTCCCACATCGGAAAGGAGAAGAAGAAAGGGCTCACTCCATTCTATAAATAGAGCCCCTTTACCTCCTTTGAAAAGGGTACCAACTTCTCTTCCCTCCTTCCAAACTTGGACTCTTCCTATTACGCACCTTCGGGTGCTAAGTAGAAGAAGTCTAGGGCAGCGCGGGCTCATCGGGCTCAGTCAGCTGTCCCAAACTCTGACCATCAAGAGCGTCCCGCTAAGCAGGCCTCTGATGGAAAGTTGTACAGAGCCGCCCGTGTCCAGCCCCCGGCGGCAAATGGACAGAGTGGTTCTCAAGAGTCTCCCAACAAAGATCGAGGGGCAAGTGTTTCTATTAGCCCCACATCAGGGAGCAAACATGATACCTACGCACTCGTGTGTTCGGAATACCCGGGCCCACAAAGCGAGTGCACGGGCTGATCGAGACATTCCTCATGCGAGTCATGAGACGTCCTTCATGCGGCTCGGTCATGAGACATTCCTCACGCGGCTCGGTCATGAGACATCCTTCATACGGCTCGGTCATGAGACATTCCTCATGCTGCTCGATCATGAGACGTCCTTCATGCGGCTCGGTCATGAGACATTCCTCATGCGGCTCGGTCATGAGACGTCCTTCATGCGGCTCGGTCATGAGACGTCCTGAGACATTCTTCATGCGGCACAGAACCCAGGAAGCTTCATGCGGCTCAAAATCAGACGAGCTTCATGCGGCTAAAAAGTATCAGGCGGCTCAAAAGTCACCAACATGGACATGCGGCTCAAACAAATAGGCAGCTCGAGTGGACTCCATGCGGCCCGCAGAGGGAAACCACGTGTCTTTTTAGAACGGCTGTACCCAGCGTCATTCAAACACAATTAATGCTCTGACAACTGATAGCTCTGACGGCTGTCAGTCCTGACATAAAGTCGTCATAATGACTGACACAAAAAAGCACTGTCGTCCTAGGAAATGAGGAAAATCTTCACAAATGTGGAGCTGTCCACCAAACTTCGAGGCAAATCTATGCGGCCAGACTAAACAAAGTCCATACGGCCAGAACAGAGAGACCCATACGGCTCGATCATGAAGACTCTCATGCGGCTCGACCATGAAGACCCCCATGCGGCTCGGTCATGAATATATTCATGCGGCTCGGTCATGACAACCTTCATGCGGTTCGAAGTACAGAGACTCTTCATGCGGCTCGGTCATGAACTCTTTCATGCGGCTCGGTCATCAACCCTCATGCGGCCCAAACATCGACACTCCTGATGCGGCTCAACATTGACGACGGGACACGTGTCCTAAAGTCAATCAAATCTTGGGCCAAATCTCAATAATCTGGGACACGTGGCAGAAGAATGAATCAAATTTATTCATTAAGATTCGCAGATGTCAGCAAATCATCATGACGAAGATTTATTGCAATCAGCATTAATTATTGATGGGATTTGGCATAATCCGTGTTAATGGCCCAGATCCTTCACGCTTAAAGCTAATGGTCCAGATTGATTAAGCATCAGGCCGCCGTCACTTTGAGAATGGGTAATCATCCAAACCCTAATGATGCCCCCACTATTATAAATAGCAAGGTGCCATTCCCTTGTAAAGATATACACGATCAGAAGGAGATAGACAAAGAGAGCTTCCCCCTAATAATCAGAGAGAAAATACACAGAGAAAGAGAGAAGTCAGAAGAGCAACACGAGGAGAGCAAGAAGAGCATTTCTTCGTCAACGTCAACCATCTCTTCACAGGAGCCAAGGTTGCATACCGATCGTCCAATGAGTAAGGCAGGGCTACCGTCGCCTTCCCGAGCCTCTATCGTCACCCCCCAGAATCTAAAATAAACAATTATACTTAGATGCTGTACCTAGGTTTTCGTCCTTAGGCTTTCTTTGTACAAGCGAGTTTGTATTGTGAGTTTAAGTTCAGTCCTCCCATAAAACTGTTCTGTACTTTTACAATCAATGGCAAACACGATGGCGACTCTGCTGGGGACAAACTTCTCCACGGCTGAAGAGTTGGTGACGCAATCGGATGTAGCCAAGCTTGGCTCCACGCAACAGAAGATGGCCGCCCGGTTCGACCAACAGGCATTCGAAGAAATGCTCTCCGACAAGAGCGCTGGCCCGGTCCAGAAACGAGCCCGCACAAAGAAGGCCCGCAAGGAGTGGAGGCCCCGATCCTTCGTTCCTACTGAAGCTCTTGCAGAAATACCCTCTGTTGCTCAAAACGGAGAAGAAGACTCTCCCACGGCCCCACTTCAGATCATAGACGACTCTGCTGTCCCCAAGTCCGGCAGAAGAAAACACTATGATGCTGGACTTGCAGGGGCAAAGAGGAACTCTATGCGATCCGAGCCGCATAAGGGTATTAGCCGCAGGAAGAAAGCTCATGCGGCTACATCCGCCGGCCGCATAAAGAAAATTCATGCGGCCACATCTGTCAGCCGCATAGCTTATGCGGCTACAGTTGCCAACCACATGGATGAAACTCATACGACAAAGAAAGTCAATCGCTTGTAGAAAACCCATGCGGCCACAATTGCCAACCACATACGGCCAGCCTGCACGATCGTGACTCCTAGCCGCATAAAAACAACTCATCCAATGGCAGAAGACAACCGCATCCAGACAGCCTGTACGGTACCCAATTCTAGCCGCATAGCGTCCGTTCTACGCTTCTCTCGATCAGTCTTCGACCGTCTCTCATGCGGTCCTGACCCTGATGGTTCTCTGGATGATAAGCCAGACTCCGTGGTATTCAACTTGGACTCCTCCTATTACGCACCCGCAAGTGCTAAAAGGAGGAAGTCTAGGGCAGCGCAGGCTCACCAAGCCCAGTCAGCTGTCCCAACCTCTAACTATCGGGGCGTCCCGTTGATTATCACACGGGCCTCTGATGGGAAGTTGTATAGAACTGCTCGAGTCTAGCCCCCGGCGGCAAAAGGACAAAGTTGTTCCTCTGACCTGCGTGAGACGATCCTCCATAAGCGCAAGGAAAGAAAAGGAGCCTCGGCGTGTAAAGAGTCCTCGCTTGGACATTACTATACCCAAATCATCGTCAACTGCTGTTGCAACAATGGGGCAGTGACGAAAGATCGGCAGTCAGTCTTCCAAAGACTACAGCGTCCAAGCTTAGAAGACGAGGCGCCTCCTGTTGTCTCATGCAATTCCACTCAGAAAGTCCCCGCCGAGGGGAGAGGAAAAAAGGCAAGCATTTCCACCCCGAAGACCTCAACCACTACAGCTAAAAAACTGTCGTCTAAACGGTTGTCCTCTACCAGAGTATTCCAACACACCCGTTCAAAGACGAAATCTGCTGCAGTGAGAAATTCATCATCCACATCGCTGGGGGTCGTAGGAACTGGGGGTAGCACTCCTCCGAACATACACAACAATCCGATGTTTCAAGGAGCCGAGCCCGGGGAAACAACTCTCCCATCAGGTACAATAAACGCTGATGTCCCCGAGGACATCCATGGCTCTCAAGACGAAGCAAGCTCCGAGGCTGGGGATACCGTTCCCTCCAAGTCCGAGCCCGAAGAGAACATTCCCACCTACCCCGATGACTTTTCGGTGCATGGGTACGACTCGGAGGGCACATCCTCCACCGTTCCTTCCATCACTCCTCATGTAAGGACGGTGTTCATGACGGACAACAACCAAGGTGGTTCCAGCGATCGCCAGCGCATTGACACTTTGGAGGCTATACTGCAGGCCTTGGTCAAGTCTGTAGATAAAATCAAAGCCGCTCTTCCAACTCTGCAAGGAGGAACGCCTGGCCAAACGAGTACGGGTCCCGCGGTCAATGCGGACTCAAACTCAGCAGTACCAAACTCGGGCAATAATCCTCCCGAAATAACATCCCCTACCGCAACAGATGAGGCCCGAGAAGTAAGAAGAGAGGTCCAGGAGCTCCGAGCCATGTTCCATGCCCGAGAAAATGCTCAAGACCTCAGAATGCGGCAACTATACCCTGCCGAATGGAGGGATGTCCCATTCCCACCAAAATATAAGCCGTTCAATATCAACCCATATGATGGCAAGACCTCAGCAAGTTGATACATCACTTACTTCGAGGTCACTACCGACCATCTGCCCCATGATGATGCTATCCTCACGCGATTATTCATTAGGGCATTGGAAGGAGTCGCTTTCTACTGGTATCGCAATCTGTCGGACAACTGCATCCACTCCTTCGCCGGCTTCAAACGCCTGTTCGTGGAGAGATTCTACGAAGTAGGGCAGGACGTCACCATGTCCACCCTCATGGACGTCGTCCAAGGGGAGAAAGAGTTGACAAGGAACTATATTGAGCGGTTCCGCCAAACCGCCATGAAGCTGCCCTCCGGGAATCCAGATTCCTCTTTGATTGAAATTCGCCAAAAGAGACTGCTTCCAACGATCAGTCTCTGGATGGGCGAAAGTCAATTCAAAGATTGGAAGACGTTCATCGTCAGCGCCACAAGCGCCGAAGAACGACTGAAGAAGGCTCGCCAACTGGGATTGCACATCTCGGAAGGAGAAAACAAGGGCAAGCGTCCCAACAACGATAATGGGGGTAGCCCCTCCAACAATCGGAACAGCAAGGGAAAGCAGGCTATGGTGGCCGATACAGCACAAAAACCTGAGCCGAAGCCCGCAGACAAACAATGGCCGCAAATCACTTACTCCTTCGAAGACAGTCACGTCAAGCCCATCTTGGACATGCTCATACAAGGGGACAGAATTCAGCTTCCTCCACCAAGATGGGAACCGCGGCCGACAGAGATGGAGAATCCAAAGTACTGCCATTATCATCGCTATGTTCATCATGCTACACACGATTGCTACCAGCTGAAACGGTACATCCAGAAACTAATCGATTCGAACGCTCTGGCCATCGATTTCGAAGAGGTAACCGTGGCGGCCAATATGGTGTCCGTACAATTCGGCAGCTTCCCGCCGACGGAGACTCAAGACGGGGTGGTCCCCGTCCCTCTAGCGATAATGGAGATTACCAATCTTCTACCTTCCCGAGATCAGGCTGTCGGTCTAGTGCCCTCACCACATCACGAGGGGAGGTCATGTGGATCCATCCAGACTTGGTGTCAGAAGTGACTCGGCCCACACCCTCTTCCACCAACAAAAAGAAAAGTGGAAAGGTCAGGACCTGCCACACAATCTCGGCAGACAACGAGGAAGCTACAGCCGTCGTCACGCGGTCCGGAGCACAATCCCAACCTGTGGTTGACAATCCAGTCGAAAATCATCAATCCACTACAACTGATGCTCCGGGACCGGCTCAGCCTTCGACGACCGACAAGCCTAGGCCGATGGAGACTCGCTTCGACAAATCCCTCCAAAAAGAGGCAGCCCAAGGGCTAGAGAGGCCCTACAACTTTGACATCTTAGCACAATTGGCTAGCACACCGGCCAAGTTGTCACTGTACGAACTCCTAAGGCTCTCCAAGGACGTTCGTATTGCATTAAGCGAAGCACTCCAAAATGCCGATGTCTATCTGGCTCAATCCAACCTCACCGGGGAGGACTCACCCGTGGATCTCCAAAACAGTGCCTGCACGGGAGCAATGCCCAACATCGTCTTCACTCCGCAGGACATGCTCATCAAAACCAACCTACACGATCGCCCGCTATACTACACGGGATACATCGGCGACGTGAAGGTGGATCGGATGCACATAGATCCTAGCTCTTCCATAAGCATCATCCCGAAGGGTCTGCTACATCATCTCCGCATCCCAATGCATCACCTGACGCCTACAAGCACCGCCATCAGCGGTTTCAATTCGGACAGGAGCTACCCTATTGGGAAGATTCGTCTGAAGTGTCAAATTGGCGACCTCCAATCCGAAGTCACCTGCTACGTCATAGATGCAGACACTTCTTACAACATCCTCTTGGGGCGCCCATGGATATACGATTATATGATCGTACCTTCCATGCTACACCAGTGCTTCAAATATGTCGACAAACACGGCTTTGTGAAGACGGAATCTGCTGACATCGATCCCTTCAAAGGGGTTGAATCTTACTACTCGGATTCCTGCCTATACAAAAAGTCAAAGAGGCACCTTGATGAAGGAAATGAACAAGCTGGTACCGAAACGGCCACGGGATCAGAAGGACCTCTGACGATTCACCTCCAAGCTCGCAAATCGGGTAAGTCCGTACCCCTTACTGCCACTCTGCGGAAGGACGCGATCAGCCTCTCGGCACAGGAAGAGCAGATGATAATCCGGCTGCCAAGGTCCGGCCAAGTGTCGAGACCCACAACGGGGCCACTGACAGTCAGACTGCCGAGAGTCGGTCAACCCCAAACGGAGAAGCTCAATCCCTCCGATAGGCCACTGACGATACGCCTTCCCAAGAAGGGTCGTCACCCTGATGTAAGGTCTGACACTTCTAGCGAACCAGCCACTCCTCGCTCCACATCAAGTGCCAAACTGGGGGTCGCTAGTCTGCCAACAACTCTACGCTCTGTTCCATCAACTGAACCACTGACAATCAAGCTTCCCAGGACATCCTCTCAGTCTTCATTCACACAGGGGGTAGCCGAAGAGGAACCAGAGTTAGCCAAGTACGTGGCCGCCCACACTGATATTCCCTCCGCAGATGATGTAATCCCCCTAGGAAAGATACCTTACTTCATCAATAAAGGGTTATCTTTGAACTACACCGAGCTCAATAAGCTATGTACAATGTATGCTATAGAACACGGTATAGGCACTCACCTACACACACAAGTGACAAATGTGTACACCGCGATCCAGCTTACTCCAGTAGAAGACGCTTACCGAATAATCGAGGGAGGGAATCATCCGATCATCTTCGGCCGGACGAACAACCCGCATCCCCTCACCATAGAGGAAGCCGACCTCGGGACAGATGCCGGAAGACTGCCTCTGTATCTCTATAGCCCCCAATCCAAATATCTCATGCAGAAACAGGGGTATGATCTGAAGACGACGCCAGGTTTAAACTACGGCACTGGACGACGATTACCTTTGAAGCCACCAGTCCCGGCGGGCAAACTACGAGACTACTATAGCAAAACTCGATACGGGTTGGGGTATGTAACGCCTACTACAACCCGTGAGAGTTCAGATGAAGAATGCGACTGGCAGTCACATTCAACCGGGTCACCAACTTCGGACTCGGATACCAGCATCGGAGATGTGTTCAGACAAGTCATGACAGTCAATATGGCATTCGTCGACGCTTACGAAGAAGACGAAGACATCCCCGAAATCCTTGAGCTAGAGCCATGGGCCCAGCAATTGGACGCACAATAGGAAAAGCGGTTCAAACTGAGAGAACCTCCTACTGAAGATGAGGTTATACAAGTTGACCTCGGCAGCGAATCTTCTCCAAAACCAATCTTCGTCAGTAAAAGCCTAGCAGACGAAGAACGGGAGTCGCTGCTAGAACTTGTCAGAGAATACATTGATGTGTTCGCCTGGAGCTATGAAGACATGCCAGGGTTAAATCCCGACATTGCTCTTCACAAACTCAACATTCGGCCAGATGCGAAGCCAGTCAAGCAACAACAGCGACGCTTTTGCCCAGGCATCATGGATGCGATCGAAGTCGAAGTCAACAAATTGATAGCCAGCGGCTTCATTCATGAGGAGCAACATCCAGACTAGGTCGCCAATATAGTACCCGTTCTGAAGAAGAATGGGAAGATTCGAATCTGCATCGACTTCCGTAATCTGAACGAGGCATGCCCTAAAGATGAATTCTCCCTTCCTATCACAGACATCATGATCGACAATACCTGCAGCTTTGAACGTATGTCATTCATGGATGGCTTCTCGGGGTACAACCAAATCAAAATGTCTCCTGATGACGAAAAGCATACATCATTCCGAACGCCAATTGGCACGTACTGCTACACAGTCATGCCTTTCGGTTTGAAGAATGCCGGCGCCACCTATCAAAGAGCCATGAGCATCATCTTCAGAGACCACTTACGCAAGACAGTGGAGTGCTACGTTGACGATATAGCCGTTAAGAGCCGCTGCAAAGGAGACCATCTGCAGGATCTAAGGACGGTATTCGACCTAATGCGAGCGCATAATTTGAAAATGAACCCTACGAAGTCCTTTCTGGGCGTATCCAGCGGGAAGTTCTTAGGCTTCATCATCACTGCAAAGGGTATCCATGTAGACCCTGAGAAGACAAAAGCAATCATGGTGATGGGTCCCCCGAGAAATCTCCGCGAACTCAGAGGCCTCCAAGGGAGGCTAGCCTACATCAGGAGGTTCATTTCCAACGTCTCCGGGCGATGTCGACCGTTCACGCACCTCATGAAGAAAGGAGTCTCATTCGTATGGGACGAGGAATGTCAGCGTGCTTTCGACAGCATCAAAGAATATTTGTCAAATCCTCCAGTTTTGGTGGCCCCGGTTCCTGGAAAACCATTCATGCTCTATGTACGAGCAATGGAACACTCCTTCGGGGCTCTGCTGGCACAGAACAACGATGCAGGCCATGAACAGGCCATATATTATCTCAGCCGAATGATGATTGAACCAGAGTACCGATACACCGCTGTAGAGAAGGAATACTTCGCCCTGGTGTTTGCCATTCAGAAAATGCGACACTATGTCACCGGATAAACGATACATGTGATCTCACGAGTCAACCCTCTCAGGGTCCTCATGACTAAACCAGGGGCACTCAGCTCTCGCCTCGCTACATGGGCAATACTGCTGTCCCCTTATCATATGATCTTCGTCCCCCAAAATGCAGTCAAAGGTCAAGCCCTGGCAGACTTCTTAGCAGCCCACCCAGGCTCGGAGTCCTCCAGGATATATGAAGAGATCCCAGATGAGGTCGCCGACTTGCATGCAATCTCTCACGATAATATATGGCGAATGTTCTTCGACGGTGCTTCAAGGACCGGACCTAAAGGCAATATAGTCGTCGGAGTCGGGGTAGTGCTGATCTTCCCTTCCGAATTGGTGATTAACCGCGCTTACTCTCTCACAGAGCCCTGCTCTAACAATGTGGCCGAGTACAACGCTTTGGTCATTGGCCTCCAACTTGTAAGAGAGCTGGGGGTAGAATATCTTGAAGCATACGGCAATTCTCAGTTAATCGTCAATCAGATCCGGGGCTCATACGAAGTCCGCCATGAAGACATGATCCCCTATCACCAAATAGCGATCGATGTCATCTCGTCATTTGAGGGGTTCTTCATCGAGCATGTCCCCAGTCTCCGAAATATTAAAGCCGATGCCCTAGCTGGTCTTACCGCTTCCCTAGCAGTTCTGAACTATGATCGCCAATCAGTGGATGTGATAGGCCATGAACTGGTCTGTCCCAAGAACAATATGCAATTTGTGGCGAGTTATTCTGCCCACACGATCGATGATGTCCCAGATTGGAGACAACCATTCATCGACTTTGCCATCTACGACATCCTGCCCGAGAACCCAAAGGAAGCTATTTCCATCAGACGGCGTTCTCTCAGATTCTTTTACGATACAGAGACAAAAATGATGTATCGCCGCTCCTACGACGGATTACTGCTTCGGTGTCTGTCAAACGCAGCAGCCAAAGAAGCCGTACGAGAAGCTCATAACGGTGTCTGCGGGGCCCACCAGCCCGGCCCAAAATTGCAAGACCGCCTTCGCCGAATGGGCTACTATTGGCCCACAATGGTGGCAGATGCGATAGATTATGCTAAAAAATGCAAAGCCTGCTAAGTCCACGCGGACTTCATTCACCAACCGTTCGAGTTTCTACATCCAACAGTGGCGTCCTGGCCATTCGAAGCATGGGGAATGGACATCATTGGTCCAATCACCCCACCTTCCTCCCGAGGACATCACTTCATACTTGTGATCAGTGATTACTTCTCCAAGTGGGCGGAAGCTGTCCCACTCGCAGAAGTCAAGACTTCAAACGTGATCAGTTTCCTTAAGCATCACGTTATCTACTGCTTTGGACTGCCCCGAAGGATCATCCATGATAATGGTCCGCAGTTTGCAAGCCACGCTCTCTATCGGTTCTGCGATAAGTACCGTATTCAGAATGTCGCTTCGACACCATACAACCCGACAGCAAACGAGTTGGCAGAGGCATTCAACAAAACAATCATCAAACTCCTCAAGAAATTTGTCTCCTCCAACAAATACGACTGGAACGAGAAGCTCGGTGAATGCTTATGGGCTTATCGTACCACAGTTCGAACAGCCACCGGGAATATACTATTCTTCCTGGTGTACGGGAGTGAAGCAGTCCTCCCATTGGAGACTCAGATCCCCTTACTATGCGTCGCCCTCATGCATCAATTGACGACAGACGAAAACCACCATCGTCGACTACAGGAATTAGAGACACTAGATAAAAAGCGCCTCTTGGCTCAGCAACGAATTGAGCTATACCAAGCACGCATCTATGGAGCCTTCAACAAGAAGGTAAAAATCAGAACATTCAAGGTGGACGATCTCGTCCTGGCAGTCCGGAGGCCGATGGTCATGACTCACAAGACCACCGGCAAATTCTAGCCAAAGTGGGAAGGCCCATTTATCATTGAGACGGTATTCTCCAACGGTGCTTACCGCCTCACAAAACAAAACGGAGACTTGCTCATGTTGCCCGTCAACGGTAAGTTCCTGAAGAAATATTTTGTCTAAACGACATTCTCTCCAAGATCTTCGAGTCATGTACCCGCTGGTACTGCTGAACTCACATCCACAACATTTCAGAGTATTGAGTCATGTACCCGCTGGTGCCGCTAAACTCACATCCATAATATTTTAGATTATCGAGTCATGTACCCGCTGGTACCGCTGAACTCACATCCACAATATTTCAGATTATCGAGTCATGTACCCGCTGGTGCCACTGAACTCACACTTTCTCAATATTCTAAATTACCGAGTTATGTACCCGCTGGTACCTCTGAACTCACATTCCGGTCACTCTTTCAGATAGTAAGTCACGTATGATTATACCTCTGAACTTTCTTCCTGGAAGAGATCCTCCCTCATGATCCACTACCCGCGCTCCCAGTGCATAAAAAGGGTAATCGATCCACAAATTTTCGAAACTGCCATGTCCTCATTACCTCTGAGTCGTTTTCACTTCCACCAAAAACAAACTACCCCCTCGCATAGAACTTCCATGTTCTCCTACCTCTGAGTCGTTCTATGTATCCCCTCTTCATTGAGCCCACTCCTGCCATGTCCTCATTTCCTCTGAGTGGGAAGGCTCCGTCGAAGAAGCCTTCATGCTTGCTATGTCCGTATTACCTCTGAGTAAGTATGTCGGTTCCCTGTCAACTTATTATCTGTACCCACAACCGGAGTACGACAAGGATAATAGGTCCACAAATATCCTCCGTTGAGTCCACTCCTGCCATGTCCTCATTACCTCTGAGTAGGAAGACTCCACGGTAAAACCCTCATACTTACCATGTTTTCATTACCTCTGAGTAAGTATGTTGGTTCTCTCTCGTCTTATTATCCGTATCCCGAACCAGGGTACACCAAGGATAGTAGGGCAACAAATATCCTCCATTGAGTCCACTTCTTCCATGTCCTCATTACCTCTGAGTAGGACGACTCCACGGTAAAACCCTCATACTTGCCATGTCCTCATTACCTCTGAGTAAGTATGTTGGTTCTCTCTTGTCTTATTATCCATATCCTGAACCAGGGTACGCCAAGAATAATAGGTCCACAAATGTCCTCTGTTGACCACCAATATCCTCCGCTGAGTCCACTCCTGCCATGTCCTCATTACCTCTGAGCAGGAAGATTCTATGGTAAAACCCTCATACTTGCCATGTCCTCATTACCTCTGAGTAAGTATGTTGGTTCCCTTTCATCCTATTATCCGTATCCTAAGCCAGGGTACGCCAAGGATAATAGGCCCACAAATGTCTTCCGATGACCACAAACGTCCTCTGTTGACTACAATGTCCTCTGTTGACCACAAATGTCCTCTGTTGACCAAATGTCCTCTGATGACCACAAATGTCCTCAGTCGACCACAGATGCTGTACTGGGTCTCCAGTACATGCCCATCCCTTCCCTATCATACCTAGGAGCCCAGTTGCTCCCTGGCATTCTCTCGAATACCAAAAACTTTTATAGCTGTCTTATCGCGAAGTTGTTCTAGGTATTCCTCTCCGAAACTTGTTACTCGTACCTAAAACCAAGGTACGCCCAGGGTAACAGGTCCACAAATAATCCCCCAGTAGGTCCAATTCTATAAGAAAGAGAAGATGAGTTGAAACATGCTCATTTATTCAAAGTTCAAAGTACTACATCATCGGGGATCACATCCCCTGACAAAAAGAAAAGAAAAATAGTAAAAGAAAACAGAAAACTGTTCACTGCTCCATGGCATTCTTTTGCCCGATACCAAGAACCTCCATATCCGCCTTACCGCGGAGTTGTCCTAGGTATCCCTATCAAACTTATTATCCGTACCTAAAACCAAGGTATGCCAAGGATAATAGGCCCACAAATGTCCTCTGCTGACCACAAATGCCATACTAGGTCCCTTAGTACATCCACATCTTTCCTCATCATCACATGCTTTCGGAGCCCAGCTGTTCCATAGCATTCTTTCACCCAATGCAGAGAACTTCCACGTTGATAGCACCTCTGTGTTGTTCTATGTATCCTCATTCGCGTTCACTCCTACCATGTCCATATCACCTCTGAGTAGGAAAGCTCTACCATCAACCTTATATTTACCACGTCCATACCACCTCTGAGTAAATATGATGGTTCCCTCTCTCAACTTATTATCCATACCTAAAACCAAGGTACGTCAAGGATGATAAGTCCACATAAAATCCCCAGTAGAAGTACCCAAACCTATCACGTCCATGCTACCTCTGATTGGATTGCCAAACCTAAACAAATCTACTTTCCATGCTTCTTATTCAAAGTGTTCCAAATTTACAATTAGAAAACTTTGAAGGGGGTCCTGTAGAAGCATAGAAAATATTGCTTTTAGTCCCACATCGGAAAGGAGAAGAAGAAAGGGCTCACTCTATTCTATAAATAGAGCCCATTTACCTCCTTTGAAAAGGGTACCAACTTCTCTTCCCTTCTTCCAAACTTGGACTCTTCCTATTATGCACCTTCGGGTGCTAAGTAGAAGAAGTCTAGGGCAGCGCGGGCTCATCGGACTCAGTCAGCTGTCCCAACCTCTGACCATCAAGAGCGTCCCGCTAAGCGGGCCTCTGATGGAAAGTTGTACAGAGCCGCCCGTGTCTAGCCCCCGGCGGCAAATGGACAGAGTGATTCTCAAGAGTCTCCCAACAAAGATCGAGGGGCAAGTATTTCTATTAGCCCTACATCAGGGAGCAAACATGATACCTATGCACTCGTGTGTTCGGGATACCCGGGCCCACAAAGCGAGTGCACGGACTGATCGAGACATTCCTCATGCGAGTCATGAGACATCCTTCATGCGGCTCGGTCATGAGATATTCCTCATGTGGCTCGGTCATGAGACGTCCTTCATACGGCTCGGTCATGAGACATTCCTCATGCGGCTCGGTTATGAGACGTCCTTCATGCGGCTCGGTCATGAGACATTCCTCATGCGGCTTGGTCATGAGACGTCCTTCATGTGGCTCGGTCATGAGACATTCCTCATGCGGCTCGGTCATGAGACGTCCTGAGACATTCTTCATGCGGCACAGAACCCAGGAAGCTTCATGCGGCTCAAAATCAGACGACCTTCATGCGGCTAAAGAGTATCAGGCGGCTCAAAAGTCACCAACATGGACATGCGGCTCAAACAAATAGGCATCTCGAGTGGACTCCATGCGGCCCGCAGAGGGAAACCACGTATCTTTTTAGAACGGCTGTACCCAGCGTCATTCAAACACAATTAATGCTCTGACAACTGATAGCACTGACGGCTGTCAGTCCTGACGTAAAGTCGTCATAATGATTGACACGAAAAAGCACTATCGTCCTAGGAAATGAGGAAAATCTTCACAAATGTGGAGCTGTCCACCAAACTTCGAGGCAAATCTATGCGGCCAGACTAAACAAAGTCCATGCGGCCAGAACAGAGAGACCCATGCGGCTCGGTCATGAAGACTCTCATGCGGCTCGACCATGAAGACCCCCATGCGGCTCGGTCATGAATATATTCATGCGGCTCGGTCATGACAACCTTCATGCGGTTCGAAGTACAGAGACTCTTCATGCGGCTCGGTCATGAACTCTTTCATGCGGCTCGGTCATCAACCCTCATGCGGCCCAAACATCGACACTCCTCATGCGGCTCAACATTGACGACGGAACACGTGTCCTAAAGTCAATCAAATCTTGGGCCAAATCCCAATAATCTGGGACACGTGGCAGAAGAATGAATCAAATTTATTCATTAAGATTCGCAGATGTCAGCAAATCATTATGACGAAGATTTATTACAATCAGCATTAATTGTTGATGGGATTTGGCATAATCCGTATTAATGGCCCAGATCCTTCACGCTTAAAGCTAATGGTCCAGATTGATTAAGCATCAGGCCGCCGTCACTTTGAGAATGGGTAATCATCCAAACCCTAATGATGCCTCCACTATTATAAATAGCAAGGTGTCATTCTCTTGTAAAGATATACACGATCAGAAGGAGATAGACAAAGAGAGCTTCCCCCTAATAATCAGAGAGAAAATACACAGAGAAAGAAAGAAGTCAGAAGAGCAACACGAGGAGAGCAAGAAGAGCATTTCTTCGTCAACGCCAACCATCTCTTCACAGGAGCCAAGGTTGCATACCGATCGTCCAAGGAGTAAGGCAGGGCTGCCGTCGCCTTCCCGAGCCTCTATCGTCACCCCCAGAATCTAAAATAAACAATTGTACTTAGATTGCTGTACCTAGGTTTTCGTCCCTAGGATTTCTTTGTACAAGCGAGTTTGTATTGTGAGTCTAAGTTCAGTCCTCCTATAAAACTGTTCTGTACTTTTACAATCAATGGCAAACAGCTCCTTTCCTTATCTTCTACATGTTTAGTACTTGGTGTTTTTGATTTTAATGGCTATTTTTGTGTAGATCTAAGTTTCTAAAACTAGGGTTTATAGGTTTTTGTGGTTTTGATCTATCAAACAAGATTTTTTTTCGAAAAATTGTGGTCCCATGTTGTAGAGAATTTGATTTCATTCAATTTTGGCTTTTATTTGCCCGATTCTGAGTCCTACAGCCCAAATATAGACATTGGAAGTTTCTAAAACTTCGTGGCCAACAGCTTGAGTGCGCGTGCTTCATGCGCCGTGCCACTCGCCCGCACGCGCTTCGTGTGTCAAGCCATTTTTGCGCACGCGCTCTGTCGCGACACTCTCCCATGCTTGCTTTTGCCGTGCGCCATCCGCACCCTCGCCTTGCGCCTCATACCCCACGCTATATTTCCGTGCGTGCCTTCGTACGCTGTGTGCCGATTGTGCGCCGCTGTATATTATGTGTCGATTGTGCGCCGCTGCACACTGGCGCCATTCGTACCCCTTCATGTGCTGTGTGCCATTCGTGCGCCACTACATGTTGTGTGCCCATTACACGCTGTCCCCTTGCGTGCTTCACGTTTCCACGTGCGCTGCATGCCTGCACGCCTCACGTACCGAGCGTCCCGCGTGTTTGACCCATGCGCCTATGTGCCCAAGTGACCTATGTACCTAGTAGCACTCATATGACTAAGCGACTTGGCTATATTTCTGTCATGATTACCTATGCATGTGCTCATATATCCTATGTATGTACTGATGTACATTCTATGTATGCACTGAGGTGTTATCCTATGTGTTAAGCGAATTCTATACGTTATATGTCAGTACATTCAGAGACTCTAGCACATACACGATAAAAGGTTAGAGACAATGATGTTGAATTGCTTGTTTGATTGATGCATTATACCAAGAATGGATCCGTATGTGGGACTCCATGAGCCAGTATGGATTCATACTTAGGTTACCTGTACTAGGTACGACATCTAAGGAGATAAACACGTGACCACGATGTGTGAATCCAAGACCAACATAGGGCTTAACTAAGCAACTCAATCTGGTAGATGCATTAGAAAGAAAAAGAATCTCGAGATCGTGTTATACTAGCCACCCAGGTCCCGTCCTGACGTATCGGGTTAGCCGCCAAGAATATTGACTAATCTACCTATAGTGGATGACAATATTCGACTCCTATGTGAAATGATTTACATGTTCCGCACGGTAGTCCTTCGGGGGATCGGTGCATAATCAATATGCTACGCGATATATGATGGATTGGCTAACCCTACTAGAAATGACACAATCTAAAGATTGCTATAAACAGCATTGCGGGGATAACCCAGCCAAATATAGAAAGCCGTAGGAACAATTGGCCGTCGTAAAATGACTTGCTTGTGATCTGTATCTTCTGTCAGTAGCCGAGGAACATGGACTGTCATGGAGCGTGGTCCAACTCATGTCCTTGTTTGGTTGTTGGGTTGGACTATCGTACTATGACAGGCTATGGAATGATTGGCCGTCGTAAAACGACTTACTTATGATATGTATCTTCTATCAGTAGCCGAGGAACATAGACCGTCATTGAGCATCGTCCAACTCGTGTCCTTGTTTGGTTGTTTCTATCGTGCTATGGCAGGCCATGGACCGAAGTTACGACCAGAAGCCCCTAACTTGACCAGGGTTATAGGATGTTTCTTATCTCGGTACAATATCGGCACCGTTTGTCCTTATCTGGTTGTAATGGTGTCGTATGGTCTTGATGATACGTTATAAGCCTATAACTCCTGAGCCAAGTCTTATCATTAATTATTATGCTTGGGTTTTGTCTCTCTTATGTGCTCCTTTGTGGTACATGCTATTCGGGGCTGACCTCGTTAGTTTTATTTGGCCAGATCTCGTATCATAACCTGAGGATCCAGTATTCTTTCCTGACAGCAATGGTGCATACTAGGAGCATGGCCGTCGGAGGACTCGAGTGGTTTTCTTCTCCACCACTCTAGTATCATCAATTTTTTTCTGGCGTTTAGCCACCGACACCTGTTTAGCCGATTATTCTGGATATTTATTTTTTATGCATAATTGTAATTAAATCAGACTGCACCTGAATATGATTATGTACTTATGACTCTCTGGACTGGATGACTTATAAAGCTAGCTCCTTATGATCATTTTGATGAAGCGTCTGGGATGCATTACTGCTTTATCCTATATGTTCATTAATTACTATTTTCTTATTTTGAATGATTGGGGCATAGAGGTAAAGTATGACCCTAGGCGACTTGATTGTAGTATACACCCTCTTGTTTTTTGACAGCCGTGACCGCTGTATGACGTCTTCGTACCTTATACGATATTGCTGGCCATGTCCGTCCCCGTATTTTGGTACTGGGGCGTGACATCTTTCGTACCTTCCACTTGATGGTGACCACCCAGAGTACCAGGGTGCCTGAGTGTGTCTTCTTTCCTTTACCCACTTGATTCTGTACATATTCTTTGCATCATTTTGCCACTGAGCAAGTGTTTAGCTCGTGTTTTGGATTTGATATTATCCTACGGGCATGACATGATATGTATATACTAGACTGTAGCTAGATCTGATCATGTATGACTTACACTCTTGCTAGTTCTTTATTTTTTATTACTAGTTTCATGATCATCTATATATTATAGTTTGGGACACTTTACTGTCTAATATGCCTGATGATCATACTCTTGTATTTCATTTATTTGTCTGTGATTGAGATATTTAGGATTGCTTGACCTAGGATAAGGTTAGATTGTGGTTGTAACCCCTTTCTCTACAGCTTTGATCGTATCTCGAGGTATTGGTGTACTCTGGTATACGTAGTTGTCCTGGTCCGTCTCGACCTTCCAGTATTCTAGTTATGGGGCGTGACACACTGACTCCACTACGAACGGACCTTTCTATTTTGCTTGGAATTTTCTTTTGCTATTGTGCGTCATAACCATAGGTGTCACTCCTCGCGCCTGCATGATCGGGTACGGGTTGTGAGCGCGTTCGGCCTATGCCGCATTATCGGTGGTAGTCAATGTAAATCTTATCCATCTCCAAGTAACATACATATCAATCATTATGCCACAACACTAAAACGAGAAACAAAAGCTAAACTCACACACCCACAATCACCATAATCTACTAGTGTTATTTTGTAGTACATGATACATGTCGATCTCATCCCGGTGACAAATCCGGTAAGTCACAAAATATATAACACGAATGATACATCAATAAATAGTAATCTACCTTACTCTAAATCCTCCAAGTAGCTTCAACTGGTCTGAAGTGTCACCTCCAGGATATTTGTATCAACTATCTAGTCGGGATAGAGTAAATTATAATATTCATTACAGAATATATAGTAAAGTGAATAAACAATATAATGAACCTAATCTGAAATAAAGGAAACTACATGCACAAGACATGGGAACACAACAAGTAGCTAATGTGAATGAAATACATGTTTCAACATGAAGACTAGGGTAAAGTCAAGCTTGTCGCACATGAAATGCACAATGTCTATCAGTCACATAATACCATAGGTAAAGTCAGGGTAGTCCACATATCTACTAGAGTACTTCCCCCTTCCGACACAATATCACCATCATGATCAAGTCACTATAAACACGACACAAAAATGCAATAATAAGACATGAAAATCAAATATAAGTCGTGTGTCCTACCATGTCACCATTATGCAGATAAAAAAATATACTACAAAGAGTAGAGTACTTGTCTTCGCCCAAAGTGGTAGTCGTCCTAGTCCACCTAGAAGACAATATCAAACTATTAGATACCATTTCCATTCTAAGTCTAGAAACTTCTATAATTAAAATCTAACTTCGTTTCTAAGTTTATTCTATTTGTCCAAACAACTTCTATTAAACAATTCCTTACTCCCAACATTAACTTCTAATCTGATGATGCTCAAAACCTAATTTATCATAAGGTTCAAAGCTCCTTTTTATTACTCTTAACAGAGATTAGTTCCCTCTTTATTCACCTTGAATCCTATTTAATCCAACCCTAAATCATCTATAATACTAAAGTCAAATAGTCTCTTGCTCGGCCCAACCGGCCTACTGAAAAATACTTGACTCTAGTTTCTAGTTGAGGCCCACTGAAGTATCGGTGACCCGATTCACTGAATTAATTTCCAGCCCAATTTCTAGAAAATAATTCAGTGTATCTCAGTCCAGAAAATAATACTATTACTGCCAATGGGCTCGGCCAAATCCACTCACAGGGTTGTAAGGTGCTGGACATGCCCAATATTCTATATAGAGCCCATAGGGAATAATTTCCAATCATGACTTGGCCTATTGAAATCTTTTCTCTTCTGTTAAATCACAATGTCAGGTCAGTTATGACTTGAAGTTGACCCAAGCTTTTGAAACAAGGAAAGAAGAAGAACTTCACCTGTGGTTCCTTGCGGTAGAGTAGCTTGGCCGTGCAATCGTCGATTTGCACCAACCCGTTAACTACGATGGAAATAGATCATTAGCGAAGTTGAGCATCAGATCAAATAGGATCAAGAAGGTCCTCATCGGAGAGGAACTAACCTTGCCAAAAGAGATGATCGATTGTCACAGCTGCGTCGATCTTATCGTCGACTATAGTTTGTTGTGGACTTCAATAGAACACCGATCGGTCACCAACAAAATAAAATGCCAAAATTAATTGAGATTAAATGATCAAACCAAAACCGAAATCGGTCAAATACTCGAAATAGAATCAAAGAAAATCAAACCAAGAACAGAATCAAAGAAAACTGAATCAAGAACATCAAGGAGGCTTAGTGTTCGATTAATTCACTTGATGTTGCGCTTATTCAAGAGCTTCATAGACTGTGGATACTCGAATCCATGAATCAATACTTCCTCAGTCAAGATCAACTCGTGCTCATTGTCAAGAAGATATCGGACTGCAAGAAACCACCAATCGATGCTGGAAAAGCTCGTGGACTGTAGGAATGCGTGCTTGACATAGGAACCAACATAGAAGGACTTGGCCGGAGATGACGTCGCAACCAACTAGAGCACGTCATCATCGTCGACTTGATCTGGCTGTCGTAAGGTGGAGTCATCGAAGATCATCTTCGACCAACCGTAGAGTGGCACACAATTGTTGTCGATTGAAGAGGTTCGGCTAGCTCATTACCTTGCTCTCGATTGGGATTGTCGGTAAAACTCTTCGGTAAGGATTCCTCGTCGCTGTACTATAAAGCCCCTCAAAATTAAAAGAATATTTAATTGGATTAAACATATTATTTTGGATTTTTTATTATTTTTAATTATTTTTAATTAATTTTTATCCTATTTTTATTATATAAAAAGGGCTAGTCATGGTTGAGTTTGAATGTGCAAGTTGACTAGAAAGTATGGCATGCCTAGTGTAGTCGGGTGCTTTAACTAGCATAGTAGCCATGTTAGGGATTTTATAGTTATATTTTAGTCTCTTGCATGTTAACAATTCAAATTCTGGCCCAAGTCATATTTTGATTAATTAATTAGTTATATAAGCTTTTATGACTTTTTAGGAGACCCGGTTGCCCCAAACCTTTCCGAACATCTTCCAAGCCAAACCTAAACCTATGTAGGCATGTTGGACAATAATATATATATATATATATATATATATATATATATATAAATATATATATATATATATATATATATATATATATATATATTATTTATTCATGTTTTTTGATTTATATTTATATATAGATCTAATTGGTTCTGTATTAGGAAATACCTATTTAAATCCTTGGCCAATCAATTAGCTAACTCACCAACAAGTCAAACCAACCAAGTGGACCCCACCATGTAGTAGTCGGCAAAAAAAAACCCTTGGTCGAATATCCCACTAGGAATAGGAATTCCAAATCATAAATGCATGCAACCCATAAAGCCCATATATATACCTACTTCTACCCAAACCATAACCCTAACTCTAATTAATTTTTTCTTCTTCCTCTTAGCCGACCACTCCCCTCTCATCCTCTTCCAATTTGCGGCAGCACCCCCTCCTCCAAAATCCATCATCTTCATCCCCTCCATCATACAACTCTTCCTCCTCAATAAAAACTCCTTCTTTCATCTTTCTTCCATCCATACACCACCAAACAAACCCTAGAAGCTTCATTTTCACCATAAAACCTTGAGAGCCATTTCCAACACCTTCAAACCCATAAGGAAAGGGTTAGCAAGTAAGCAAGGCAAAAAAGTTGAGATCTTTGGTTAGGAGGAGCACCCGCAAGCCTTCTAGCAAAAAATTTCGGTAAGATTTTATCCTTTTTCTATCTCAAATCCTATGATAAAATTTTGTAGGAAATCTGAGAATAATTTGTTTGAAATTAAATTTTGATCCCTTTTATTATATATTTTTGTTTCTAGAAGTTGCATCTAGAATTATTGAGAAATCGGGTTACAGTAGCATTGACTTTAGCACCGTTATGAAGGAACTCTATTTTATTGTTGGTAATTTTTCAAAATTGAATCTAATATAGGTTTAATACTATAAATTATGATTTTAAAGCAATTTTTTATAATTTTATCATCTTATATCGGATCGAAAAAAATATGGGTCGAAATACTAGCTTTTCGGGTAAACTGCTGACCTAGAAAGACTATAAATTATGATCTATGTGTATGATCATTTGTGAGTTTATTTTCTGAGAAATAATTTCTATTAATTCTATTTTAATATAATATTTATCATATTTAAGCCATATTGGGCAGTTGACGATGTTCCGGACAAGTTTCGGGTAGACTAGCCGACATGAGAGTCAAATGGTCATAAATTTTTCTTAGAATTCTAAATCTGGATTTTAGAGATAATTTCTGTATAAAATAAATTAAAATTATTATTTTTATGACTCTATATGATTTTTAGGCATACCCTCGAAGTAGGGACATAACCGACAATTTTGGAAGTCGAAAACCGTAAAATTAGGTCCCGGTGTCTCATGGAACGTATGTGTTATTGTGTGTGAATCTAAGTGATTTCATAATATATTTGGATATAGTTATTATGGTTTAAAATATTAAATTAGCTAATTAAGATAGATTAGAAGTTTTTTGATTAAATACTTAAACTAGTTAGTCAATTATTTAGGAGCATTGGATTCCGGAGGCGTGGACACGAGAGCTACCTTTCATCTTGACACCGCAAAATCAGACAAGTGCACCTTGCTATTGTTTAGTTCATGTTCTATCTTTGTCCTTTATTTTTTGTTATTTTATTTATTGTCTTGGACCTTAGTGGTTATATCAATACGGGCTTCCGAATTATATTCGAGTGCATTCAACTGTTAAGTTGTCTAGTATTGATATATAGAGCCTGCCTGAGATTTATGGATTTTATTTCTATTGAGATCTGTAGAATATGACACATGATTGACACATATGATTCCTAATACCTATGCTAGATTTTTTGATTTACTAGATTTCTTGATACTTCTAGGTTGAGATTGGTGGTTGTCATTTTTTTCAGATATATCATAGAATTTGCCATCTAGATAGAGGTCAGAACGGTAAATTTTGGATGCAACTTATTGATTCTTGAGAGTTGAGGACAATCACTACTTGTGCGGGCCATATTGTGCACTTATACTTTATATATATATATATAAAAAAAAAAAAAATATATATATATATATATATATATATATATATATATATATATATATATATATATATATATATATATATATATATATATATATTCGGAGAGGAGCCCTATTTTCTGAGTTACAGCCTCTCTTAGTGACCATTGAGACACCGATACGGTGCTACAGCTATATGTATATTCCTGCCATGTTGTATTTACGTTGGAGATATCTGCACTTGGTAACGTTGTCCTTAAAGCGTTATCTCAGTTTGGTATAGTCTCCCCGTGATATTTTTATTTACTGTAATTTAGCTTGTATATTATGTGCCTTGCTATGCCCTCTGAGGACCTGGTTATTCCCCAGATATAGCGAATGAGATCTTTCCTGAGAAATACGGGTCGGGAGTCTGCTGTGAAAGACGAGGTTGATCCGTAGTAGTTTTTCACTTATCACTACATTTATTTTCTGCCAGAGCTGAGGACATGTAGTGACTTCTTTTATATTTTTCATCTGAGACTTGTATCATTCATTTATTTTGCTGAGACTTATATCCATGGGTTTTCCATGTGACTTTTATATTTTTATTTGACATTATTTTAGTTCTTTTATTTCAGCATGATATGTCTTGTTACTATTCTGTGGTTCTTTGTTTACATGGATGAGTATAGTTTATGTGCCTGCCATGTGATTATTTCATAGCTTAAGATACTTTCTATTGGTCCATTAAATTGGGTATAATTATGGAATGTATTTGCTGGCATGCCACGTGTTCTAGTCCTTATGAATTTTGGGACTAGGGTGTGACATGTTTTTGTGGTAGCCCGTACAGGTCAAACGTTAAATCATCTTGGTTACATGATTGTGCCAAGCGAGCCTACAAATTAGGATTATACATAAAATATGATCTCATCCACTCTATTTTTTTGTCTTTTAGTTCTAATTTGACTTCTAAATATTTCTTTGACTTGCGTCTTGCTTGAATCTTTCATCATTTTATTGGTCTTTTCTATCCTAAAGATAATGGACCCACAAGATGGAATCTTGACTCCAATGGCCCTTCGCAGAACACCATTATCGCTCGGGGCAATGGTACTCCACCACCACCGGGAGGAAAACACACCCAGCAGAGCCAAGTGACGCATCCTCAGCCATCGAGGTTTTAGAGGGATGATCTTCCACCACCACCACAGTTTCCTCCACCGATACCGTAGTCGGCATCGATGCCACAGCCTGGGATTTCCTTACCACCACCTCTACTGATGTCGTTCATACCTTTCCAACCTCAAGGACAACCGATGGACGAACAATAGATGTTCCAGATGTTCTTTGCAATGATACAGGCCCAGCAGGCGTTACAACAGCAGACCCAATAGCAGCAAGCCGAAGCCTTGAGAGGTAGCATTGTGTCAGTCTTGGCATATACTGCACCGTCAGCCCCTCAGCCGAATATTGGGTCAATTGTGAAGTTCAGAAAGATGATACCCAAGCCATTTTTTGGAAATAAAGACCCTACTGAAGTTCATGCTTGGCTTACCAACATCGAGCATCAATTGGTAGCTGCTGAACTTCCCAAGGAGAACTGGATGTCAGCCGTCAGAATGTAGCTAACTGGCAATGCCCATCATTGGTTGGAAAGCTAAAGAGGAGCAATTAGATCCTGATGGAGTCACATGGGAAGAGTTCTCTAAACTCTTTAATGAGATGTACATTCCTATTAAAGCGCGAGCAGAGCTTCGAGACTGATTAATCCACTTCACTCACGGCAGCATGATAGTCGAAGAGTACAACTCAGATTTTTTCGGTTGAGTTAATATGCATCATACCTGATATCGATCGAAGAATAGAAGGCAGAAAATTTCCACGATGGGCTTACTTTTGAGATGCATAGGCTAGTAGGATCAGTAGCACCTACTTCCTACTCAGCCGTACTGATCGCAATGCGACGACGGGAGAGAATAAAAAAAGAGGCTAGCTAGAAGCACCCACATCCGGTGACATTGACAGATCACCATCTGGAGGGCAACTGAAGCGACCTGCAGCCTCACAGTAATGGAAAGCGACACCAGCAAATGTTCAGAATATCCCTACTTGCCATTACTGTGGGAAGATGGGGCATTTAGTATGGGATTGTCGATGTAGACTTGGAGTTTGCTTGAGATGCGGCCCACATCAGCACCCAGTTCAAGATTCTCCAGAGCCACCATGACTTGTAGTACCGACAGCATCATGTCTAGCCTTACCTGCCCCGAGGCCATTCCAGCCGCTACCTCGAGCACTACTAGTGCCACGTCCCGCTCCCAAATAACTGGATACGAGGTGGACACTACTAGCCTACGCCATCGTTGACGGAGGTAGTCAGATGTCCAAACCTCAATAATCTTCGAAGTACAAGATCAATCCTCATCACAACACTATCACGTACTATATCACATCGTATTACATCACATAGTTTCACTATGCTTTAGGAGTACACTTTTACGATGAATGTCCGAAAACAAATCCGGTAGAAAATAAAGTGAGTCCTAAGCTATTATTACAGTCATCCAATCTACACGATACCACATCAAACAACACAACTCATACTAAAAGAACTACAATGACACAATGCTTTAGCTCTCCTGATCCGCAACTGGCTCCACTACCTGAGCTAGGTCATCACCTCATTCGCGGGACCATAATAGCTAGTATAGAGCATATCGTCCGTCTCACATGCAACAAATCCAGTCAGAAAATGAGCAAAGTATAACCCGACAATATGAAATATACTATGTCAATCTATAGTACAATGAGCTGAACTGTAACTGAATATGAGAAGTAACACTGAATCAATAAGGCTGGCAATGCATATGTGATTTGAAATACTAGTTCCTATGCGATCGACTGTCACACTATAAGCACAAAAACACAATAGTACCAATGGTATGGTCCGGTCTAGTCACACGTGCACGATGTGTGACTAGACTATTCATAATATTATATTAAATAGGTTTGATCACACAGAAGCTAAGTATTTCTTCCAATCCTGACACAATCAATCAATCAATGTACAATTAATGTTAACACGTGCCACTCAAGTGTCCAATATGAGTAATGCAAAAGAGAAATACAAGTAATATAAAATTGTAGTATACTTGTCTGGATTGTCGTAGGGGTCTAGTCCAATGTCCGTGAAATATGTGTCAAAGAGACACCAATATTTCTTAGAAATAATTCTAAAAACATTGCTCTAGTCATCATATTACTAGCAATTTCCTATTACTAAATCTCTAGCAATCAACCTTATCAACATCCTTAATAGACCTTAGCCCATTGTAATAGGTTGGGCCCAGTTTACGGTCAACCAACCTATAGAGACTTAATTTATATGGATAGCCCAAAAAACCTATCAAGACAACTCAACATCAGCCTAAAAACTATATATGGAATAACACCTAGCATAATAATTAACCAAACCCAACCCATGGGTCCAGCCCAATGAACTAGGCCTAAATTATAACTTAATTTTCCATAAGAACCGAACCTACTGGTGTTTAAGTTCAAAACATTTCCCGTTCTGTAAAATATTGGATGACACTTGCTTACAGCAACCGAATTAGTGATGGATACGAAGCTATTAGTGTCCATCCTACCGTGTCAAACTAAACTCAATAACCTATTGTGTCCTGTCATCCCCACATGGTTCTGTCACGACATCGATCGACACAACCAATTCTCATGATCGATCAAGATTTGGGGTAACAAGAAGAGGACATTACCTGTGCTATATAGGGTTTTCCAGTGTCGGATACGGATACTTCTAGTTCAGTCTCGATTTTGAACTCCTTAGAAGTAATAAAATGAACACCTGGTGATCGAGCAAAACAAGAAGGATTCTATATTTAATTGATCAATCAAATAATTGGAAATGCGAATCAAAGATCAAGAATTTGATAAAACACTTATGGATCAAGATTTGAGACTGATTAACTGCTCGAATTCAAAAGATCAATCCGATTGATTAAACTCAATTTCGTGGAACTTCAGCGGATCCAATTGATCGGGATCAATCAGATCTAAACCAAAACGAGGAAATAACTTCGATAGATTCATTCACCTCGATTTGTAGAATGGATCATCTGTCGACGATTGTCATAGTTGTCGTAGTATTTGTTACCGCCACCTAGATGCCACTGCACCGCTGTGTCGTCTGAAACTCGCCGGCGGAGGATGAAAGAAGATCGTCGGAGAAGAAACATCGTCGCTCACCATTGTTTGTCGATTCGTCATGCTGCCTCATCGTGGATCCCCCGGGAAGAAGTCGTCGGATTGCCGATCGTCAGGGCTGTAGAGTTTGTGAACTGAGCTTGGAGAAGAATATTAAAAGGAGAAGTAATGAGTTGAGGAAATCGATTAACTCACCAAGTCGATCCATCGGTCTGTCGAGATTAATTCTGCCAACAATATAGATGCAGTGCTGATCGGTTGCACGCCACCACCGAGCTTCTGTCGAGGAGAGCTATGCCTCTCCATAGCTGGAACTCGAAAATTAGGGTTAAGGTTTGAGAATAGGTCGGTGGGGAGGAAGGAAGAAGAAGTAAAAGAATAGGAAGGTAAGAATTTGTAATGCCCCCGTCCCATAATACATAGGACTAGGTACGTCAGCATACCAGCTGCACATATACGAAGAATACACCAATATGTGGTATCCTCATATTTGTGAATAAGCTGTAAATGATAAGCTACAATATAAACAACTATATCTCATCCACATCTCAACACAGAATGAATAATAAGTCTTAATAATAATAGAAGTCAAGAGATTGTCGGGTGGACATATCCACTCCAAACAACTATGAAAAATAGTCTCAACTAAATGGAGTCCAACCTCCTCAAAACAGAAAAAAAAATGAAGATAAAACAATGTCCACCACATAGTCTCAGATAATAAAGAGGAAAACTAAGTATCAGTGGGAGGTGCCTCGTCATCGACATAAGAAGGAACCAAAGCTGCTCTGTACTCCTGGGGATAGTCCTGCTCGTCTAATCCTGGAGAGATCACCAGGTCCTCAGATGGACGTAACACGATACAGAAAAACATATCGAAATAACTGAATATAAAAATATGCCACTATGACACTACAGGTTTTCCTAACCGTTATGTGATATGTACTTTGAGGACAACGTTCTACGTAGGGGCTGTAGGATAACGCAAGTAATAAAGAGTGGCCGTCAAGTAGCGCTCATCCGAGAAACTATCGGCCGAGCAGCAAGTGGCGCTTATCCGAGTCACTAACAACCCAATAATGTGTGTAAAATGTAAATATAGCCCCTACGTTAGTAGCTGTCCCCTCCCTCCGATGCTGCTGTCCAAGATGTATCCACAGCCTGTCCAGTTGGCAACTGCTATGGCTTCTAACTCGACTCACTAATAGCAGTTACCTCCTATCCGTCGCACGTTCCATACGTATCGATGGCCAGTCAAGTACGCAGGTCCGTGTCCCATATGAACTCACTCATCGTGTGATACACATGTGTCAAGGCCATAGGGAATATGAAAAATATCCCACTCTCATCGGGTGGTCAACTGACACAAGGTCAACATGCAAAATAAGATATAAAATAACGAGGACAACTAAATCTAGTCGCTTGCACCCAAGTGTGACTTAGACGCACAATATATAAACAAAGAAAAAATAAGAGAAATAAATATGCAATAATAAAATATGCTGGAAATAAATGAGCACAATTAGAATCTATGGTAAGGTATACTTGTCTGTGGTGTGAAGAATAAAATCCCACAGTCGCAAGCGGCAACACCCAGAAACTCACAATTCACAGATGACTCCGGATACAAAAATAAACATCAAAAATGTTTTTGGTGTAAAAGATAACTCTAGGAAACGCCTGTCCGAAAGTCAATTTTTGGAATAGGGGCAAAATCGTAATTTCGGGTCAAAACGATGTCCGCCGTTGGACCCGCTTTGCACCGAAACGCGTGCCAATGTCTACGGCCTCCAAAGTCGTCAAACTACATGTCTACGGATCCGATTTGAGGAGACGAACCCAACGGTATGTCCAATTTGAATTCCGTTGAGCCGTGCACAAAATCGCCCGTTGAATTGGTTCATGGGGCCCGTAAAACGACGATCCAGTTAACGGTCTCAGAATTGGACCAAACTTGGCTCACAGGACCAGAAAAATATTTCGAGTCCAATGGTGCAAGTTTCGTCATCATTTGACGAGTGTGCACAAAGTAATTGAGAAATTTGGAAAAGGGCCGATACAACGTTCTTCGACGGATACGAGTCAAATTTGTCGCGCACACGCGACCAATTTGAATTCCGTCAAAGCCCACACGTCCACAAAGTCGATACGCACCTTTTGATGCCTTCGGTTTACGACGGAGTCGTCCGGTTTGTCGGGACGGACCTCGTACCGAAAATTTTAAGTTTTAGAAAATTGGGTTTTCTTTCATTTTGGAACTGAATTAAAACAAAATTCAATAAACTAAAATAAAAAATAAAAATAGGGTTTTATTCTCATATAGGTTGTATAAAATTATGTATAAATTGGATTCCAGGTTCTTCGATCTATGGATCAAAAAATGACTTCCAAAACAGGGTCAAGAACGAATTTCTGTCGTTATATGACTCTGTTCCTGTGAGTTTTGTCGAACTTTTAAGAATTTTCACAAGCAATATAGGGCGAATTACAACAAACTATTTGAAGGATTTGGTAAAGAGTCAACCCAGCTAGGCGTAGAAATTTACGGATCGAAAATCGAATGAACGGAGAGGAAGAAATCATACCGCGAAGAGAGGTGGTCAGCTGGGACTGCTGCTGTTATGCCATGACCGTCCGCGTACGGTTTGTCGTCGTTCAGGCGGATCCTCCGATGGCACGCGCGCGTGTAGGCAATCGCGGAAGAGGCGAGGAAGGTGCACGTGGGGTCAGGGTCGCGTGGGGTTGATCTCGAATAAGTCTCAAAAGTTCTCGATGAAAACTTTCTTTCGGAATAATGCTTATATATACGTATCATTTTGATTTAAATTCCACGAAGTTAACCAAGATTTAGATATGATTTAGGTTTAAATTTGTGGAGAATCTAACTAGGATTGCACAGAATTTTTTTTGAAAAGATTGGTGAATATTAGAGGAAGATTGGTTTTGTATTTCCTATCGAGACTTTCGTCTCTATTTCGTGCGTGGGCTTCAAGTTGGGGGGGGGGGGGGGGAAGGGGAACAGTGTTCCCCTGTTGGTCTTTTTTTTCCTATATATATATATATATATATATATATATATATATATATATATATATATAGGAAAAATATATATATATATATATATATATATATATATATATATATATATATATATATATATATATATATATATATATATATATTTTCTTTATATATATATATATATATATATATATATATATATATATATATATATATATATATATATATTAAAATATAAAATATATATATATATATATATATATATATATATATATATATATTTATATATCTAAAAAAAATAATAATAAAAAAATATATATACACACACACACATATATAGATATATATTTATATACTCATAGTCAATTATTAACAAGTAAGTAGCTATTAGAAAATTAAAAAAGAATTATATAAAATATCTAAAATTTCTAAATTATAAGGTACACTATATTGATAGCATAATACACCAGCACCCATACCTATACGATATATTTATTCAATAGAAGCTAATGAATTAATAAGAAAATGTATATAGCAAAAAGAATAAGTAAAAATATTAAAATAATTAGGAATAAAATATGGAGGTTTATAGAATTGGCCAGGGCTTCGCCGTGATTGTTGGACTGAAGAAATAAGCAGAGGGTCGTATAGAAGCGTGGAAAATATGGGGTTCATGCGGATCACAACTGACCGCATGAGTACTTTTGGACAAATTGGTCCGTATAAAAAAGAGCCGCATGACAGACTCGGCATGCCCCCTGCGGCCCATCTTCACTATCTCGCAACCAGACTGATTTGAGCCGCAGAAAGCATAGTTACGTTTGCGGCTAAGCTAATCAACCCTTCTGATAAAGCCGACAAACTCTGTCAAAATTGAAAAAACTGACAGCTCTGACACTCTGACAAAGAAGAAGATAAGATGTGATCAAACAAAATATCATATCACCAGACTGGACAAAGTCATACAGCTGGAAGGACTGTGACCCGAGCCACATGAACCTTATACGGTTCAATCCATACGCTTCATGCGGCCAAAGATGACTGCAACTTGAGCGCATGAGCTTTATGCAGCCCAGAATACAGAATCTATGCGGCTCAAAAGTCCCCAAGCTACATGCGGACTAAGGGAGACTGCGACTTAAGCCGCATGAGTCTTATGCGGTCCAGCATAGCCGAACACTAAAAGACCTATGTGGCATAAAATGACTCAAGCAGACTGATCCTATCCTGCGACAGGACACGTGGCAGGCTGACCAAGTCTCAACCACCCAGATTTGCTGCAACAAAATTTCAACAAGTCACCAGCTGGCGACCAAAGAGCGGGTCTTTGTGTGCTATTGTAGCCACGTGGTCACGTGGCCATCTATGCGGCTCAAGATATCTATCACTATAAATATTAGGGTACCACACCCATGCAAAAGGCTGGCAACCTACGAAGGGCAATTTCTTCAAGAGCAAGGATCGTGTCAGATAGTCCAAGGAGTAAGGCAGAGTTGCTACACATTCTCGAGCCTCTATCGTCACCCCCCCAGAATCAAAACTAAACAATTGTTCTTAGTTTGTTTTCTAGGATTTCTTTTTAGGCTTTCTCTTGTACAAACGAGTTTGCAATCAAGTTCAATTCCTCTGTAATTCTTGTTCTTGATATTTAATGGCAAACACGATGGCTACTCTGCTGGGGACATCCTTCTCCTCTGATGAGAAGTTGGTGACACAATCTGACGCGTCCAAGCTCGGCTCTACGTAGCAAATGCTCGTGGTACATTTTGACCAACAAGCATTCGAAGAAATGCCCTCTGAAGGGAGTGCCAGCCCATCACAGAAGCGAGCTAACCCAAAGAGAACTCACAGAACGTCAAAGTGCAAAACTGTTGCCTCCGACCAAGTTCTCAAAGAAGCTCCTTCTGTGGCCCAAGACGGTGATCAAAGCTCTTCTCTGGCCTTACTTTCGACCGTGGAGAACCCCACTATCCCCAAATCCAGCAAAGAAAAAAACTACGATGCTGAGTTTTTGGGGGCACAAGGGAAATCCATGCGGACGAGAAAGAGGCCACATAAGAGAGATGAGTAGTTTGCATATGCGGCAGCCAACTCTGGCTGCAGGAAGATGGCCCATGCGACAGCCAACTCTAGCCACAGGCAGATGGCCTATGCGACAGCCAACTCTGGCTGCAAATAGGGTGTCTTATGCAGCCCTGTCAGAAGCTCTGTGTTGTACCGTCTCTCATGCGGGCCAGACTCCATACGGTCCATTAAGAATGTTGAATATTCCAATCTGGACTCTTCTTATTATGCGCCTTTAGGTGTTAAATCGAAGTGGTCTAGGACAATGCGGGCCCAACAAGCCCAGTCAACTGTCTAAATTGCTGACCGTCAGCGAGCATTGTTAACTGTTATACGGGCTCCTAATGGAAAGCTGTACAGAACCACCCGCATACTGTCCTCCAGGACTAACAGACAGGGTAGATCTCAAAAGTCTCCCTCTAACGATCGAGAGCAAGTACTTTTACTAGCCTCGGATCAGGGAGCAAACATGATACCTACGCACCCGTGTGCTCGGGATACCCGAGTCCACAAGTTGGATGCAAAGGTAGATCATTCTGCTATCGACTTGCGAGAGGTGATTACTTACAAACGCAAGGAGAAAGAAGCAACCTTGGCATGTGATGAGCCCTTTTCGGGACGTCGTTGCACCCAGGTCATCATCAACTGCTGCTACGACAAGTCAGCAGCACCTGAAGATCGGCAGTCCATTTTTCAACGACTGTACCAGCCAGCACCTGTCCGACAACAACTTGAGGAACAGGTACAAATCTCGGGAGACGAGAAATTCCCTTTTGCCTCCTGTAATTCAACTCGGAAGGTTCTTCCCGGCAAGGGAGGAAAGAAGACAGGCTCTTCCAGCCTGACAATCTCAGCCAGCTCTGCGAGGAAGCTCTTGTCTGGAAGGTTGCCACCGACAGCCACAGGGGTGTCTACCTAGGCACTCGATCTAGAAAGAAGCTCCCAACACCTAGGGGTGCATCCTCGACCTCCCTGGGGGTAGATGAAGCCGGGATAGCAGTCCCCTCAATATATGCGACAATCTGGTTTTCCAAAAGCATACACAGGGGGTAGAGATCTACTAGAATTATGCAACAGACATGGACATCCCTGAGGGTGACCGCCTTCGCCAAGACGATGTGTCTTCCTGCACAGGGGATAACACCCCTTTCGAGTCCGAGGAAGAGGACACTCTGACGTGCCCCGACGATTTCTCTGTACGAGGATACGACACGGAGAGCACTTCTTCTACGGTCCCTTCCACGTTTACCCACGTACGGACGGTCTTTATGGCCGGCGATGACCATGAAGGACCTACAGATCGGCAACGTCTAGAAGTACTTGAAGCCATGCTCCTGTACCTGGTCAAGTCAGTAGACGAAATCAAAGTCGCCTTGTCGACTCAACCGGCAATGACGCCTGGACAAACAAGCTTGGGACCCATAGTCAACACGGACTCCAACACGATTGCTCCTCCTTTGGGTGACAATCCTCTAGGAGCATCCGCTCCTTCAGCTGCAGACAAAGCCAGGGAGGCAAGGAGGGAAGTCCAAGAGCTTTGAGCAATGTTTATTGCCCGAGACTCCTTCTGATACCTCAAAATATGGCAACCATATTCCGTTGCGTGGAGAGATGTTCCTTTTTCTCCACGGTACAAACCGTTTTATATTGATTCGTATGATGGAAAGACCTCTGCTAGTCGATACATGACGTATTTTGAGGTAACAATAGACTACTTGCCACATAGTGATGCCATCCTCACGCGATTATTCATCGGAGCATTGGAGGGGATCGTATTCGATTGGTACCGCAACCTTCCGGACAACTGCATCCATTCTTTTAAAGGTTTCAAGCACATGTTCCTAGAAAGATTCTACGAAGTGGGACATGATGTGACAATGTCATCCCTCATGGACGTCGTTCAGGGGGAGAGGGAGCTAACAAGGAACTATATCGAGCGGTTCTGCCAAACCGCAATGAGATTGTCCCAAGGCATTCCCGAAAGCTCTTTGATTGAAATCTGCCAGAAGAAGTTGCTCCCCGCAATCAACCTCTAGATGGGTGAAGATCAGTTCAGGGATTGGACGACCTTCATCATAAGCGCCACCAATACGGAGGTGAAGTTAAAGAAGGCCCGCCAGCTGGGATTACACATCCTGAATGGAGAGGTCAAAGGAGAATGTCCTGGTGCCACCCCCAATAACAACAACACAGACGGTACCTCCAATAATCGGGACAATAAAGGCAAACAGGCCATTGTCGCCGGTACGACCAAGAAGCCTGAACAAAAGCAGGCAGAAGCTCAGTGGCCCAAGATGAATTACTCATTCGAAGATAGTCATATCAAGCCTATCTTCGACATGCTCTTGCAAGGGGACATGATTCAACTCCCTCCACCAAGGCGCGAGCCTCGAGCGGCAGAGATGGAAGACCCAAAGTACTGCCATTTCTATCGCTATGTTCATCATCCCACTCAAGACTGCTTTCAATTAAAGTGGTACATCCAGAGTCTTATCGACTCCAAAGCTTTATCGTTAGACTTTGAAGAGGTTACCGTGGCGGCAAACATGATATCAATTCAGTTCGGTGACTCCCCCCAACAAGTACTCAAGACGGGGTAATACATATCCTCCGGGCAACGATGGAGGTTACTAATCTTTCCTACGTCCGGGACCAGACGACTGGCTTGGTACCTCTCACCACATCACGAGGAGAGGTCATGTGGGTGCACCCAGACTTAGTGCCCGAAGTTATCCAGGCGGTGCCATCTCCAGCCAACAAGAAGAAGGACAGGAAGTCCAGATCCTGCCACACTATTTCAACCGAAGCTGAGGAGGCAGCGACCGTTGTCACCCGGTCCGGGGCACAAGTCCACCCCACTCTGGGTAGTTCAGTCGAAGACCCTCAGCCGGCAACGCTGCCTGCTACTGATGTTCCGGGGCTGTCTCAGCCTCCACCGACGGACAGGTCCAAGCCGAAGGAAACCCACTTAGACAGGCCGCTCCGTAAGGATGCACCTCAGGGGCTGGAGAGACCTTACAACTTTGACATATTAGCACAACTGGCTAATACGCCAGCAAAGTTGTCGTTATACGAGCTCCTAAGGCTCTCCAAGGATCTTCATGTCGTATTGAACAAAGCGCTCCAGAATGCTGACGCCTACTTAGCCCAGGTCAAGCCTACAGGGGAAGACTCGTCGGCAGATCTCCAAGGCAGCAACTGTGCGGATGCAATACCCAACATCGTATTCACCCTACAGGATATGTTGATCAAGACCAATTTGCATGATCGCCCCTTACACTACATTGGATACATAGGCGACATCATGGTGGATCAGATGCACATCGACCCTGGCTCGTCGATAAACATCATCCCGAAAAGCTTGCTTCAAGTTTTCGGTATCCCTACGCACCGGCTAGCGGCGACCAACACTGCCATTAGCGGTTTTAACTCGAAAAGGAGCTATCCCTTAGAAAAGATCCGATTGAAATGTCAGATCGGCGACCTGAGGACAGAGGTTACCTGCTACGTCATAGATGCTAATACGTCCTACAATATCCTCTTGGGGCATCCGTGGATACATGACTATATGATCGTGCCATCAACACTCAACCAGTGCTTCAAGTAAGTCAGTAAGCACGGTTTCGTGAAGACTGAATTTGTCGACATTGATCCCTTTAAAGGGGTTGAGTCCTATTATTCTTCGGAGGCTTGTCTATATGCAGAATCCAGGAAGCACATAACTGACGAACTGGAGGCCATCACAGGGCCAGAGGAACCCTTGAAAATTTATCTCCAGGCCCGTAAACCGGATAAAGTCGTACCCCTTGTCGTAACTTTTCATAAAGAGGTGCCCAGTTCTCTCGCCCCAGCTGCGCAGTCGAAACCGATGGTCATCCGACTCCCAAGGTCCAGCCAGGAGCCAAAACCCGTCATAGGGCCGATGGTGATCCGACTGCCGAAATCCAATCAAAGGCGACCGGAAGATACGAGGCCCTCTGGGAAGCCGATGGTGGTCCGATTGCCAAGATCCAATCAAAAGCAATCGGAAGACACGAAGTCCTCTGCTGAGCCGATGGTTATCCGTCTTCCTAAGACGAGCCAGCAACCAAGTGTTGATCCGAGACCCTCAGGCAAGCCAATGCCACAAGCAGAACCCTTGGTGGTCAAGTTGTCCAAGACAGCGTCCCAACCTCCGGTCACGCAGGGGGTAGCTGAAGAGGAGGCAAAACTCACGAAGTATTTTGTTGCAAAGGTGGATAGTCCCTCTCCTGATGATGTAATCCCTGTCGACAAAATTTCTTATTTCATTAATAAGAGGCTGCCGTTGAACTATCCTGAGTGTAATAAACTTAATCTGATGTATATTGTGGGAGCACGGTCGGGACATTAACCTGCACACACCGGTGTCAATCGTCCATACCGAAAACTGACTTGCTCCCATTAGAGGTGCCTACTTTCTAGTCCCAGGCAGAAGAAAAGGGGATCACACGATCATTTTTGGCCGAAAAGAAGGTCTTCAACCCTTCATGCCTCAAGAGTTTGATCTCGAACCCGATACTGGAAGATTATCGCTCTATCTGTATAGTCCTCAAGCCAAGTACTTCATGCAAAAGCAGGGGTACGACATGGAGGCTACCCCAGGTCTGAATTACGGCAAAAGTCGACGATCGCCTCTACAGCCGTCAACACCGGCTAAAAAACATTGGGATTATTATGGCAAGTCCAAATGCGGCCTCGATTATGTTACACCAGTAACAACGCCCGAGAGCTCTGATGAGGAATGCGAGTGGCATTCTCACTCATCCGAATCACCTACATATGATTTCGATGACAGCATTAGAGATATATTCAGGCAGACATTATCTGTCAACATGGCATCCGCTGACATTTAAGAGGAAGACGAAGATCTACTCGAACCTCTTGAATTGGAGCCATGGGTCCAACAACTAGACGCACAATGGGAGAAGCGCTTTGAACTACGTGACCCTCTCATTAAAGATGAGGTCATGCAAGTTGACTTCGGTGATGAATCCTCTCCAAAGCCAATCTTCGTCAGTAAAAGCCTGACGGACGACGAGCGGGAGTCGTTGTTGTAACTCGTCAGAAAATATATCGACGTTTTTGCCTGGAGCTATGAAAACATGACAGGGCTAAACCCCGAGATCGTAATTCATAAGCTCAATATTCATCCGGACGCAAAACCAGTCAAACAACAGCAACAGCGATTCCGTCCAGACATCATGAACTACATTGAAGCGAAAGTAAATAAGCTTATAGCTAGCGGTTTCATCCGCGAGGAGCAGCACCCAGACTGGATAGCTAATATTGTACTAGTTGTCAAGAAGAACGGAAACATCCGAATCTGTATCGACTTTTATAATCTGAATGTGGCATGTCCTAAGGATGAATTCCCTCTTCCCATCACCGACATAATGATTGATAATACATGTGGCTTTGAGTGCATGTCCTTTATGGATGACTTTTCAAGATACAATCAAATCAAAATGTCTCCTGACGATGAGAAGCATACGTCATTTCGAACACCGATCGGCGTGTATTGTTACACAGTCATATCTTTCGACCTGAAGAATGTCGGTGCTACATATCAACGAGCTATGAGCGTTATCTTCAGATATCACTTGTGCAAGACGGTGGAGTGTTACGTTAACAACATCGTCGTCAAAAGTCGCTCCAAGGATGATCACTTACGTGATTTGAGGACAGTGTTCGACCTTATGCGAGCACACAATCTGAAAATGAATCCCACCAAGTCCTTCCTGGGTGTGTCCAGTGGGAAGTTATTGGGCCTTGTCATTACTTCGTGGGACATTCACATAGACCCCGATAAGACAAAGGCAATCCTGGAGATGAGTCCACCGAGGAACCTCCGTGAACTCGACGGCCTTTAGGGAAGACTAGCCTACATCAGGAGGTTCATATCTAACCTCTCAGGGCAATGTCAACCCTTCACACAACTCATGAAGAAAGGCGTCTCTTTCATATGGAATGAGGAATGTTAACGCGCCTTTGATGACATTAAGGAATACTTGTCGAATTCGCCAGTTCTGGTAGCCCCGGTCGCCAGAAAGCCTTTCTTGCTCTATGTACGGGCGATGGAGCACTCCCTCGGTGCCTTGCTAGCACAGAACATCGATATGGGGCACGAACAAGCAATCTATTATCTCAGCCAAATAATGGTTGGGCCGGAGCATAGGTACACCGCCGTGGAGAAGGAATGCCTTGCCTTGGTGTTCGCCATTCAGAAAATACGACACTATTTGTCAGGGCAGACCATCCATGTTGTCTCGCGAGTTAATCCCCTCAGGGTTCTCATGACCAAGCCAGGCGCACTCAGTTCTCGTCTAGCCACATGGGCGATACTGTTATCCCCCTACGACATGGTTTTCGTTCCGTAGAAGGCTGTCAAAGGTCAAGCCTTGGTCGACTTTCTAGCAGCCCATCCAGGCTCAAAAACAGCCAGAATCTATGAAGAAATCCCAGACGAAGTCGTTAACTCAAACATGACTTCGCATGATGACGTTTGGCGAATGTTTTTTGACAGTACTTCAAGAACAGGCCCACAAGGTGATATCGTCGCTGGAGTCGGGGTAGTATTAACTTCTCCCTCTGGATTGGTAGTTAATCGGGCATATTCTATCACAGAACCTTGTTTAAACAATGTAGCCGAATATAACGCTCTAGTCATCGGACTCCGACTCGTAAAAGAGGTAGGGGTCAAATACTTGGAAGCGTATGGCAACTCACAGCTGATTGTTAATCAGATCCGAGGATCATACGAGGTTTGTAATGAGGACCTGATTCCTTATCCTCAGACAGCAATTGCCACCATTGTAACCTTGGAGGGGTTCTTTATAGAGCATGTTCCTAGACTCCAGAATATTGAAGCAGATGTACTAGCAGGCCTCGTCGCTTCTTTGGCGGTTCCAAATTATGCTCATTATCTAGTCGACATGATAGGCCATGAGTTGGTATGTCCCAAAAATAACGTTCAACTGGATATAAGTTACTCCGCCCAGATAACCAATGACGTGCAAGTCTGGAGACTCAATCAGAAGGCATTCTCTCAGTTTCTTTTATGACACGGAAACAAAAATGTTATATCGATGATCTTACGACGGGTTGCTGTTAAGATGTCTGTCAAATGCAGAAGCCAAAGAAGCATTACGCGAGGCTCACGATGGCATTTGCGGGGCTCACCAATCTGAACTGAAGTTGCAGGATCGTCTCCGTCGGATGGGCTACTACTGGCCTACGATGGTAGCAAACGCAGTCAACTATGCAAAAAAGTGTAAGGCTTGTCAGATCCACGCAGATTTCATACATCTGCCGTCCGACTTCTTGCACCCAACGGTGGCCTCTTGGCCATTTGAAGCATGGGGAATGGACATCATTGGCCCAATCACCCCGTCGTCGTTCAAAGGGCACCGATTTATACTTGCAATCACCGACTACTTCTCCAAGTGGACGAAAGCTATTCCACTGGCAGAGGTAAAGACATCAAACGTGATCAGTTTCATAAAATATCACGTCATTTACCGTTTTGGACTACCACGGAGGAACATTTATGACAATGGTCTGC
Organism: Iris pallida; assembly: GCA_029216955.1. NCBI lineage: Eukaryota > Viridiplantae > Streptophyta > Magnoliopsida > Asparagales > Iridaceae > Iris > Iris pallida. Next base: position 1,080,247 of record JANAVB010015599.1, on the reverse strand, counting down.
AGTTCGCAAGCCATGCCTTCTATCGATTCTGTGACAAGAATCGGATACAGAATGTGGGTTCAACGGCCTACAATCCATCGGCTAATGGCCTAGCCAAAGCCTTTTACAAAACCATAATCAAGCTTCTCAAGAAGTTCGTGTCTTTAATCAAACACGACTGGAATAAAAAAATTAGACGAATGTTTATGGGCGTACCGCACTACGAGTCGGACGACTACAGAAAATATACCGTTCTCTCTGGTGTACAGGAGCGAGGCAGTTCTCTCATTAGAGACTCAGATCCCCTCACTTCGTGTGGCCCTTACTTACCGGTTGACATTGGACGATAACTACCGCCAACGGCTACAAGAATTGGAAGCTTTAGACGAGAAACGCTTGCAAGCTCAACAAAGCATCGAGCTCTATCAAGCACGTATCTCTCGGGCCTTCAATAAGAAATTCAAGCAAAGGACATTCCAAATAGGCGATCTCGTCTTGGTCGTTCGCAGACCGATTATCATGACTCACAAAACCGTCGGTAAATTTCAGCCCAAGTGGGAGGGTCCATTCATCATCGAGACCGTATTCACTAACGGCGCATACCGACTCGTGAAGCATAATGGAGACTTTTTTATGATGCCCATAAACGGTAAATTCCTGAAGAAATACTATGTCTAAGGACATGATGGTACTTTCTCAAACCACCAAATCTCCCAGGCTATCGAGTTATGTACACCAAGTACCTCTGAACTCACACTCTATTTTACTCTGAGTAGATTCACATCGTATCTCCCTAAGTGGCGAGTCATGTATGCTGATACCTCTGAACTCCCACTCTAATGATTTATCACACAGGAGTCTGTCCAGCTTATCATTATCTCTGAGCAATCTTCCTAGTCCTGATTATCGTGTGTCACGTCCATATTATCTCTGATACCGATAGTCTTCCGACTTAACACCTGTACCCAATCCGGAATAAAAGACATGGTTTTAAGACAATAAAATCTATCACATCCATATTACCTCTGTTGGGTTTTGTCTCAAAATCTATTACTCGTACCACCAGTGCGTAGAAGAGTAATAGGTCCACCAAAGATTATTCTTGATTATCGTGTGTCACATCCATATTACCTCTGATACCGATAGTCTCTCGACTTAACACTTGTAACCAACCCGGGATAAAAGATATGGTGTTAAGACCACAAAACCTATCACGTCCATATTACCTCTGTTAGATTTTGTCTCAAAATCTATTACTCGTACCACCAGGGTGCAAAAGGGTAATAGGTCCATAGAAGTTGTCCTAATCTATTACTCGCACCATCCGTGCACAAAAAGGGTAATAAGTCCACAAAATATCATTCAAATCTATTGCTCGCATCTCCAGATGCACAAAAGGGCAATAGGTCCACAAAAAGTCCCCCAGTGGGGTGTCCTTTATCAAAACACAAATGCTATATTAGGCCCTCTAGTACAAGCACCATAGATACCACAAGCAAAGAATAGAGTGAATGTATTCTATTTATTCAAAATCAGTAACATTCGTTACATCTCAAAAAAAAAGAAAGAAAAGGGGGGAAAGAGTTGAAGAAAAGTTTACTACTCATCAGCAACGCATAGTTTGGTGAGAATGTCTTCCAATTGTGCAGTTGAGCGCTCGATTCTCAGTTTAGCTCGGCGTTCAGCTTCCTGGGTTCGCTTTTCAGTATCCTCAAGATGTGCATGAGCCTGCCAATTGTCCTCTAACTTCTTCAGTGCACCCTCTAGAGCGGCAGAGGCTCGTGTGACCTTATCAGTCTCCTTATAGATCTTCTCTCTCTCTCTCTCTTGACGAGTGGCTTGGAGCTCAGTCTACAGAGATGTCAGCTTGGCCTGGAGCTGGAGGACCTGTTCGTTACTTTTGGTCATAGCACGAACGATGGTCTCCTCACGAGTCAAGCAAATCTCTCCCTCCCGGCTCAGCTTATCATATTTAAGAGACAGCTTATGGAGGTCCTTCTCCAAGGTGGGCTTGGTCATCTCCTGTACAGCCTTCACTTTTTCCACAACTTTTATGAGAAAAGCACGCTCCTGCTCTACTGCAGTAGACACATCGACTTATCGTAGTTTTTGCAACTGGATTAGGCGCTGATCAGTCTCTGCCAGCTTATGCTCCAAAAGAACGGCCGTCCCTTCTCCACCCGGAAGCGTCTTCAGTAGGTCAATCTAGCCTTGGGCGCAATGACGGGCCACGACAAATGAAGTCCCTCTCCTTGAAGAAGCTTCAACCCCTCGTTTTAGATGACGGTAGAAGCTCTCGACTATATCCCATGATGATTCGTCTAAGTTCTCCAAAGAGGACGACGTCGAAGGAATATCAGCCAAGGGAGCTGAAGGCGTGTGAGAAGAAGGCATAGCATAGCTTGACGACCCTGTCAGAAGAGAAATAAATTCCAAGTGATGAGATTTCTGTGCGGTGGCAATCTCCTCCTCTGCAGTCCGAATAAGCCGAAAACTGGATAGAGCAGAAAGTTTAACTTCCGGGGAAGAGGCAGCCTCAATCGATCCCGCATCCACCAAAGAGGTTGAAGGAGCCAAGACTTCTGTGCTCAATGCGGTGGAAGGCCCCTCAACTTGAGATGGAAGAGGAGAAGGGACACTTCTTGTTTGTACCAGGTCAGGCCCTGGATCCTCTTCTATCCCTTCCTCCGCGGCCACATCCACCATCGGTAGTGGAGAGGCAGATCCTGTAGGTTCAGAACAACCGACAATCTGCTTGACCCGAAGAAGATGGATCTGAAGCAAAAAAATCTCCTCATTCGTAAGAATGTGACATAGCTTACCAGAGGCAGGGGGAAAAGACTGGGGTTCAATCGAAGTAGTCTCAGCTCTTCCCGCCGCCACCACACCTCCTATGAGGTCAGCAGCGATGCCCGAACCATCCACGCCTGCCTCCTCAGTCCCTGTTGCTCCGGGCAGAGACGTAATTATATCAGCACTAGTTTGTGAGGACCCCACAGCTCCAGGGTCAGATCCCAGAAAGGGAAACGCACAGGCAGCATCTGATGATTGAAGGTTTGTTTCATCCGATGCCTGCAAAGGAGAGCCTTCAGATACCATTCCAAGGACAATATTGGGGCTTGTCGTAAAATAACTTACCCCCATGTTGACTTCGGTATCACTACTTATTTCCTCGACGGCAGGCCCACGGAACCTAGCCGCAACTCGCTTCTAGGAATGAGGTCTATCAGTGATAGGAGGTTCAGGCCTGCTTCGTTTATGCAGAGGATTCGATACAGGGGAAGGCACGCACATCGCCAAAGGGCTTACAAAGGGCTGGAGGTCTTCGGAGTTATCTTCCTCCTCCTCCGTGCTGATAGAGTCAGAGTTGGAAGCTTTCCTCTTCCCCTTTCCCATCCTCTTGTGGGAGTCTCTCGTTCGGTCCTTCAATTTCGTACCAACAATAAAACTGGTACGGAGATCAAAGTTGTTAGGAGGTGCATTCACGAACACATGACGAAGGGCCGCCATATATGCGATATGCTCCGAAGTCCCGACGTCAGGCAGGATAAAGCTGGCCTGGGTATGGATCACATAATAATAGTGCCAGACCCGAATACCATCCAAGACGCTCCCCTCGAAACCCAGACATGGATTAGGGTTATCCAAATATAATTGGCTATACCCAAATTGCCGAGAATATCGGCTGGGTAAGTTTGGCTCTAGGTATACAACATTGCGATTGCGGTACCCCAGATGCGAGGGACGAATACTCTGCAACCAGCGAAACAGCTTTTCAGACAAGGCCTGGGGTGTAACAGCACTATCAAGGTGAACGCGTCCCATCTCTTCCTCAGTAAAAGACGGGACCGACACAAAAAAAAGAGTATCTATCCACCCATGCTGGTATAGTTCCAGGGCATGTCGCGATAGTGATAGATGAAGGCATCGTCACTTGTCGTATTACCCTCCAAGCCAGGTCGCATCAAAGAGGGGTAATGCATTAGCAGCTACCCCATTAAATAATGATACGGCAGCTCGATTCTATTGAAGGGTTTCGTAAGTTCACGGGTGATGACTTTTGACTTAAAAATATGAAGACCCTGATGGATGCTGCATACCATAGCTGGAAGCAGAGCCAACTTGCCTCCAAAGACCAGCTTTACCACCGGAAGGATTAGGTTGCGGCTGATCCTCTCAATCGAACCGGACCCCGTCGAGACGACGCAAACTATTAGCCAAATCATCAGGTATCCGGCCAGGATGGCCTTAGCAAATAGAGGCTGGGTATCATGATAAAAATAGTTAAAAGTGTCGCTCAGACTTCCGAACCTGTCACAACAGCTAGGGCCCTCTTGGTGCTTTGTACCTGAGCACCCACTTGTTCCAGAGATTGGGGACTCCTAACAGCAACCCGACCGGAGGCGCTAAGGTTAAAAAGATAACCAATCCAAGACTTGGTATGAGGAAGGTTCCCTTCCGAACTGTCATCCTTTTTCTTGGATATTTGTTGACAGGTGCTATGGTGACATAGCACTTCCTGTTATAAGGCAAAGAATCCGTGGAACCGTCGCTCTAATTCCTCAAACTCTTTGTTTGTCGGGATATACTCATCATAAGCTTCATCTCCCCAGGGTAATTTGGATACATCATTCATCTCGTGAAGAGCAAGCCCCATCTCTCCCCTGGGAGTAAAGAAGGTCCCAGTCTGACAGTTGTACATCTCGAGCAATGCCATAAACAACTTTGGGTTCATAAATAAGCCATAGCAAGAGCCCCTAATGGCGTAATAGAGGCCGATCTGTTGTAGGGTGTCCTCATACTCCACCAAGATCTAAGAAGTCAGATCGACCCATGGAGGGGAACGATGCTGCTAGTTCAGTAATGACAATCTCCCTACAGGGTATGACCCTTTGTGAGCAATCTGATTCAAAAAGGTATCAGCCTCGGAGAATAGCATGTTAGGCTTCAGTTCGTTGATGAGACTGCCAGGAGCCAGCCTAATGACGGAGTAGCTCATTGTTTCCCTTACTGCAGCCACTGGTCGCGTGGGGTTATTAAAACAGATATGGCCCACGAAGATCCCCCGCTGATCCAGAGTTAGAGAACCCGACATCTTCCTCTCAAAAGGCACCATACTGAAACCTGATAGGGTAAGTGGTACTCCATTAGGGGTATGTGAATCGCGTTCCCTTGAAAATAGAAGTCCCGGCTCTCAGATGTCTCTATAATGCTCGGGTCTAAAATAATCAGGGCATCCTCGAATAAAAACATAGGCTTCAGATGAATGCCATTCAGTTGCCCAGAGTTCATCATGCTCAGGTCTAAAATAATCAGGGCTTCCCCGAATGGAAACATTGGTTTTGGATCTCCCTCAATCTGTCTTCAGGTTGACTTCGGGTGATCTGAGTTGACACATCTTGGACTATCTGGTCAAATCTCACACCCAACACAGATTGGGCATATCCTATCAAGAGTTCCCTCGATGGAGCTGTGGGCAAGGTTACTGTAAAGGACAAAGCAGAAATGTAGTTAGAAGAAAACAAAGTTCATTCTTTGGCTATGTGGCCTAGCCAAACAGAACCTATGCGGCCTAGTTATGAGGGATGTGCATGCGACTTAAGAACATGAGACGCATACGGCTCAATCGTACAGTTCTGTTAGGCAGCACTCATGTAGCTCAATCATGAGGCACTTATATAGTTCTGTTATACAGTGCTTATATGGCTCAATCATAAGGCATTTATGCGGTCCAAGTTATATAGTGCTCATGTGGCTCAGTCATAAGGCACTTATGCGGATCAGTCTTGAGGCACTTATGCGGTTCGGTTATGCAGTACACATGCGGATCGATCAAGGAATCACTTATGTGGTTCAGTTATGAAATACTTATGCGGCTTGGACAGGGTCAATTATGTAACGCTCATTCGGCCCAGTCACGAGGCACCCATGCGGGACGATAACGCTTATACGGCTCAGCCCATGTGGCCCCATCATACAGAACACATGCGGTCCAATGAGATAGGGCATGCATCGATTATGCCTAAGCACAAAGGCAATACATGACAGGCCCGTACATAAAATATGCGATATGGCCATTCAAAAATTAAGTCGTCGTCTTTCCATCGTCCTTACCCTTGATAGGGGGTTACACGTCGGGATGAATGGAAGGAGAGTCCGCAGCTCTCGACGGAGAGGCGAGTCCCTTCCCTTTGGCCGCAGCACCAGTCAACTTGGAAGCTTTTGGAGCCATGGCTAAACTGGGACAGAAAGGATGACAGGGACAATGAAGACGAACGAGAAGAAGGTAAAAGTGAAAAAAAATCCCTCTCTGAACAACCTATATTTATAGGGTTTTCGAAAGAGTTCCGTTTCGATTCTCGAGTCCATTAAAGATAATGACGACGTTTGGGGATTTTATCCTTAGTAATCGTCAACTTTATCTCAAAAACAGAACCCAAATCCAAAACCAAATCAAGACATTAAATGTAGCAGTGACAGCTGGCAGTATGGATGGGATCTTTCTGCGACACAAGATCTCCCTGCGGCTCAATGTCTCTCCTAACTCGAAGACTCCCTGCGGCTTGACAAATCTCCATGCTTCTTATTCAAAGTATTCCAATTTTATAATTTGGAAACTTTGAAGGGGGTCTTGTAGAAGCATGGAAAATATGGGATTCATGCGGATCACAACTGACCGTATGAGTACTTTAGGACAAATTGGTTCGTATAAAGAAGAGCCGCATGATAGACTCGGCATGTCCCCTACGACCCATCTTCACTATCTAGCAACCAGACTGATTTGAGCCGCAGAAATAATAGTTACGTATGCGGCTAAGCTGATCAACCCTTCTGATAAAGCCGACAAACTCTGTCAAAATTGACAAAACTAACAGCTCTAACAGCTCTGACACTCTGACAAAGAAGAAGATAAGACGTGATCAGATAAAATGTCATGTCACCAAACTGGACATAGTCATGCGGCTAAAAGGACTGCGACCCGAGCCGCATGAACCTTATGTGGTTCAATCCATATGTTTCATGCGGCCAAAGGTGACTGCAACCTGAGCCGTATAAGCTTTATGCGACCCAGAATACAGAATCTATGTGGCTCAAAAGTCCTCAAGCTACATGCGGACTAAGGGAGACTGTGACTTAAGCCGCATGAGTCTTATGTGGCCCAGCATGGCCGAACACTGAAAGACTTATGCAGCTCAAAATGACTCAAACAGACTGATCCTATCCTGCGATAGGACATGTGGCAGGCTGACCAAGTCTCAATCACCCAGATTTGCTGCAACAAAATCTCAACAAGTCACCAGCTGGCAGCCAAAGAGCGGGTCTTTGTGTGCTGTTGTAGCTACGTGGTCACGTGGCCATCTATGCGGCTCAAGATAACTATCACTATAGATAGCAAGGTACCACACCCATGCAAAAGGCTAGCAACCTATGAAGGGCAATTTCTTCAAGAGCAAAGATCGTGTCAAATAGTCCAAGGAGTAATACAGAGTTGCTACACTTTCTCGAGCCTCTATCGTCACGCCCCAGAATCAAAACTAAACAATTGTACTTAGATTATTTCCTAGGATTTCTTTCTAGGCTTTCTCTTGTATAAGCGAGTTTGCAATCAAGTTCAATTCCTCTGTAATTCTTGTTCTTGATATTTAATGGCAAATAAGTCGGTGCTCTTAAATAGGCAGGGGACGAATAGTTTGCTTATTTGCAAACTGACATCCTATTTTACATAAATAATTTAGTTTATTACAAAACCCTCTAAAACTTCTAACTAATACCTTCTTTGATTAGGGAGAGTGGTTAAGTGTTAGTTAGGTTGTTAGGAAGTTTGTTAGAGTTAGTTACAAATTAGTTAGGTAGTTAGGAACAAGGTGGAGGTTTGTTAGGAAGTTGTTAGGATTAGTTAGTTAGTTATAACTAACTTGATAATTTGTCACATGACTAAATTAATTAATACTCATGACTAATTAATCATTTAGGAACTCCCCACTCTAGCCATACCATGTTTATTTACAAAAGTACCCCCTCTAGCCATGACAACAAAATAATAATTAATAATAAATTAAAATAGGTCAAAGTGGGAATTTATTGAAAATTTGAAAAGGGGAGTTACAAGTCTACCTCCTTAGAAAAATTGTCTTCAAAATTTAAGGAGTGCAGATAGACAAGTATATCAAACGATTCCCTCAAAATAGATGCGGGTATTTCTCCCTCATCTCATCCTCTCTCTTCCAGGTGGACTCTTGAGGAGAGTGGTGCCTCCAAGCTACTTAGGCTAAGGCTATCGTATGGTTTCGCAGTTGCTTCTCTCTACGATCCAGAGTCTCTACGGGCTGCTCCTCATATGTGAGCCTGGGGCCTACTTCAACCTCAGAATGATCTATAATATGGTTAAGATTTGAAATGCACCTCCTGAGCTGTGAAACATTGAAGACATTGTGGACTCCTTCCAAACTTGGTGGAAGTGCCAACCTGTATGCCACTGGACCCACTGTCTCTACTATCTCAAATGGCCCAATATATCGGGGACTAAGTTTCCCTCTTTTTTCAAACCTGATAGTGCCTCGGGTAGGAGATATCCTTAGAAAAACAAAGTCTCCAACAACGAACGCCAGAGGCCTTCGGTGATTGTCCGTCCAGTGCTTCTATCTGTCCTGAGCAACTCTGAGTTTGTCCTTGATCAATCTGACTGTCTGCTTCATCCACTACCATCTTCAGCCTAAGCAAGACTCTTTCACCCATATTATCCTAAGATAAAAGTGTCCGACACCGTCAACCATACAGCGCTTCAATAGGTGTTATGCCTATACTGGCCTGGTAACTGTTGTTATAAGCAAACTCAACCAGGTGCAAGTGGTCTACCCAAGACCTTCTAAAATCTAAGACACAAACACTCAACATGTCTTCTAAGGTCTGAATTGTTCTCTCAGACTGCCCATATGTCTATGGGTGATAAATAGTACAGAACATTAACTTGGTGCCCAAAATCTGTTGCAGACTCTTCCAGAAATATGAAGCAAACCTGCTATCTCTGTCTGAAACAATGTGTCACGACCCGCTCCCGGATAATCGAGTACGAGTTCGTAGCCAAGCCCAGCCTATGTCGCGGTATCGATGGTAGAACGCTGTCTAGTATACACAATAAATCCTCCACAAATGTAAGTGATCACAGATACAAATTATACTCAACAATAACACAAACCAAGGAAAGAAGAGTATGATAGATAATGAAAATAATGATATCCAAATCCAATAACAAAGAGACTAAAATCTAGAGTATAATATGGTTCATCCGGGAACAAATCCGGTCCAACTAAGAAAGGAAAACTAAAGCATAATAAAAGATAAGCATAGATCCCTCTAAAGATCGATCATGGCTCCTGAGTCTAGGTACCAACATCGTCAGAACTATCCTCGGGTGATCATAACAAGAAGTGTAGAGATACTCGTCATCCTCACCTATATCAACGATCCAGTCAGGAAATAAACAAAGTACAACCATATTGCATTTAATATTTTTAGCACAAAATAATCTAAAAATAATAAAAATAGTAACGATAAAGAATATATAAAGAACTAGCAAGATATGAACTAGACATGAAAAGTAATAATAATGAACGAGTAAGCAAATGGAAAAGAAACATGAAGATAAAGAACTGAACTGCGATCAAGAACAATGGAAACAACCATGTGTGTGAAGTACCTTTTGGTACGTGAACGGCTGGGCTAATACGGCACATCATACGATAGCTATCCATATTTTTGATACGACTAACCCACACATGAAGTGTATGACTTAGCTATCTATATTAACATTAATTATGTTTGTTCACGCACCTACCGAGTATTTTCTATCCCGACTCACTAACAATCAATAACGGTCAATGATGCGATAAGAAGGATGCAATAAGCCTATCGTGGTACCATGCCATCGTGTCTTAACAGAATATTAAACAATATCTCAATGGAATATCAAACAATGTCTCAACGAAATATCAAACAAAGAAACAACTAAGAAAGCGTTATAATGTACTAAAACATAATACAATATTGTAGTTTCCTGAACCCTTGAAAAAACCGTAGTCACAAGTCGAGGATGAGAGTAATACCGATCTAGAAGCTATCAACCCATATTGCACATCGTACCATGAACCGTGTAAGAAAACCACAAGTCAGTTCTAAGATTCTAATTCTAAAATTATGGAATAAGTGGCTAATGGGTTAACTTATCTAATAATAATTAATTATGAAATAAATTACTTAAAATCTAATTTAACCTAATAATAATCTAAAATATAACTTAAACAAGAAATTTTGGTCATAGAAAGTCACATTTCCAATTTTAGAAACCATGGCACGCAAATCGAGGCATGCCATTGACTATCTAGTCAAACGTTATGAACTCAAGATTTTAAAAGTCCATCTTGGTATATTTTAGTGCCACGAGTGCACCGGAATTGACCGTGTCACAAAATCACGCTTTGGTCAAAAGATATCGCCGTTATGGCTAACCGTGAGCAAAATAGTAATTTATCGATCAAATCTGAGTTTAACTTAATAAATAAAATAGTAAACGAACCTCTAAAATTCTGAAAAAAATTATATGTCGAAGATCGTTCTGTTAGCTTTCCAAAAGATCAAACGAATCACGAATCGGAGTCGGGATCTCCCGGGATCTCAAAAACCGTGTGACGTGTCGAGTTTTGGACAACCAACACTAAAATAATTCTCCAAAAATTCAGGAGAAAAATCTCCAAAAATAAAATATATATTCTAAAATCTAACCTCGAGATAATTCCAATAAAAAAATGGCGTGTGAAAACAAGGTCGGGGCTGTCCGCAATCGCTCCGGGAAGTCGAGAGTCTGGAAAGAATCCTCTCTCAGAAAATCGGCCCAAAGTAATATGGTTTTCGAAAAACTGTTATTATATATATATATATATATATATATATATATATATATATATATATATATATATATCAGCTAAAGAGTCGGTGAGCCGTGGCTCATGCCATGTGTCGAGCATCTGACAGCTCCGCTCAAACCGTGGACGGTTGGATGGCGATGCGGCTTGGCTTGGGCCAACCGAAGCCAAGCTTCCATATAAGGAAGCTGCACAGTCAGCCACTGACTGGGCTGACACGTGTCCTGTCCCACTCAGCCTAGGTGGCTGATGGGTGGGTCAGGGAGCTGACTGTGTGCTGCTGACTGGGTAATTAAATCAAAAAAATGATTTAAAAATCATTTTAAATCCAAATAACTCCAAATAAATTCCTAAAAATTCCAAAAAAATTCCAAAAAATGTAGAAAATATTTCTAACCTCCTAGAGCCTAAATAAAAGTACCTTGTATCAAAATAGTCCCAAATGACCCTACAGTAAATCTTGAAAGCCAATAAAAAATAATAAATCCATCTATATTAATACTCGAAAAATCTCCAAAAATTCTAGAAAATTCTAAAATACTAAACTAAGTTATTTGGGGCTACTCTGGGACCCTAGTGACCATAGGTGACCTAATACCACCCTACTACACCTATAGGCTTGGGCATGACCCTCTAGTGACCATAAAAAGTTAATCGTAATCAAATAAAAAATAAAAAATCCCTAAATTTCTAATCTGGGAGCAGATGCCACATACTATCCCTCTTAAAAAGATTTTTGTCCTTAAAAATCAAAATATCATACTAATAACATCTATGGGCAATAATTCTTAGTCTAGATCATGGAAAGGATTAAGAAATCTAAGATAACTAATCAAGCATACTACTAATTAACTAAACACGTATGCTAACTATAACTATGGAAGGCTTTTCGGGGAACCTATTTAATTTACCTATACCTTTTGGTCGAGTTACAACTACGAATGCTTATCCTTGTTGTTGTTGATGTCCTTCTGGTCCTCTCTAAGCATGTGTTGGCCTCAAAGAGGAGGTGTCGTAGGGCAATCTCTCACCCGGTGCATAGTCGATCCAGACGATAAGCATTATCCTAATCTTTTGTGATACACCTTTGAATGATATCCTGGTCTGACAATAGGAGCATATAATAATCGTCTGAGTTTGATTCTGTTGCTGTGGTGATGGAGCTCTTCTCGAAGGTCAGAACTGCTGCTGTTGGGAATGATACTGCAGGTGATAATGCTGCGGTGAAGTCTTCTCTGGAACATTGGAATGTTTTACTGGACCTGATTGGCTGCTACCTCCTCCGTATGCATCTCGGTCTCTATTCGACCTACGATCCAGCACCTTCTCTGCTGCTTGTGTGACTTTCAAGATCCTCTCGTAGGTAGTGGCTTAACTGGTGGCAACAGCTAGGCAATTCTCGTGAGATAATCATTTTTTGAATCTTCGAGCTTTGTTTTCAGGGGTATTGACCATGCTCTTTGCAAAGCGGATGAGGCTAGATAACTCCGAGGTGTACTCGTCGACAGTGAGGTTTTTCTGCTCTAGAATCTCTAACGCCTCTCGAGCTACATTAGGGTAGAATTTCTTCTTGAACAGCTCTTTGAACTCTACTCACGTCACAACTGGTACGAAAAGTCGGGGCTCATCTCTATACCACGCCCAGGCGATGTCGAAAAGCTGCATGCTGGCTGAATCTATCTTCAGGTCTTCTGGAACTCGAGCTATCCGAAGAAATCACTCCACGTTCTCTAGCCACTCATTAGCATAGATAATCCCTTCTGTCCCATAGAATTCCACGAGCCCGAGGTTCGTGAAGTCTTTGGAAGTTCCTGGGCGTGGTCGGGGAGCATCTCTAGTCTGAAGAGACTTTCTGAAACTATCATGGAAGATGTTGGCCTTCTCCGTCTGAGAATTGATGAGTTGATGGAAGATCCTAAGAAGCTGAGCATTGTCTAGTGCAGGTGCTGGAGGCAGTATAAGTGTTGGAGGTAGTCTATGGAGGAAACTGCGAGGGTGGTGGAATGTCATCTCTGTGGAACCTTAAAGTGTACGGATGTGACTGGTCGCCATGATGAGTAAGATGGCCTCCATGTGATGGTGGGGTCCTATCTATAGAAGTTCCTCCTACAGCTGGTGGGGTGTCCATGGGAGCAGTGTTCTTGTCCTGCAAGTCCATTAACTGTAATAAAGAGAACTATTAAACGGTGGAAAGATTCAAGCATGATGCAAATCAAGGAATAGTTGAAGTCAATTGTGGAGATCAATAACGTATCAAGGCATATGGAGGAGGTCCTTAAAATCTAATCATATTCACAGACCCGTAGTAGTACGACTATCTTAAGTACTAGCACGAGTTCGTAATCTTTACAAAAATTGACCTGCATGGGCCACCATAAAAACTTGTCACGATCCGCTCTCGGATAACCGAGTATGAGTTCATAGTCAAGCCCAGCCTACGCCACCGTATCAGCGGTAGAACGCTGTCTAGTATACATAATAAATCCTCCACAAATACAAGTGATCACAGATACAAATCATACTCAGCAATAACACAAACCAAGAAAATAAGAGTATGATAGATAATAAAAGTAATGATATCCAAATCTAATAACAAAGAGACTAAAATCTAGATTATAATATGGTTGATCCGGGAACAAATCCGGTCCAACTAAGAAAGAAAAACTAAAGCATAATAAAAGGTAAATGTAGATCCCTCCAGAGATCGATCATGGCTCCTGAGTCTCGGTACCAAGATCGTCAGCACTTTCCTCGGGTGGATCATAATAAGAAGTGTAGACATACTCGTCATCCTCATCTATATCAACGTTCCACTCAGGAAAGGAGTTGCGTACAACCATATTACATTTAATGTTGTTAGCACAAAATAAGCTAGAAACAATAAGAAATAGTAACGATAAAGAATACATAAAGAACTAGCAAGATATGAACTAGACATGGAAAACAATAATTACGAACAAGTAAGCTAATGGAAAAAGAAACATAAAGATAAAGAACTGAACTGCGATCAAGAACAATGGAAACAACCATGTGTGTGTGAAATACCTTTTGATATATGGACGGCTGGGCTAATATGGCACATCATACGATGGCTATCCATATTTTTGATATGGCTAATCCATACGTGAAATGTATGACTTAGCTAACCACATTAACATTAATTGGGTTTGTTCACGCACCTACCGAGTATTTTCCCTCCTGACTCACTAACAATCAATAACGGTCAATGATACGATAAAAAGGATACAATAATCCTACCATGTCACCGTCGTATCTCAACGGAATATCAAGCAATGTCTCAATGGAATATCAAACAATGTCTCAACGAAATATCAAACAAAGAAACAATAAAGAAAGTGTTATAATGTACTAAAACATAATGCAATACTGTACTTGCATGAACCCTTGAACAAACCATAGTTACAAGTTGAGGATGAGAGGAATGCCAATCTAGAAGCTTTCAACCCATATTGCACATCGTACCACGAACCGTACACGAAAACTACAAGTCAATTCTAAGATTCTAATTCTAAAATCATGAAATAAGTGGCTAATGGGTTAACTGTAACACCCACTTTTCTAAAATGAGGGTAATTTTGAACTTTTGTAAAGTTTATTATTTAATAATAGGATTTATGATTTATGGGAATTTTTAATTAATTTAATACTATTTAAAATTGGTAAATTATAATTTTGATGTGTTAGCTAGTGAACTCTAGAACTGTTGAGCCTAGAGACTAACCATGACCATGGGGACCTAACCATGTGATTAGAATGACTATTTACAACTTTTTAGGCTAAGGATATTTTGGTCATTTTATGACTTTTGAATTATTTAGGATTTTGATTAATTGGTAAATTTTAGATTATTTTAATAATATTTAAATTGATGTATTATGATTTTGGTCATTTTTCATATTTTAATATTTTGGGAAAATTTTATATTTTTAATATTATTTTTATTGGATTTGTTTAGTCGGGTTTGAGTTTCGTCTCGTTCCGACTTGTATTGTGACCCGGGTAGCTTAAACTCTAGATGGGACCCAATATTAAGTTAAGCATGGCTCACAAGACCTAACATTTAAGTTAGTTAACTAAACTAATTTTTATCATGTTAGAATGGTTAAGTTAGAGACTCAAAACTAGATCATTTTGACCCCAAACTTGAACCTAGTCTAGACTTAACCATATGAGACTAGAGAGGGGCAATTAGGACATTTTCCATTAGCCCTAATGGACTCTTTATGGTAGCCACCTTTAGGGGAAAATGATTCATTTCATTCATTACAATCTTGCCTCTTTTATTTTTCTTTTGTTCTTCCCTAATTTTAGAGAGCCTTCCCATTGATTTGATCTCCAAATCAAATCATTCCTTCACCAAACCTTCCCTCAATCATTTCCATTCTCCAAGGGAAGGGTGCTACCAAGGATTGGAAGAGGAGTGCAAGGAGGAGTGTCCACTTTGAGGGATCTTCGTATCGAAGCCGTGTCCTAAAGGATTTTATTGGGATTCCACTCCCAATAGGTAAAACCCATCCTCTAAATCGATTTCTTTTGCATATAAATTAGTTTTGAATCCGTAGGATCCATCCTCATGCATGTGTCCCATTTAGATTCAAATTTGAGGCCATTTGGAGCTCTCTTGAGGATTTTAGATATGTGTCTTGTGTCCTACTTGATAGATCCCAAATTAGAACACCCCATGTGTATGTATGTATGATAATTGTTTAAATAGATATTTAAATTCATTTTAGAATGGTTAGAGAGTGGATTGATCTTAGTTAGGATGGTTAGAATGAGTTTTATTTGGATACCTATGTTTGTATCCAAGTATCTTGGCCTATATGTGTTCTTTTGTCCAAAACAACTCAAATTCGTCATAATATTAATCCACGTTTTTATTAACCAAAGCAACTTAGAAATATCATAACTTTTAGCTTAGAACTCCGATTTGTCTCCCATTTTTTTTTAAAAGAACCGTATCGAAGTTAGCTTTCCAAATATATATTTTAATAAGCCAAATTCTTTCTGTAACTTTCTGTAGAATTATTTGAGTGTCAGCTGTATGAAAGACGAACGTGTTTCGATATTTTTGCGATTTCAGGAGCTTCCGGACACGAAAATGCGATCCGTTTGAAGTTTCGAAAAGCTAACACGAAGGGATACAACATACTTTAATTCTAGAATTTAGTAGAGGCCCAATTGGTACAGTATTGGTTTTAAGTAGAAGAGTGACTATACGATATATGCATTTTGTGTAACCTATGAGCCTATGTAGTATGGATATTAAATGAATATAGAGTATGTAATACATGATATGTTAGATGAATGAAATAATATATATATGATATATATCCTCTTTACATTAATGTATATATATGGTTGAATGCAAACATGTAGGAATACAATTAATATAATATATGTAAGCAATGCATAAATGCATGAATGAAAGAATGATATATAATGTATGCATGAAAGTATATAATGAATGCTAAATATGAATGCAAGGTATACATGTAATGATAGATATGAATGCATAATATATAAATAATATAATGCAATATATAATGATAGCATGTATGGTAATATAGAATATATGATGCAAGCATGTATATGTCCACTGTTTTTCCTTTTCCTTACATTTTCCTTCCCTTCCCTTTCCATTTCAGTTTTTCCTTTTTTTTTCCTCTTCTATTTTTACATGTTATATATAATGTATATAATGTATAGATGCATGTAAGTATGTAATATGCATGAATGAATGTCATATATGAATGAATCAATCAATCAAAGGTTTAAGTAAAATATAATGCATTGTAATGAATGTTAACATATATAATGTATAAAAGTATGTATGTAAATGTGCATGAATGTATATATCTATGTAACTATGTAAATATGCATGATGTAACATATGCCTATATATATAAATATGTATATAATGTGGATATGCATGTATGTATGAAGGTATGTATTTATATATATTATCTATTTTATATTATGCATTGTTGTGGTTCACATTGTCTTATGATTGTGTGAGCGCTAGCCTAGGCTTGGTTAGGCACAGTAAGACTTGTTAGACTTGTTTGGGCTAGGACTTGACCTAGTTGACCTAATTTGACTAGTGTGGTTGACTAGAGTTGACCAAGTGTTGACTTTAGTCTAGTTTGACCTAGACAGCATGCAGATGCATTGTACATTTCATTTATCATCTCTCGTATACATTTTGACCTGTATTGCTCTAAATAGGACTCTGTGGCTTCAGTTTGGACCTCTATACCTATCAGCTGTTCAGGTTATCAGGCGAGTACATTCTCTGATAGTTCTCTCATTTACTTGTCAATTACTGTACTTCAGTTCTAGTTAGTTGTATGTGATTCTCTATTTCAAACACGTATTGTTATTACTGAATCGATGTATACGACACACATACTTACTCATTTTGCCTCTATTATTCGAATCACCATACGAATCACTATTCGAACCACCTATTCGTATCTTCATGTGCTGGTTGGACTTGTATTCGATTGATGTGTCAAATTTTGGATTCATTTGTATTAGATAGACAGGAAAATACTTGATTAGACATATGAACATTCCCACTATTCGAACCACCCCCTGTGAATGATATTCGAACGATAGCCATCTCTCACCTGATCAGTGCGTGATGTGCCGGATTTACCCATAGCCGTTTACATGTCTATCTAAGTATTTTAAAACACACTTGGAGAATTTATTCGAATCATTGTTAGATCATCATATGAATCATATTCGAATTACCTTATTCGTATCACCTTATTCGAATCACCTTATTAGAACAATGATTAGAATCACATTCGACTCATCTTGTATTAGACTCATATTGGGATTATACTCGACTTATAGTGTACTGTCTGGACTCATCAAGTTACTCTAGTTCAGCTAGGTTTTATTTTACAGTCTTTATTGCCATGATTTCTTCTCTTGTTTAGTTACTTACTTTCCTTGTACCTTATCTGTCTCTCTATACCATCACCTGAATATAAACTTCCATGTTCATCAATACAACTGTCTATAACTGCTTTATAGTTCTCTGTCATTTACTTGGGTTTTTTAGATGAGATATGCTCGTTCCTGTCCTGACTGGACCTGTTGATAAATTTTACAGATAGCTTGGAGGTTGCCTGCTAGCCTAGAGGAGACACAGTAGAGGTTGTATAGATAGTTATTTTAGTTGTCTTGAGTTGTATTTACTTTATGGATTACTGTGTTTGAATTTTGAGATATTTTTTGGGTTTGTGTATCTTAGACACTTAGACTTCTATCTGCGGTATCTCTTTGTGGATTTCATATTTTATCTATCTCTTATCATGCTCTACCTTATATGTGATTGAGACTGTATTTGCTATGTCACCTCCATTCGGAGTGTATATACTGTACAGGTACCTTTATATTGTTAGATGTTTGACTTAGGACAGCGTTCTACCGCCGACACTGCGGCGTAGGCTGGACGTACCCACTTCTCGTGCCCTTACTCTAGGGTGTGGGTCGTGACACATTTTTAGTGGTGGCCCATACAGGTCGAGTTTGTGTAGTGGTATTCGAACTAGAGTACCACTACAGCCTGCAGTAGGATTATGATATATTTTTGAAGGTACTCAATCACAGTTAGGATCCCTTGAGAGATTCCTGGGATGCCCCTTGAGAATCTCATTATAAAATATCTCAAAATTTGATTCTAATAGCTTATACTTATCTTTCTTGGTTAGTTAATGAATTTGATTTTTGGGTATCCATTGTTGATTTAATTTAATTTTTTTCAAGATGAAATTATATGGGCTAGGTCATCTAAGTTATGGAATCTAGTCTTCTACAGTCACATTAGCCAGTATGGTGAGGACATATAGTCTGACTTTGGATATATTTCTCTGGTGTGAGAATTTAAGGTTTTCGCAGCCAAGCTAGCGGCATCGTAAAAATTTTAAATACCATGATTCTAGAGGTATGTGCCTTAGTCGAGAACTCTGTGATTATCGTAGCCTTGCTTACTAGTATGACGAGGATTTAGCGTACCTTGATTTTGGATAGACGCATATGATTATCAGATTATACCTTAAATGTTCTTGAACATGTTTTTTCTACTTTTGTATCAGTCATTCTCAAAAAAAAGAATTATTGTTTGTTTTGTTTGTTTTGCTTCTCATTATTTAACTTAGGAGTAGCTTTAGCTGTATTTATAAACCTTGTGTAACTTCTTACTATGAATTTCTTCTTAATACAATGAATCGATGATTTTGCTAGACCTTATCTTGGATTTGATATTATAGCTCTAGTTTCAAAATGGTTCTTCTTTTAAACAGATAAGCAGAACAGATTTTATCGTTATTTTCTTCTTGCTATTATTCTTGTATTAAATAATAATAATAATAAAACTGTCTTGATTACATCAATCACCTACTTGCAATCTTGGTAGGAATCTAAATGTTGGTCTTGATATGGAATTTGATTTTTATATTGGGACATGAGAATATATATATAGCGGACACAGACACTTTTTCTGACACGTATGCATGCTACACTTTGATTACCAATCCATCTAAATACATATTAATATGTTGTTGATGTTAAATTCTCAAAACCCCAATATCTCTGACACAATACAGTATCAGAGAATAGTTCTCTATTTTTTTTCCAGTTTAAATTCGTAATTTAAATATAAATTTCATATTATTAGTTGTTGTTTACATTACTGCACATGTATGTTATATACAGGGTTTCAATTTTTAAAGAAATTGGTTAAGTTTTGTGTTTGAAATTATCAAATCTGAGACCGTGTGCATATTAACCCTTTAACACTGGATTCTAAGTGATTAGTTCGATTTGCAGTTTTTAAATGTAATGTTTTTGAGCCATATACATTGTTGTATGTAGGGATATAATGTTAGGTTTCATACTCTTACATGTTAGGTTGTGGTTGTGGTGAACATTGGGTTGGTTTTGATGTTCGAATTTCTCCAAAATCCTAAAACTGAATACATGTTAACATTTCCACATTGATTTCAAATGTTAGTTCAATTTCAGATTTAATATGTAATGTTAAACTGAACTGAATGATTGAACCCTTCATTTTAAGTTATAACCCCTGTACTCTTGACACTCTACACTAATGTACACTAATGTTCACAACTGCCATGTAAACCTAACCCTTCATCTCTATGTTATGTTATATATATATATATATATATATATATATATATATATATATATATATATATATATATATATATATATATATATATAATATATATATATATATATATATATATATATATATATATATATATATATATATATATATATATATATATGGTTTATGCATACATGTTATAATGTATATAGATACATAACTAAATCTCTACCTCTCTATATATATAGATATATGTATATATATGGTTAGCCATGCATGTTATGAGTAAATAGGTTGTGCATTGTAGATTGTTTAACCAATATGCCATGAGTAGTGTAACTTGATAGATATTGTTTTGAAACCCAAATCCTCCTATACACTTCATGTATATTTCACACACACACACACACACACACAACACACACACACATGTCTACTATCTAACCCTATGAACATGTCCACATACACCCATACACACACTAACCACATACACCTTTACATAATGCTAGCTTTTTCCCTTCTAACTCTCTCTCTCTCTCTCTCTTTCTCTATATATATATATATATAATAATATATATATATATATGTGATTGGATTTTAATGCTCGACATTTGTGCTTTAAATTTTGATTTTGATTATGCCTTGAAGCCTTGATGATTTGTTTATTTCTGTATCTTTTCCAGTTTACACCCCTGATTGCTTGTAAGTTTTGATACCCTATGAGGTTTTGGTCTAGTAACTAGTATACCTAGATGAGACTTACACTACCACCGTATGCCATGATCCTGTATTCCATTCTTTTAAATTGTATGATTTAGGTAAGTTCTAAGACTTTGATTGTTGGGGACGAGACTCTAGAAGAAGTACGACCATCTTAATTTTGAGGACAAATTTTCTAAGGAGGGTAGACTTGTAACACCACTTTTCTAAAATGAGGGTAATTTTGAAGTTTTGTAAAGTTTATTATTTAATAATAGAATTTATGATTTATGAGAATTTTAATTAATTTAATAATACTATTTAAAATTGGTAAATTATAATTTTGATGGTTAGCTAGTGAACTCTAGAACTGTTGAGCCTAGAGACTAACAATGACCATGGGACCTAACCATGTGATTAGAATGACTATTTACAACTTTTTAGGCTAAGGATATTTTGGTCATTTTATGACTTTTGAATTATTAGGATTTTGATTAATTGGTAAATTTTAGATTATTTTAATAATATTTAATTGATGTATTATAATTTTGGTTATTTTTATATTTTAATATTTTGGGAAATTTTATATTTTTAATATTATTTTTATTGGATTTGTTTAGTCGGTTTGAGTTTCGTCTCGTTCGACTTGTATTGTGACCCGGGTAGCTTAAACTCTAGATGGGACCCAATATTAAGTTAAGCATGGCTCACAAGACCCAACATTTAAGTTAGTTAACTAAACTAATTTTATCATGTTAGAATGGTTAAGTTAGAGACTCAAACTAGATCATTTGACCCCAAACTTGAACCTAGTCTAGACTTAACCATATGAGACTAGAGAGGGGCAATTAGGACATTTTCCATTAGCCTAATGGACTCTTTATGGCAGCCACCTTTAGGGGAGAATGATTCATTTCATTCATTACAATCTTGCCTCTTTTATTTCCTTTTGTTCTTCCCTAATTTTAGAGAGCCTTCACATTGATTTGATCTCCAAATCAAATCATTCCTTCACCAAACCTTCCCTCAATCATTTCCATTCCCAAGGAAAGGGTGCTACCAAGGATTGGAAGAGGAGTGCAAAGAGGAGTGTCTACTTTGAGGGATCTTCGTATCGGAGCCGTGTCCTAAAGGATTTTATCGGATTCCACTCCCAATAGGTAAACCCATCCTCTAAATCGATTTCCTTTGCATAAATTAGTTTTGAATCCTAGGATTCATCCTCATCATGTGTCCCATTTAGATTCAAATTTGAGGCCATTTGGAGCTCTCTTGAGGATTTTAGATATGTGTCTTGTGTCCTACTTGATAGATCCCAAATTAGGATACCCCATGTGTATGTATGTATGATAATAGTTTAAATAGATATTTAAATTCATTTTAGAATGGTTAGAGAGTGGATTGATCTTAGTTAGGATGGTTAGAATGAGTTTATTTGGATACCTATGTTTGTATCCAAGTATCTTGGCCTATATGGTTCTTTGTCCAAAACAACTCAAATTCGTCATAATATTCATCCACGTTTTTATTAACCAAAGCAACTTAGAAATGTCATAACTTTTAGCTTAGAACTCCGATTTATCTCCCATTTTTTTTAAAAGAACCTATCGAAGTTAGCTTTCCAAATATATATTTTAATACGCCAAATTCTTTCTGTAACTTTCTGTAGAATTATTTGAGTGTCAGCTGTACGAAAGACGAACGAGTTTCGGTATTTTGCGATTTCGGGAGCTTTCGGACACAAAAATACGATCCGTTTGAAGTTTCGGAAAGCTAACACGAAGGGATACAACATACTTAATCCTAGAATTAGTAGCCCAATTGGTACAGTATTGATTTTAAGTAGAGAGTAACTATACGATATATGCATTTGTGTAACCTATGAGCCTATGTAGTATGGATATTAAATGAATATAGAGTATGTAATACACGATATGTTAGATGAATAAAGTGATATATATATGATATATATCCTCTTTACATTAAGGTATATATATGGTTGAATGCAAGCATGTAGAATGCAATTAATATAATGTATGTGAGCAATGCATAAATGCATGAATGAAAGAATGATATATAATGTATGCATGAAAGTATATAATGAATGCAAGATATGAATACAAGGTATACATGTAATGATAGATTTGAATGCATAATATATAAATAATATAATGCAATATAATGATAGCATGTATGGTAATATAGAATATATGATGCAAGCATGATATGTCCACTGTTTTTCCTTTTCTTTACATTTTCCCTCCCTTCCCTTTCATTTCATTTTTTCTTTTTTTTCTCTTCTATTTTTACATGTTATATACAATGTATAATGTATAGAGCTGTAAGTATGTAATATGCATAAATGAATGTCATATTGAATGAATCAATCAATCAAAGGTATAAGTAAAAATAATGCATTGTAATGAATGTTAACATATATAATGTATAAAAAGTATGTATGTAAATGTGCATGAATTATATATATGTAACTATGTAAATATGCATGATGAACATATGCCTATATATATAATATGTATGTAATATGGATATGCATGTATGTATGAAGGTATGTATTATATATATTATCTATTTTATATTATGCATTGTTGTGGTTCACATTATCTTGTGATTGTGTGAGCGCTAGCCTAGGCTTGGTTAGGCATAGTGAGACTTGTTAGACTTGTTTGGGCTAGGACTTGACCTAGTTGACCTAATTTGACTAGTGTGATTGACTAGAGTTGACCAAGTGTTGACTTTAGTCTAGTTTGACCTAGACGGCATGCAGATGCATTGTACATTTCATTTATCATCTCGTATACATCTTGACCTGTATTGCTCTAAATAGGACTCTGTGGCTTCAGTTTGTTCCTCTATACCTATCAGTTGTTCAGGTTATCAGACGAGTACATTCTCTGATAGTTCTCTCATTTACTTGTCAATTACTGTACTTCAGTTCTAGTTAGTTGTATATGATTCTCTGTTTCAAACACGTATTGTTATTACTGAATCATGTATACGACACACATACTTCTCATTTTTGCCTCTATTATTCGAATCACCATACGAATCACTATTCGAACCACCTATTCGTATCTTCATGTGCTGGTTGGACTTGTATTCGATTGATGTGTCAAATTTTGGATTCATTTGTATTAGATAGGCGGGAAAATACTTGATTAGACATATGAACATTTCCACTATTCGAACCACCCCTGTGAATGATATTCGAACGATAGCCATCTCTCACCTGATCAGTGCGTGATGTGCCGGATTTACCCATAGCCGTTTACATGTCTATCTAGTATTTTAAAACACACTTGGAGAATTTATTCGAATCATTGTTAGATCATCATATGAATCATATTCGAATTACCTTATTCGTATCACCTTATTCGAATCACCTTATTAGAACAATGATTAGAATCACATTCGACTCATCTTGTATTAGACTCATATTGGGATTACACTCGACTTATAGTGTACTGTCTGGACTCATCAAGTTACTCTAGTTCAGCTAGATTTTATTTTACAGTTTATTGCCATGATTTCTTCTCTTGTTTAGTTACTTACTTTCCTTGTACCTTATCTGTCTCTCTATACCATCACCTGAATATAAACTTCCATGTTCATCAATACAACTGTCTATAATGCTTTATAGTTCTCTGTCATTTACTTGGGTTTTTTAGATGAGATGTGCTCGTTCCTGTCCTGACTGGACCTGTTGATAAATTTACAGATAGCTTGGAGGTTGCCTGCTAGCCTAGAGGAGACACAGTAGAGGTTGTATAGATAGTTATTTTAGTTGTCTTGAGTTGATTTTACTTTATGGATTACTGTATTGAATTTTGAGAGTTTTCTGGGTTTGTGTATCTTAGACACGTATACTTCTATCTGCGGTATCTCTTGTGGATTTCATATTTTATCTATCTCTTATCAGGCTCTACCTTATATGTGATTGAGACTGTATTTGCTATGTCACCTCCATTCGGAGTGTATATACTGTACAGGTACCTTTATATTGTTAGATGTTTGACTTAGGACAGCGTTCTACCGCCGACACTGCGGCGTAGGCTGGACGTACCCACTTCTCGTGCCCTTACTCTAGGGTGCGGGTCGTGACACTAACTTATCTAATAATAATTAATTCTGGAATAAATCACTTAAAATCTAATTAACCTAATAATAATTTGAAATATAACTTAAACAAGAAAATTTAGCCATAGAAAGTCATATTTCCAATTTGGAAACCATGGCATGCAATCGAGGCGTGCCGTTGACTATCTAGTCAAACATTATGAACTCAAGGCTTTTAAAGTGCATCTTGTAGATTTCAGTGCCACGAGTGCACCAGAATCGACCGTGCCGTAAAATTACGCTTGGGGTCAAAAGATACCGTCATTATGTCTAACCGTAACCAAAACGGTAATTTATCGATTAAATATGAGTTTAACTTAATAAATAAAATAGTAAACAAACCTCTGAAATTCTGAAGAAATTATATGTCGAAGATTGTCGTGTTAGCTTTCCAAAACTTTAAAATATCATGAATCAGAGTTCGAAATCTCCCGGGATCTCGAAAACCGTACGACATGTCGAGTTTTGGACAACCAACACTAAAATAATTCTCCAAAAATTTAGGAGCAAAATCTAAGAAAATATACATATTAAAAAGCTAACCTAGAGACGATTCCAATAAAAAGAATGGCATGCGAAAATGAGGTCGGGGCTGTCGGCAATCGCTCCGGGAAGTCGAGAGTCTCGAAAGAATCCTCTCCTCAAAATCGGCCAAAAGTAATTAGGTTTTCGGAAAACTGTTATTATATATATATATTATATATATATATGGCTAATGAGTCGGTGAGCTGCGGCTCGTGCAACGTGTCGAGCATCCGACGGCTCCGCTCAAACCGTAGACGGTTGGATGGCGATGCAATTTGGCTTGAGCCAACTGGAGCCAAGCTTCCATATAAGGAAGATGCACAGTCAACCACTGACTGGGCTGACATGTGGCCTGTCCTACTCGGCCTGGGTGGCTGATGGTGGGCCAGGGAGCTGATTGTGCGCTGCTGACTCGGTAATTAAATCCAGAAATAATTTTAAAATCATTTTAAATCCAAATAACTCCAAATAAATTCCAAAAATTCTAGAAAAATGTAGAAAATATTTCTAACCTCCTAGAGCCTAAACAAAAATACATTGTTTCAAAATAGTCCCAATGACCCTACAGTAAATCTTGGAAGCAATAAAAAATAATAAATTCTATCTATATTAATTCTCAAAAAACCTTCAAAATTCTAGAAAATTCTTAAAATAATAAACTAAGTTATTTGGGGCTACTTTGGGACCTAGTGACCATAGGTGGCCTAACACCATACTACACCTATAGGCTTGGGCACCTGAACTTAAAAAGTTAATCGTAATCAAATAAAAAATAAAAAAAATCCCTAAATTTCTAATCTGGGAGCAGATGCCACATAACGCTAACTAGAACCCCATAAATTCGTATAATCTGCCCCATATAGAGCTCATCTAGCTTCTTTGTCGACAGTCCTACCTTGAATGGAATGAAGTGAGCTGATTTTGTCAGTCTATCCATGATAACCCATATAGCGTCTTTCCCGTCGGGTATTTATGGTAAGCCTGAGACAAAATCCTTGGTGATATACTTCCACTTTCATTCTGGGATTGGGAAAGGTTGGAGTAATCCTCCGGGTCTCTGACATTCAGCTTTAACCTGTTGGCATACTAAACATCTAGAGACAATCTGGCTACTTTCCTCTTATCCCATACCACCATACGTGCTTTCGAAGATCCTTGTACATCTTTGTTTCCCCTGGATGAATAGAATACTGTGACTGATGAGCCTCCTGTATTATGTCCTACCCTCAAGCTACCCTTAGGCACACACAACAGAGTACCATACCTAATAGAATATCCTCTAGTATGGTAAAGTCGTCTATTAGTCATGTCTGTACCTGAATCTGAATGCTACGGAGGCCCTCATCATGAAACTGGGCCTCCTTGATCTTCTCTATCAATCCAGATTGAACCTTCATGTTCATCATCTGTCTGTCAAACCCTGGAATAATGACCTCAATTATTATGACCTACACCCTTTTTTGGATGCGAGTGCGTGCGCAAGTCTAGCCTACGCCACGGTATCGACGGTAGTATGATGTCTAGCCACATTGCTCAAAATCACATAAAATATAACTTTATGTTCATTCATATTGCTACATTAATCACAACATTCATAAGATTTACATTTGAAGAATTTACCAGTCTCACAAAATAAAATAAAATAACTAATCTATAACTAGTCTTCTAGGTTGGCCTTCTAACATACCCACGTTCTCCAATGGTCCAAAGCGTAATGTAGTAGGCGATTATCTGAAAATATTGGTTTCCAGTCAGAAAATGGAACGAGTACATTCTAGCAGCAGTTCCAATAATTGACAAATCTATAAAACAGTAATAATACTAAAATACATGATGGATGGATAAACAGAGATTCATGGTATATGACATACGAGAGTAAAAGGAGAGCATTGCAAGAAAGTATATAAACAATAATAAACAATTAAAACAAAAACAAAATGTATAGCAAGACTGCATCTAACTAGTGTGTTGAAATACCATTTTTAAAGTAAACGACTAAGGGGTAAATTTGACACCCCGTACGTGGAGAGTGTGCGACTGCTATCAGACATGATCTGACCAATAGGATGTTTCTGGGAAGTTCACATGTCTACTAGGTATTTCCTCACCTGACTAGTACTCATGGATTTAAACAGGTCATGACCAAGGTCATACATTAGTCACGAAAATAAACATGTAACAAATCCCTAAACTACTATATCGTGTAACCATCGTGTTGAAAATCAACAGGAAAATCAATATAAATAATACTAAATACACGAATCATAGAAGTTATCAAATATGAAAATTATCAGAAAATGTACTCACTGGGTGGTCCTTTGCTGGTGAACTCGATAATACCATGCATTCGGAATAGTCCAGTTGGCTTAGGGTAGTACGCAAAACCCACAATATCCAACCACTCAGTGAGCCACAAAAGTCAAACCACAACAGTCTCCGGAAGATGAAACAGACATTATTAACATGTTTTGGTATAAAGAAATATATAAAAATGTCTACCCAAAAGTCCAATTTTGGAACAAGGGTAAAATCATAATTTTGGGCCAAAATAGTATCCGCCGTTGGACCCGCTTTGCACCGACAAATGTGTCCGAACTTATGGTCTCTAAAGTCAACAAAGTATATATCTATGAGTCCAGTTTTTTGATATGAACTCAAAGGTATGTCTAGATTTGGATTTCGATGAGCGTGCACAAAATTGTCTGTTGAGTCAGATTACGGGCCCACCAAAACTGCGTTCCAATCAACCTTTTCAGAATCGGACCAAACTTGGCTCATAGGACAAAAAAATGACGTGGTCCTGTTGGTGCAAATTTCATCTCGAGATGACAAATTTATGAAGTAAGTGAAGTTTTTGCAAAGGGGCCGATACGTAATTTTTATGGATACGCATCGAGTTCGTTATGCACACGCAACTAATTGGAGTTTCGTCAAAGTCCACACGTCCGCAACATCCGTAACGCGTCTTTTTATGCTCACGGTGGCGACCAAGTTGTCTGGATTGTCGGGACGGACCCC